>QNUK01000660.1:0-125000 GCA_013621035.1 Clarias magur | reverse complement strand
TTAAATGTTAACAGCCAAAACACAGCACTGGTGCTGATTTAATTTTTTTAACGTTATACACATAATACAGAGAATGTGTGCCAAAGAAACTACTTCTGATGTTTATGCAACATGGAAGTGACCAATGTCGCTTCCCTAAAAATGTCAAGTTTCTAACTTCAGCCGTTTTGGAGAAATTATTTTATATGTGCCCCAAAAATGAACAGTTTTTAACTGTCTTGTTTCAAACAATAATAATTTAAAATAAGAATTATTCATCTGTCTTTATTTTAATTGGTGTAAGCTCCTAAAAGCATATGAGCTGTAAAAATCGTTGTTTAAATAGTTTTTTTGGCAAAAGCTTAAAAAGCAAAAACTCTGTAGTGTCCGTAACCATGTTGCAATATCATAACAATTTAGCACTTTTTCAGGTTTATGTCTGAAATCTAAATTACGGCCAATAAAACATAAAAGCACACTAAAATTAAACCCAATAAAATTAAAAGCTTGCGTTATGTTTTTGCGCAGTTATTTGTTTGGCGTGACACAACGCGCTTCCGGATGCGAGCCGCCTGTAAACACACAAAGCGGAAGGAGACGCTAACAGTTAGCGCTGCACTGATTTGAGCGAGCGTTCTGTTGCGGCCTGGAAAATGGAAGGGAGCGATATTAAAAACATATTAAAATTTATTTTAATCTGTGCCCTAGTTTTTTTTTTTTATACTTAAAGTAATTTGAAATACCTTTTTGTTTCAGTTTTTGCATCTTAGAAAATGCTTTAAAATAAGAATGTGTGGCTTTAATGCACTTAATTCATCTCAGTCAACTTTAAGCTCTTATTCCTTGTATTGTGAATAATGACAATGTTTATTTTAGATAAAATGCTGTGTGCGTTTAAAGAATAAAAGTAGATTTTTCTAAAAAATAAAACCAATTAATCTTTGTTTCTCTTATATATTTTACATTGCTGTTTAATTAAGCAAAAGTATATTTTATCCGATTACTGGATAAATTTTTGGTAGAATGCTCGGTTACTAACATATTCGATAGCTACAGCCCTAAAGTTTATATTTGTCATCAGACAATAAGCAACACATTCACTTCTGTGAGACACTTTTACACACTGATACTACGTTTTGGCGGTAACTAAAATAACGAGTTTAGAATTAAAGCTATTATTTGGAATTGAAACGTGTAAATTTATTGTAGATAATGGTTGAGATTAATTCTAGAGAGCAGACGCTTACATGCTGATTATGCAAATGAGATGAACCGTTAACAGCGCTAAACTCTCATCGCGCATGCGCAAAGCCGAATGATTCAGCGATTAAACTAGCGGCTCTAATTAGCCAGGGAAGCTAAATGACATTCCGTCAAACCACCCAACCAAAGTAAATAATCTAATGACAAGTGAGTTCATTGTTCTAAATTAAAATAAAATGACCAGAATGTTACTATTATTTTAATTGGCGTGCTAATCACATCGCGCATGCGCGGACCGGAGCAGCTAGCACGCTCGTGTAATCTTAGCAGGAACCCTCGCGCCTCAGGAGTGAGCAGAAGTGAATGAGATGTTGTGAAGTGTTCCTCCGCACCTCTCCCGCTCCTCCCCGGGCGGGTGTGTGTCCCCGGGTCTCGGCTCCTCACTCATGCGGACATTAGCGAACTGAGCCCCGGGAGACCAGCGCGCGATCTGTTCCGCCGTCACCGCCTGCTTCATACTGACACACACACACTATACAACACGGAGCAACACAGCTTCAGTCACACACACCCGAATGAACTCACTTGAAAGAGCAAAAACAAACTTTCTCTCTCACCGCGTGCGTGCGCGCGCGCTGTGACGTCATCAACTTAACGCTCGCGCCGAGGTGATAAACGGAGATTCGGATCTGTGAGGAGAAATTTTCAAAATAATTAAACTTTATTTCATAAACCTGTATATTTATTTAAATACTGGCCGAAGTTTTTATTTTATTATTACTATTTATTACTACCACAACTGAAATAAAATCTACATTTATAATAGCAACAGCAAACTGGAATAAAGACGCGTTAGACAGGACACGCACTAGTAAAGAAAAAGAAAACAGCGAAAACTATGGAAGCAAATTAGCATCATGATCACTTGAATTTTATCAGCCTTTGAAAAATACATTTTGAAATGTAATCACTGTTGAATTGTTAATTTTGACATTTAAATACTACTGAATTTATTAAACTGTACTTGAATTTCCAAGCTGGAATTTTCTATCAGAATTTCACAGTTGAAATGGATTTTGTTGAAAATTTCATGTGACATTCAGAGCACTTAAATTCAAACATGTTGCTTTTTAAAGTCAAATATTTCAGTTTCATAAATTCAGTAGTATTTAAGTTTCAAAATTAACAATTCAACAGTGATTACATTTCAAAATGTGTTTTTCAAAGGCTGATATAATTCCAATAGTTATGATGCTAATTTGCTTCCATAGAAAAGCACTCTCCAAAAGAAGTAAACAATCAAACAGAAAAGTCATAAATAAACAAAATAAAGAAATAAATACGATTACAGATACAAAGCGGTCTCTTTATTCCTCTTTTATTAAACCAAGATCTCTTATTATTCCAGCAAATATCTTGGCTTTTTTTTAATAACCTACCATATGCTCTATGGAAAGTAATTACAAATATAATCTTGTTTTAAAAACTGAAAAAATTTGGTTTAGTTTTCATACATTTGCATTTATTTATTTATTTATTTTTTTTTACTTAGATAGTTTCTGTTAATTTATAATGTTAATCTGTTTTGTCTCAGCTAGTCAGCTAATTAGGTTCTTAGTTAGTTAGCTAGTTAGTTTGTGTTAGTTTATGTTGTGTGTAGCGCCTCGGTCCTGGAGGAACGTTGTTTCGTTTCATCGTGTACTGAACTGTATATGGTTGAAATGACGATAAAAGCCGACTTGACTTGAATTTAAAAAGTTGCAAGATTACATTATATTAATGAAGAACGCATTCTTCTTCTCATCAGCAGTATTCCAAACATAATGCTTTCTAGCAAAAGTGGCCAGTAATTGTATCTTTGATACCAAACAATAAGACTTATTTCCCCAAAAGATACCAGAATACACACAAGAAAAGAAAAGGTGATCAATTGTCTCAATGTTAACTTTAGAGAAAATTCTGGTATTTTTGCTCAAATTAAACCAGGGTCTTAAAAACCGAGATGACTGCCATCAAATGTTGAGGGGTGAGTTTCCTTTCCTTTAGGAGCCACCCGAAAGCCAATATATTGCATTTGCAGTACATATATTTTAATAGTTGGTTTATCATAACTTTGTGAGATATTGTTATAGTATAACCATGCTGGATATTGTATAGAATTAAAACAAAAGCGAATGACTTTGTTGGGAAGCGTTGCTTTGAGGTTATTACCATTTAGGAGAAGTGACTGATGTTCTCATGCGCCGTCTGAGATCTTGGTAAAGCTGTTTTATACAACGTTTATGAAGCTTTTTGGAATGGCTTTTAAGACATGTTAAAATTACTCATGTTCCAGTGTAAATTGTATTTAGAACAGAAACCAGTGAGGGACAAGCTCCCGTCCTCATTCATTCATTCATAAACTGACCAAACACCTTTTTAAGCCAATCAAGAATGCACTTCAATTCAATTTTATTTCTATAGCGCTTGTAACAATTGACATTGTCGCAAAGCAGCTTTACACAATCAAAAGAATTATTTTGTATGAGATGTGAACGTGTATGATAAGACCGTCCCTGATGAGCGAGCCGAGGACGACGGCGACAGCGGCAAGGAAAAACTCCCTGAGACAGCAGTAGGAAGAAACCTTGAGAGGAACCAGACTCAGCAGGGAACCCATCCTCATCTGGGTAAAACAGATAGCAGGGATTGATCTGCACCCATACTGTGTGATATTAAGATATAAATCTCTGTGCATTCTTGATTCCGTCACTAATAATAAGTCTATTGTTTCACATTGACGTTTGGTGTGAGGTGAAGTGTCGAGAGGTACATAGTGCTCCCACATTAATCACGACTCTACAGCCAGTCAGCGCCGTCCTCCGAGTGTGTTACTCCGCCCCTAACGGTGTATATATATATATATATATATGAGTTAATAATTGATAGTCATTGTTTAGCAAAGTTATAGGTCTTAAATTGTCCAACTATCTAACATCCTTCCCTGGTTTGGGAACGAGTGTGATTAGCCTTTGTCTCATTGAATTAGGCAAAACTGGATTTCTAATAATTTCCTGGAATGCTGCAAAAAGAAATTCTCTCAACAAATCCCAGAAATGGTGATGAAAGTTAGATGTAATACCTTCTGGGCCGAGTGATTTATCTAATGGCAAACACATAACAGCAGAATCAAGTTCTGTTACGTCTGCATGATTTATCAGTTTTTACTTTTCACCTGTTTGAGGAATAGAGTTGTACATTTTCTCGAAGAGAGACTCATGAGCTAATATTGACCAGGAAAACGAGTATAAATCTTGATAAAAGTTGGCAATTTCTTTTGCTATTAATTGTGTATCTGAACACTCAACCCCATCAATGATGAAGGTTTTAATAATAAATGAATAAATAATAAAGACTAATAAATAATGGAGTTCCTTTCTTGACAGCGTTTTTTCTAATCTACAGAATACGAGCCAAAGTTGCCCAGGTTTTAGTTGAAACGTTGTGGTAGAAAAACAAAAGGTATAGAAGTAAAGAGAAGAGGTAAAAAAAAAAAAAGTGTTAAGTTTGTATTTCCTTGTATGTTTCATACTTATATAACAAACTTACAATTACCATTTTAATGTTAGATACTCGACTCCTCCGAGAATGCAGTATTTAAAAAGTAATGTGAAATTTTCTCGTCCACCATCTTGAAGATGAGTTTTAAGGGACAAAACCATAACAGTACTTTGACTTGGGGGTCGACAGATTTAAGTGCCTTGTGTGGTCCAGATTCCTCATAGCAAGGACGAGCCTATAAGGAATATTCATACATGCATAGGCACGTTGACGTTTATATAAAGAGAGATTATTCTCATTGTGATTACTGAATTATGCTGAAATAACTTTCTACCTCAATGCTGTTCTTATTTTAAAAGAATTTTAAAAGCTGAAGAAAATTACTACTATTAATCACTACACAGATTGCTTTTTTCTTTTGTCAGATTTGACACAATGACAGTAAATTAATATTATACGACATTCATTTTTACAGCTGTTGCTCATATTCTTAACACTGAAATTTTTTTTTCTCTATAAAAATAATTTAAATATTAGGACCGAGTGTCAAGGAAAAACAACATCCATTCATTTATTCTAAATCCATCAGAGCCCTTAAATAAATAATCTAATAACTATCAATAAATCTAATGTGTTTAAAAATATAAAATGTTTTCAATGATCCATTAACTGTAGTTTTTCCGCTCCAACATGCAAATAAGCACCTTATCATAATCTGAATGAACATTTCCAATAATTCATTTACAAACTCTATAATTAAGGAATGTTTTCATTTATTTAAATTCCAAATCATGAATAAAAAAATATTTTAAAATATGAACATCTGACAACGTCATTTCTACATGTTCATACAGAGAGATATACCAGAGATAAAACAGGCTCTAAACACAGACATGGCAGTTAGGACGAGGAACGTCAGAACGGACGAGAACAATACATTTGTCAGGGAAAATAAAAAATGACAAAAGTACTTAAGATCAAAGTGGAGGGAAAGAAAAAAAAAAAACAGGACATGAAACATGAAGGCAGAAAATTCTTTCATTTCACATTGAAATCCATCAGTGGAGCAGATGGTGATGAAGCTGCCGTGAAGATCTGCCACCTCAGCTCCTCTAGGACTAAAAATCATTATGTACATTTCCGCTTATTATCTAATTACAGTGAACCGGATGAAGAGTGAGAGCTTGCAGAGTCGCCGTGTTCACGCTACAGCGCGCTCAAGACTAAACTCCTCCCCTCAGAAGGCGGCGTGTGTTTCAGTTTAGGGTGTTCCTAGCACCATGTGGGAAAGCTCCTGAGATCCAGCGTGTGTGTGTGTGTGTGTGTGTGTGTGTGTGTGTGAGAGAGAAAGAGACATTATGTGAACTGCACAGATGTTCAGGACGTACTCTTCTGTCGGAGTTTCTCATTCTCCTAAAACACACACACACACAGATTGTAAAGCAGAACACAAGAATGTATCATCATCATCATCATCATCTCACAGTGTTTTGAAATGCAGAGCTGATCATCTGAACAGAACCCTGGCTGCATGTTCTCCTCAGTGTGGTGCTTTCTGCAGAAGTAAACTAGGCCTGTACAATTCATTGGATTTAAGTTGGAATTGGAATTCAATTAGAATGAGTGTGGGGGTGAGGGTGGGGCCGGGCGGGGCCGGGCGGGGCAAGGCAGGAGTGGTAGAATGATAGTGAGAGTGGTAGAAAAGATGTACGTATGGATGAACTCTGACCTCCTGCAGTTTGGTGATCTCCTTCTTCAGCTTGACCATGTATTCGATCTTCTGCTTGTGGTTCTGGTGCCCCAGCAGTTTTCCGTTCTCCTCGGCCAGGTGATCCACCTGCTTCCTCAACACCTCCATTTCCTGTCACAGCAAAACAGCAGGACATTAACACACGGCTAACGCACGACTGTGGTACAGGAGCCTCAGCGTCGCCCCCTGGAGGAGCCGCGACAGTTCTCTATAGTTCAGTGGGCGGAGCGCTCAGGGCTGAATGGCCAGAAGTCGTTCCCTTGGTTACGTCAGCAGGTAGACGTCATGTGACCTGTAGAAAATACTATTTTAGAGTGATTGAGTGAAGCTGATCGGAGGTCAAAGGTCACCTGCAGGAGCTCGTTGTCTTTCTCCCGAAGCTCTCGCAGCTCCAGACAGCGGTTCCTGAGTTCAGTGGTGAGCTCCTGGACGCAGGTCTGAGACTGGACCAGAGTCACCTCCTGGTGCTGTAGACTGATACACACACACACAAACCCCAGACCAGTTACATGTGTGTGTGTGTGTGTGTTGTGTGTGTGTGTGCACACCATTCACCCTCTTACCTCTTCTGAGCTTCAGCCAGCTGCATCATCAGTGTATTCTAAAAGACGAAAGCACAGAAGTTTAGATTTCACACACACACACACACACACACACTCCTGCAGTCTGAGGATGTTGTGATTGTCACCTTCGCACTCCTCTCCTCACGCAGGTCTCGCAGCACAGACTCGTGGATCAAATCCTTCAGATGCCTAAAACACACACACACACACACACACACACACATTACACCACAATCCAGTTAGACAATATTATAAGGATTATTTAGTACAGCGCTGCCTCTGCATGTGAGTTTAATCCGCTCCTGACGCGAGTTCTTAAGATGAAATGTCGTAATGTGAATCACATTTTCTCATAAATGATATAAATGTATATAATCCGTTCCAGCCGCCCAGAATATGACCAATATTACTATTCATTCCCAACACTATAATCATATTTAAATCATATAAAAATCCAAACATTTAGAAAAGACATGAAAATGAAGTAAAATCTGAAATAAATAGACGACATTAAACCTCATTTAGCATTAATTTCTGATTCCTCTCCAAACTGAAAGTGCCTCCGTTTCCTTCTCGCTCTGTGCTTGAGAACATTCTTGGGACCTGCGGTGCCGCGTCTTAACTACATCATATACAAAATGCCCCCCAAAAAACCCCTCACAAAACTCTGTTCGCGTCAGTGGAAAGACCAATGTTTGAACGGACACACGCGCGACTCAGCCGGCGTTCAGTTCACTTGTATGCTGAAAATCCTTCTTATGCCGAGACAAGTTTGAGTTTGTATTCCGCGGTACTGCTGTATTTTAACTGTGCGCTCGTCAGAGAGACTCGCATGTGGCAGTGTGTAGTGAATGTGTCCGTGTGTCTCGCGGCTCTCACTCTGTGCCGCCGCCCTTCTCTTGGTTCTGTGTGTTATAAAACTGCTCCAGTAGAGTCTGGATCTCCAAACGCATGTTCTCCTTCTCATTCAGCTGAACCTGGACAACACACACACACACACACACGTTAGTATATTCCACTATGGACATGTACCAAACCACTGCACAGACCACTCTGTTTCTATACTTACAAACTGCACAGGATTTAGTGTGTGTGTGTGTGTGTGTGTGTGTGTGTGTGTGTGTGTGTGTGTGTACCCTGAGCCTCTGGATCTCGTCGTTCTTGGCTGTGCGCTCAGCGTTGAGTTCGGTCAGCAGAACCTCCATCGTCATCATGGACGTGCGCCGGCTCTCCAGCTCCTTCTCCTGATTCTCCAACAGCTGAGACAGCTCTGTGTTAAAACTGCGTGGAGTGTGAGGAGTCTGCACACACACACACACTCTATAGAACGAGTCTTAAAGTCAACTAAAGTCTAAATGACAGTCTATCAGTCTGTTCCTCCATCCGTCAGGGATTAAAATGAACCGAGTGATCACTGTACCTGTGGGTTGGTTTTAGGAGAATCAGAGGCAGGACCACCATTTACAGACCTCACACTGAACATCTCCTCCTGCTGCTTCAGCTACACACACACACACACAGTGATTATTATAGAGCCCAATGACATTAGGAAGCTAAGAGAACTTCTCCAGCCCCAACCCCTGGGTTCCTGACAGGGTTCTACCTGTTCCTGCAGCGTGCTGATGGTCGTGTCCTTCTCAGCGCTGAGACGCTCGGCGGTCTGTAGCTCTGTCGTTTTCTCCTCTAAAGTTTTACTGAGCTTTTCCACTTCCTCTGTGACGTACGCCAGATCCTCCTGCAGCAGCTCCAACTGTAGAACACACACACACACCATATTGTTTTTTTCCTTCAGTGTTTCACTTGACAGAATCATGAGATTATTACACGTGTATCACTGGTGCTGGACATTAGGGCGGAGTCGTCGTACTGCATACTGATTATTTTTATGATTAATAAACAGATTACGGGCAGAAACTTTAGAAACATGACTATGGAGCTCCAAGAGCATCTCTCTCACTCTCGCACGCGCGCACTCTCGCTCACACTCACCTCGACACGGTCAGAAGCCAGGCGTCTCTCTGAAGCCTCTCTGAGCTCCTGGATTTCTGCCTGCAAGCGAGACACCAGTCTGTTCGTGTCCTCTCTCTCCAAGCACACTGCGCCGTATTTCACCTGCAAACACCAGAGTCACACACACACACACACACACACACACCACAGAGTTGTAACAAAAACACTTGTTTTTAGTCATAAATAAGTACATATGTAATGACTAATCAGGAGGAGACGCTCACGGTGATGTCACTGAGGTCTGCACTCATCAGAGACAGAGTCTGATCCTTCTGTCCGAGTTCAGAACGCAGGTCATGTGTCTGCTTCATTAGGTCCAACACCACGGCCTGAAAACACACACACACACAGCTTAATCCCAGCCACTCATTATTAGAAATAAACACACACACAGACAGAAGAGATCACATGACCATAAGAACATTTCGGTCCCTCACGGAGGCCTGTGATTGGCTAGCATCTCTGTGACAGACAGGACAGGGAGACAGTATGCCCCTCCCACCCAGAGATGACAGACAGTACTGCTATGAGTGTGTGTGTGTGTGTGTGTGTGTGTGTGTGTGTGTGTGTGTGTGGTGAGACTCACTTTATCTTGCTCTGTTTTCTGCTCCAGGCTGGAGATCGACGCATTCGCACTGCTCACACTCTGCTCCAGAGATTTAATGTCCTCAGCCTGGGGAGACGGAGACAGAGAGAGACAGAGAGAGACAGAGAGAGACAGAGAGGGGAATGCAGTGTCAATCATTCAACTAATAGATCTCAGTTAGTTTACTCACACACCCAGACACACACACACCCAGACACACACACACCCAGACACACACACACCCAGACACACACACACCCAGACACACACACACCCAGACACACACACACCCAGACACACACACACCCAGACACACACACACACACACCTGCTGCTGCTTTTGAGCTGTGAGCTCCTGGATGTGTTTTTTGAGCAGTGAGTTCTCCTCCACAGTCTGCAGCAGCTCTCTGTATGGAACAGAACCGAGTTCAACGTTTATATTCACCACCACATCTGTATCACCCCACCTCCACCCCCCACCTCCCCCCCCACCCCTCCCCCCATCACCCCCCTCCCCCCCATCACCCCCTCACCCCCCATCACCCCCCCCCCCCCTCCCTCCCCTCACCCCCCCTCCCCTCACATCATCAGTAGTAGTTCTTACTTGGAGGTGTTCTCTCTGTCTGCTTTCAGCTGTGACCTCAGACTGCTGATCAGCTCTCGCTCAGCTTGAAGAGTGTCCGTCAACTCCTACACACACACACACACACACACACACACACACACACACACACAGCGATACAAAGAAATCTCTGATTTCCAATATACATCACATATTTCAGTTTGTATCTCTAATCACAAGCAAATGAGAGACAGAGCGAGAAGCAGGCAGGCAGGCAGGCAGACAGACAGGCAGACAGACAGACAGACAGGCAGACAGACAGACTCACAGTGATGTGTGTGTGCTGCTCTGTGTTTTCTCTGGTTTTCCCCTCCAGCTGTTGGTGGTACTGATCCGCTTCAAACTTAAACTCAGCCTGCAGTGTGTCGAACGCGTCCTGTAACACACGCTGCTGCTCCTGAAGCTCCTCCCACTCCAACCTGACACACACACACACACACACACACACACACACACACACACACACAGTGTAACTCATTGTTTTTTTCCTATCCATCTTCTCTTCAATTTTCTCCAGTAAGTGGCAGTAATGCACCAACCTCCATAATCTCAAAATTAAAAAAGAAGCACACGTGTGTGTGTGTGTGTGTGTGTGTGTGTGTGTGTCAGCACCTACCTGACTTTGTCCAGCTGCAGCTGTGTGCTGATTAGACTGTTAGACAGCTGTGTGTTCTCCCTCTCCTGCTCCCGCCGCACCTCATCCAGCTGTTTGTCAGAGGACTGCAGCACCACCCGCAGGTCACACACCTCACTACGCAGCACTGAGGGGACAAGTTCAAAGGTCATACTCACTTCAGCATGTTCACATCTAAAAGATGTGTGTGTGTGTGTGTGTGTGCGTACCCTCCGCTGCCGCTCTTTCCTCAGCGAGCTGCTTTTCCAGCGCGCTCACACTCTCCTGCAGCTGCTTCTGAACCTCCATTAGAGAACTTCGCTCTGCACTGAAGTCCTACACACACACACACACACAGACAGACAGACAGACAGACAGACAGACAGAACAAAAGTCAATATAATACTGTAAATTCCACCAATAACTATGTCTATGGGTTACAGGGGAAAAAGCAGCCGACGTGTCCCCGCCCCACCTCTGCCCTGCGAGTGGACTGCTCCGTCGCCGTGGTAACCTGCTCTTCCAGCTTTCTGATTTGCTGAAGCAGCTTCCTGTTTTTGGCTTCCTCCTGGTCCAGCGCGCTCTTCAGACGGGTCATCTGCTCCTAAAGAGAGCAAGGAACACATCACAATAACCCATCACTACGCAGTGGTGAAGTTCTCGCTCCATCATCAGGAGATCGCCAGTTCGATTCCCGGGTGGTGCTGTAACCTCTCACAGCCGGAGGTCGAGAGAGAGCTGATTGGCCGAGCTCTCTTAGAGGGGAGGGGTGAGAGGTACTTGGTGCTCCCTCATTAATCACGGTTCTACAGCCAATCAGGGGCGTTAACGTGGGAGCCCCCTAGTGACGGAGAGGAACTGAACACGACTAAATTAGGGAGAAAATCGGGGGAAAATCCCCCCAAAAAAATAAAAATAAAAACACTGTGTGCGCTAACAGTAGCTACCTGCATTTGCTTGAGTTCCTCAGTGAGAGCCTCGCACGCTAGCTCGCTCATGGCGGGAGGGGGCTGTTCGCTCTCGAGGTCCTCAGGCTCCAAGTCGCCCGTGAGGCCGTTCAGATGCTCCGGGCTCGACAGCGGCACCAAGCGGGTCCGCAGGTTATACGCTTTAGTCGGCGTCGTCAGAATCTGAGGAAAAAAAAATAAAAATAAAAAAAGAATTATAACTACAGGCGGCGTGAGCAGCGATCATTAGGGGTCCAAGCACTTTATTAAACGGCCTGTTAGACTAAACATCCTAATAATCCTCATCTGACACCTTAATCGTTTCAGCGTGGATCTTGTTGAGCTGACACACTTCCTGTTTGGTGTGAGCTTTAGTGGCTTCTAGAATGTTTTCCAGGTGCTTGTTGGATTTGTCCAGGTAGCGTTTCTCAGACTCCAGATCCAGCAGCTGCTTCCTGGAAAACAGGAAGTCATTATCAGAGGAAAACCACCACGACTGTTCTCTGGATTAGTCTGAGGATGAGAGTACGGCACTGGATCCTAAATACTCAGAACCAGAATCTAAAGTGAGAGTTCATTTCTTCACACACACACACACACACACACACACACACACACACACACACACACACAGTCAGATCTCACCCCAGCGTTTAGCATGTTTTGATGAATGCATATGAATTAACATTAGCCGAGTTTAGCTAGCTAATGCGTCATCATTATTTTATACTGTAATTTAAATGCACATCTTAACATCGTGTAAAATGAGAAAATAAGACTAGTAGTGACATCACACGACACTGACTTAAGCCCCGCCCTCACAGAAGCCTGCGATAGCGCCCGCACTCACTTGCTGACTTGTTTGTAATCGTTGAAGGCCTGCACCATGGCACTCAGCTCCGACTGTTTCTGTAACAACTGGGCCTTCAACCTCTCCATGGAAACAGAGGAGAGTGTCTCCATGGTAACCGGGGTGGAGCAGGAAGGTGGAGCTGTGAAAGAGAAGCAAGATTTTACTACGATTATTATTATTATTATTATTAGTAGTAGTAGTGAAAGCAGTAGTAGTATATAACTAGTGCCAGGCTGAGGGCCTCGTCTCAAATCAAGCGTCCTTACCCCCCTCCGTCTCTGCACCCTCCTCCGACTGCAAGACCTCCTGAAACGCCTGCTCGAGCTCCGCTGCAGATTGGGACGCGGCCTCCTGAGCGAGTTTCACCGACTCCAGAGCCCTCAGCGCTCGCACTTCCTCCTTCAGGCTGCAGTTCTCCGCTGCGAACCACATCATGCGCGGGTGATGCTCCACCTGAGGGGGAGGATGTTAGGGGAAGGGGGAATGAAACAACTACAATAGGGGGGTAAATACATTAAGTAAATTACTGAATGTATGCATATATGTATGTATTTACGAATGCGAGTGCGTGTGTGTGTGCGTGTGTGTGTGTGTGTATATACCTGTTCTCTGAGCAGGCGAGTCTCCTGTAGCAGCTGATCGATGAGGATCTGGTCCTGCCGCGCCGGCTCCGCCCGCTCTCCCGACTCCAGCTCCCTCTTCAGACGGGCGATGCGATCGTCTCGGAACTTCAGGATCATGCGGTTGGACTGGATGAACTTCTCCTTCTGTCCCCAGGCCTCCTCCAGGCGAGACACTTTCTCCTGCAGAACCTGACACGAGAAATTACAGCATCAGACCCGTCCTGAAAAACTGATAAACATCCATTTTTAAATTTAAACAACGACTGGAATTAAATATTTTGTGCTAAAAAAATATATTTAAAAACTTTCTTAATTACTGAAATTATAAATTTTTTGCTTTCAATTATTCACGGATGTTAATGTAAAAAATTAAATAAAGAAATTTACATAACTTAATTTACTATATGGCAAGTGTTAGTTAAAAAAAATATTGTTCTTAAAATGTAAATAACGATAAATAAACATTCAAACATTTAATGACCAAAAAAAAAAAAAAATTTTGACTACATCTGTTTAAAATGTAATAACTTATCTTTACTTTCATGGGTAAAGACGTTACAGTTCCATTTATTTTAGAATTAGAATTTTTATAAACATTATTTTAGTTTAGAAACCCGTACGTTAGTAATACTGTGTGTGTGTGTGTGTGTGTGTGTGTGTGTGTGTGTGTGTGTGTGTGTGTGTGTGTGTGAGACCTTCTTCTCCTCCTCTCGTCTCCTCCACAGTTGTACAGCCTGCAGGAAGTGAGTCTTATACGGAGGCTCGATTTCAGACACTGCTGCAAACACACACACACACACACACACACACACACACACACACACACACACACACACACACACACACACAATTACTCCTCAAGCTTTTAGCATGTGTTTCCAATGAGGCCAACACTATTTTAGTAAATACATACAGTATATACTGTGTGTGTGTGTGTGTGTGTGTGTGTGTGTGTGTGTACCGGTGAGTAACTGCGGCCCCCCGGGGGCGAGCTCAGTGCTGTTATGGCGAGCGGACAGAGCGAGCGCTAACTGCTCCTTCAGCTTCTTCACTTCAGCCTGGAGCTGCTTCACATTTCCCTGAGTGTCCTCGTTTATCATTGCCTACAGCACGCGCGCACACGCACACACACACGCACACACACACACACACACACACACACACACACACACACACACACACATACACTTTAGACAAACAAAAGGCTCGTACTGAGGGTAAATAACGACAGCGGCGTCTCACACAGCGGTGTTTAAATGGCCGTGAGATTTCTCTGACCCTGTTCTTGATGAGTTTGGCCCTCTGAGCGAACTGCAGCGTGGACAGCGTCTCCCCAAAACACTTGGACCCTGGGTGGACATTAGCAATGATGTACGTCTTAGCATTGCCGCCAAGGGAATCCTAACACACATTCACACACACACACAGAGAGAGAGAGAGCCTTATTCACATCACGACTCATCTACAGACACTGTCTGTACTATGACCTTTGACCTTTTACCCTGAGCAGGAAGGTGAGTTTGGAGTTGCGGTAACAGACGTGCCGGCTCCTCCCATTGGACACGTCCACCAGAGCCATGATCACCTGACCCAGGCACATCAGAGAGCGGTTGATGCTGCTCGCCTCCTGTGGTGTCAAAGGTCACACAGGTCTTTAGCAACAACACTCGTGATACTTATACAGCGTGGTGTATAAACTAACACACACACACACACACACACACACCTTGAGGCGCGACCCCTCGGCCTGTGTATCCCTCTGCCTCTCAGACCCCGCGAGATCGACCAGGTTCAGCTGAGACGTCCTGATGTTCACCACTTCCTGTCCCGTCTCCTTGGACTCCAGCGTCATGGTGAACACGGCGTGAGAGCGAGACGACTCACGGTTCATCGACGTGGACGCCACGCGCCGATTACGCCATCCCATTGATAACACCTACACACACACACACACACACTTGCTCTGAACACAGATAGGGATTCATTTCGAGTTTAGTTTCACTTTGTTTGACTCACTGAATCAACTCTGAACTGTATTTAGTGATTCACTGATTCATTGTTTGAATTTTCAGAGTCGCTTCATCAATTATAAATTGCTTGATTAAATGGCTCAGAGTGGATTCAGTGAATCAGTTAATCAGCTGATTCTTAACTCTGATCAAGTTTAATTTCTTGAATCAAATAACTGACCTTATTTACTGATTCACTGTATAATGAAACAAGTCTGAGATTGTCCAAATTTATCACTATTTTTGTTCTGAACAAACACATTCAGATTGATTTACCATGTACAGTTTAAAAAGTAGATTTAAGTTTGAACAAGTGTGTGAGTCACAGATTGACTCCAGCGAGACTTTGTCAGTAATTTGGTCCTGAGATTCAGCGTCTTAGTCCTGAACTGTCTGGTTCACTGATTCTCCTCTAGAGCTTACATTAACCGATTCACTCAACCGATTCCTCGCTCTGTCTGTTCGGTCAGTGTACCAGCTCGAGCTCAGCATTTAATCACTGAATCCAATTATTATTTTTTACAGAAAAATCTGATCTGATTTACAGAGTGTCAGACTCAAGTGAAACGAGTTTGTGATGGACGTCGTGTCCATATCTGTTTGTGGTGTGTGTGCAGTGTGTGTGTCTGCAGTGTGTGTGTGTGTGTGTGTGTGTGTGTGTGTGTGTGTGTGTGTGTGTGTGTGTGTGTACCTGGTATGCCTCTGCGGCTGAAACTGCGTATTTCTCCACCGCCCCTTCCACAAACACTCCTTTCTTGATGTCCTCTCTGAGGAACAGATTCGCGGACGCGCTGTCCAGGAGGTCGAAGATCTGCTCGTTGTAGATCTCTATGAAGGAGCATTTACACAGGAAGCTCTTCGCTCCGGCAGACTGCTCACACACACACACACACGTCTGAGATAACGGTCTGCAATCATAACTTAAAAATAGTGTGTATCGTGTCCATAACCCACAATGCATTGCAGCAGGTGAGCATCAAAAACAGTGTACCAAAGAACACGGCAGTCTGTAGGTCAGTGGGCGTGTCTAAGGTGTGAGGGGGCGTGTCCTGGAGGTGTGTCTACAGGCCGTGTGAGTGATATTTAACAGCTCACCTTCTCCACCTCCCTGCTGATGAGGAAGAACAGATACTCAAAGCTACGAGGGATCACACCGCGCAGCTCGTCTGAGAAATCCGTCAGCTCGTTCGGCCCTGCGCGCACGCGCACACACACACACACACACACACACACACGCAGACGCACATGCACGCACGCAGACACAATATCAAGTTCTTCAGCACTGTAGAACGACATGGTGACAGACGTGTGTGTGTGTGTGTGTGTGTGTGTGTCTCACCCAGCATGGTAAAGGTCTTCCCTGATCCCGTCTGTCCGCTGCATCATCAAAACAAAATTAGAACAAAACACACTAAACTCAGATTAACACAAATTCAAATCAAATCAAAAATCAAATTCACTCACATTTTTGTGTTTCTAATCTGATTATTTATTTGTATTATGATATATTTATTGTAACTAGGAGGGGTGTGTGTGTGTGTGTGTGTGTGTGTGTGTGTGTGTGTGTGTGTGTGTGTGTATATATATATATATACACACACACACAGAATGCAGGACTCACTATGCAAATATGGTGCCGTTATAACCGTTCATGCACGACTCCACGATGTCTTTAGCCACACAGGAGAACACCGATTCCTGCAGGACACACACACACACACACACACACACACACACACACACACACACAGAGTAAGCTGTAAAGCTTTAAGGTTTAACACAGTAATTCCTCTAACATCATTAAAGCCACTCACTTGTAAAACTATTTCCTCTCTGTGATGATTATTAATATAATCAGCTTTAGCTTGTTTTGCGTCACATTAAATATCTCCCTGTTCTGACTCACTTCCACGATTCAGTACTTATAAAGCTCTGGACTAACTGAACCGACCCGATGGGTTCTCCGTTAGATCACGTGCTGCGGGTGTCCCGTCCGAGTCACCCCTCATGCCCCCTCACCTGAGACGTGTCCATGTCCGCCACGTGATCGTAGGTGAAGTTCCGGGGTTCTGGTTTGGAGTTCAGACGCACCGTGTGATCCGACGTCACCGCCAGACACAGACTCCGATCCCCGTCTGTCGTCAGCCCCGTGCTCTGGGTCAAAGGTCGCACACGGACGTACACCTTAATGGCGTCTCCATCACTACTGTACAGAGAGAGAGAGAGAGAGAGAGACGGATAAACAAGAAAGAGACAAGACGAGAAGGGGATGAGTGTGAAGTGCGCCGTGTCCTGACAGGCTGATGTTACGTTTCAGTATCTCATGAATTATCTCAAGAGCTCAAGATAAAGTATTTTTCTACTGGTCTGTTTCTGTTAAAACCGAAGCGGAAGATGCCGAGATCTCCACAAAGCACTGAAACCCGGCTTCCACTTCCAACAGCCTGTCTTTGTGAAGCAGGTCGTCTGCAACGGAAATGAAATGATGGCGCGGACTGGACATAAGGAACACACAGGGAGTGTCATCGTCTCCCATCACTCATAGGCTGGACGCAGAGCTCACACTGACTCCGTGTTAGGGGACGCCGTGTTTATTTTACACTTTATTACGTTTTGTTGCGGGCGTGTCGACGGTCCGTCCTACATGAACCTGGTCCGTGGTGCACAAAAGGCTGGAGACGACTACGTACAGCGGCTCATTAAAAGATTCAGTGTGTCGGGACTTTAAACTGTTCGAGTTACTACTGATGCACGGAGTGAATCAGATCATCGCGAGTCACGTGAAACTCGGGAACTGTGAGATTACTGACTCCTCCATCTGATTCACCGAGTAGTAGGATGAACGCCAAACTCTGAATTGTTTGATTTACATGCGGTTATCTGTTTAAATCACTTCTAAACAGTTCATTTACAATCCTCTCTACTCCTGACTTACTGAAAGGAGTAGAGGAGCTCACTCATCCCGAACATTTAGGTTTTCAAAATCTTTTAAAATATAGTTGAAGGCTTGCAGTTGCAGTCATTCATATGTGTGTGTGTGTGTGTGTGTGTGTGTGTGTGTGTGTCGGAGCGACAGGATAATGAAGTTACCTGTTAGACTGGAGAGGTAACGTCGTGTCTCCAGAGTCTGTAGAGGACAAACACACAGTGGGAACAGTGTAGAGGAATCACACACACACACACACACACACATACACACACTAAAGCACACACACACTAAAGCAGATCAGAAACAGCTGATAACCTACTAACACACTGACTCTGATATTTCTGATTTCTCCCTTTTGTGTATATAAATTTAGTCTTTTTAAAAACTTTACATTTTTAATGCAATATTACTAAAATCTAAAATTAACAAAAGATGCATCACTGACATGAACACAAAAGCTCATGTTTATTAGAGTTATCTTCACATAATCACACGAATACTGAACACACGGATAAACACCACACGAATAATAAACACAATAATAAACACAATAATAAACACCACACGAATAATAAACACAATAATAAACACAATAATAAACACCACAGGAATAATGAACACCACAGGAATAATGAACACCACAGGAATAATGAACACCACAGGAATAATGAACACCACACGAACAATGAACACCACAGGAATAATAAACACCACACGAATAATAAACACACTAATAAACACCACACGAATAATAAACACACTAATAAACACCACACGAATAATGAACACCACACGAATAATGAACGCCACACGAATAATGAACGCCACACGAATAATGAACGCCACACGAATAATGAACGCCACACGAATAATAAACACACTAATAAACACCACACGAATAATGAACACCACACGAATAATGAACACCACAGGAATAATGAACACTACAGGAATAATGAACACCACAGGAATAATGAACACCACACGAACAATGAACACCACAGGAATAATAAACACCACAGGAATAATAAACACCACAGGAATAATAAACACACTAATAAACACCACACGAATAATAAACACACTAATAAACACCACACGAATAATGAACACCACACGAATAATAAACACCACACGAATAATGAACGCCACACGAATAATGAACGCCACACGAATAATGAACGCCACACGAATAATGAACGCCACACGAATAATGAACGCCACACGAATAATAAACACACTAATAAACACCACACGAATAATGAACACCACACGAATAATAAACACCACACGAATAATGAACACCACAGGAATAATAAACACCACAGGAATAATAAACGCCACACGAATAATGAACACCACAGGAATAATAAACACCACAGGAATAATAAACACCACACGAATAATAAACACAATAATAAACACCACACGAATAATAAACACAATAATAAACACCACACGAATAATAAACACCACACGAATAATAAACACCACAGGAATAATAAACGCCACACGAATAATAAACACCACACGAATAATAAACACCACACGAATAATAAACGCCACACGAATAATGAACACCACAGGAATAATGAACACCACACGAATAATGAACACCACACGAATAATGAACACCACACGAATAATGAACACCACAGGAATAATGAACACTTCTCCTGCAGTTCCACACACTCCGACACTCTCCACTGTAGAAATGTGGAGTAAATTAAAGACATCATCATTCATTGATAATATGATCTTATTATTAATCAGTTCTTCCATCCAGTCACTCTGAGGTTAAAACTGTCATTAGTATTAGACTAATATTTAGACTTGGATAAACAAATCCAATAATGATATTTTAAGAACTTTAGTCTGAAGTCGAAACACACACAAGTCGTGTGTGTTTACTCTTGAGCATTTCTGACTGAACTAGCATGCTAACCGCTGCTTAGCTTAGCTTAGCTTCACTCAACCTGACGCGCAGCTCGAGCGGCTCAAACCTCAGATAAACTCTTTAAACCGGCTGAGTGTAAAATCAAAGCGGACGCGCGAGACGGTGATGACCGGTGATCTACCTTTTCCTCTGGGGTTCATCGTAAAACTCTGACGGAAATAAAACACAGAAACTAAAACCGAGCTGAAAACTCCATCAGACACCAAAACACTTAAAAATTGGCGCGCCGGGATTCTCACTCGGCTGCTGCTGGAGGAGGTTTAATGGAGCAGAGGTGAAGCAGCGCCACCTGCAGGGCCGGGGGAGAACCGCAACAACAGGACTGCGCACTAAACTGCTGACTAAAATGAATATGAGGTGATGAGTCAAAAAACTGTTTATTTTAGTGTTTTTTATTTATTGTTTCAATTTTCCACTTAATCTCCACACATTTCAATTACGTTCATAAATGACATTTTAATTTTTTTAAGATTGTACACGTTGTCTGTCAGCAAACTTTCGTATTCCCTCTTTAAAGGCCACGAATGCGCCGCTGTCTTCACTTCATCATCAGAAGTGAATCTCCGTCCTCGTGTGGCTGCTTTCAGGGGAACAAACGGGTGACGGAGCGAGATCAGGACTATAGCGAGGACGCAACGTTGTCATCAGCCGGAGACACGAGCAGGCGTCCGGCTCCTTCTCTGTCCGTTCCAAAACACTGCTGATGAGATTGTGCGGCCATCAGGAGTTTTAATAAAACCAGAATACAGATAATTCACCTCTTAAAATAACTTATTTATGAACTTCATTTTTAAATGAAAACGCAGTATGTGGCAGTGTCTTAGTGGCTAATACTATCGCATTGCAAATCCAAGGTTGTGGGTTCGAATCGAGTGATTCTGGTCCATGTGACAGTGGAGTTATATGTTCCCACAGTGCAGTAGGATTGTGTGTAGGTTGCCAGAGAGACGGTACAGTATGTGAGAAACTCTGAAAAGCACAGTCATGACTTCAACAATAAAGCCGTCAGCTGACAAGGAGATAAATGCGAATCCGTGACCTGTTATTACTCAACCAAACTAAAGTTTCATGTAACAGTCCTAAAAAGCCTGCTGTGATTAGTCAGAACTTCAGCAACGCGCCAGTGTAACAGTCTCCGACTACAAACAAACCGTAGTTTGAGAGGCGGTTTATCAAAACCAAAAGTGGTTGTGATATTGTGTCCGGGTTAGTGTTCATTTGTTTGCCCCCACACGTGTGTGTGTGCGTGCGCGTGTGTGTGAGAGAGAAACACGCGTCTAATCCACCACTATTTATTGTTCTGGCCTTTCCATTACTACCATCTTGGCCTATAGAGTAGCCTGGCGTATGAACGAGCGGTTCAGCACTAAAATGTAAAGATATTTTTGTCCAAGCACAACGACAAAGTTCTTAAAATCTCATTAACTTCCATCAAGTTGATTTAATGTGAAGTCATTTCAAGATCCCATTAATTAGCTTCTTAAAATTGTTTCTTTTCCCTAATGAATAAAATCTGTTAATCTCTCCACATTGATTTCAGCAGAATCAATGCATTTCTTGTTTTTGCTCTTATTCTCCACAGTGTTGGTTCTAATAAACACAGCAACGATCTCAGGCTTCCCTCTGCAGATCTCCCACGCTCACTGCGTTCTGCAACTCCATCTCTAATAAAATCTTCAACATGTGTTTATTTATACAATTAATATAGAAAATAAACCCATAACTCAGTTGTGCGCGAGGGATTTGCAAAACACGTTCCGTAAACGTTAAAGGAATCTTTATTAGTGCGAGAGAAGTTCACTGTAGACCTCAAGGTCACAAACTCCCAGGTAAAGTTCATGTAAATAACTTTACAGTAAAAGTCTTTATTTATTATGTCAGAACAAGATGAACAACAACCATAAAGAGACACACGTACACAGACAGACATAAATAAGATGTGAAATTCAGTGATGCTGCACTTTAGCGATCAGCTCGTCACACAGCTTGGTGACGTCCTCCACCTCCTTAGTCTGAGAAAACACAGGAAAAATAAATTAATAAATTAAAAAAATTCACACCCACTGAACTAGTTAATCATGTGCCAAAGAGCAAATTTCACACAGAATGAGTTGAGACATTCATAACGTGGGGGTGAAAGCGGCTTTAGTCATTTCAGCACAGCGCGGTACCTTCTGCTCCAGGTTCTTCTCCAGGGACTGCACCTTGAGCTGCTCCCTCTTCAGCTGCACCTGAAGAGCAGAAACCTCCGTTCCCATTTTGGTGCGCACCTCGGCTATGTGCTTATTCGCCCTGCAAACAGAAACGCACACCTTCACATTCGAGTCAACACACTCCAGAACTTCAGCTACAGGTCCTGACCGGTTCCTCTGATCAGTCAGGCCCCTGCTCGTTCCCGTTCGCAAGAACTGAAGACAAACTGGTTCTACGTTACTCTGCCATCCAGAACCTCTCACTAATTGACAGACATAACTACAGCTTGTGAAGGATGTACAGAGATGTTTAAAGCCCGTGATGAGACGGTGTCCGTTATCTGAGCTCTTACTGGTCGATTTTCTCCTCGGCGTGAGTCTTGAGCATCTGATAACGCTGCTCCTCCTTCTGCAGTCTGGCCAAGTAGCTCTGAGCGCATTGTTTCAGCGTCTCCTCGTTCTAATACGGATAAAAATAAATAAATTAAAACAAGCCCACTTTAAAGGAGACTTGTAGAGAAACAGGTGATCTGTAACTACATTTAAACACACAGAGGAAAGATATTTCTATGCATCATCTAAAGCGCCACCATGTGACCAACAACCCGAGTGTGAACAGTTTTAATAAAAAAAGTATTTCTACTTTCAATTCACAATAGTTATTTTAACGCTCACATCTTACACACTCACTGCAGACCTACTCAAACATATTGCAGACGTCCCAACCCCCCCCACGACAAAATTGGCGCACATGTTGTGCAGTGTTTACAGTATATATTCACATATCTTGCTTTTATTTTTTATCTGTATACATTTATTCCTTCGATTTTATAATTTGTTTGTGGCATTTATCAGAGCTGTGTGATTTTATCTTTTGTTGGACAATTTGAAAAAAAAAAAAATAGATTTGTACTAGTAAACATTTTCTAAACACACCACCTTTACAGAAAAGAATGGGGCGAGTGGGACAACGTGTGTCTTTACTTTGCAAATGACAATAAAACTTCCAACTTGAACAATGGAGCTGTGAACCAGACGCAGACTGTTGAATTAATCCCACTAAAGTTCTTTTTTTTTTTTTTTTTAAACAGTTTGGTACAGCAAGTCCACAACATACGAACAAATTCCATTCCGAGAGCTCGT
The DNA here is from genome assembly GCA_013621035.1 of Clarias magur. NCBI lineage: Eukaryota > Metazoa > Chordata > Actinopteri > Siluriformes > Clariidae > Clarias > Clarias magur. Next base: position 101,481 of record QNUK01000660.1, on the reverse strand, counting down.
TCGTAAGTCGAATTTGTCTGCAGGTCCAAACATTTTCTAGGTGCTGGAATTGTGCCGATAGTTGAACGATTCATATGAAAGGAATGAGCAATGTGGGAGAATGGAGCGAGGTGAAAAAATAGCAATTATTTTCACTTTCATCTCCGTTGTTCTTGCTCTTAGCAGTAACGGCTTCATCGCCGCTGCTTTTATACTTTCTTCCGAACATCCTGGGATGCTCACTGCACACACGTGACCATGTACGCCAGACATGTGATCCAGCTGCTGCGATTGAATATGCGCAAAGAGTTAAACATGTTTAAACATCATGTCTCGTACAAAGCGGGGTCATCTTTTTCTCCTGCCAAATTTCTGCTCATTTCTCCAGTCCTGTAGGTGGCAGTAATGAACCAACCACCATAAAAATCTAAAGTAAAAGATGCTGTCTTCTTGAGAAAAGATGGAAGCAGTTTAAAATTTTCTGTAAAAAGGCATGTTTAAAAGTCATTATCACTGTCAAATCAAAGAGATCGATTAAATCGGACAGCTCAAATAAACAGTGTAAATGTACTGAAGGTCTGTCACACCAACTACACACGCTTAATAAACACGCACCACACCCATCCTCCTGTAGGTTACATGCGAGGCTACACACGCCTAAAATGGGCTTGAAAAGAGCGCATCCATGTGTGAGAAAGTGAGCGGCGCACCTTCTTGAAGCCGTCGATGACCTCCTTGCGACGGTCCAGGCGCTTGACGACGTCGGAGAAGGAGCGCTCCATGTCGCTCAGCTCTTTAGCCAGCTGCTGTTTCTCCTCGAGCACTTTGCTCAGCTCGGCCTGCGCCAGCTCGTCCTTCTGCTTGTGTTCAGCTGGATGTTAAGACACGAAACGATCAAGGTTTAGTCGAGCAGGTTTTTAATAAAAAAATAAAAAAAAAAAAACACACAGACAGCAGAGAATTGCTGCAACACACACCTGTGATCTGAGCAATAACAGCCTCGAACTCGGACACGATCAGCCTGGAGAGGAAGAAAGATGGTGTGAGGTTAAACACTGACGCAGAATAAACACCGAACACGAGCTGACTGAGGAGGAGCTTACACCATGTGCTGATTGTCCAGAGTCATCTTCTCAATCTGAGCCTTCAGTTCTGCCTCGCGCTCCTCAGCCTACAGGAACACACACACACACAGTTAAAAGATGATCTCTGCCGTTCCTAGAGTTCCTGTTCCCACAGCACTGGAGAACCAGTGAGATTTATGGATGAAGACGACGTCATTCAGTATTACAGAAGTATGAGAACCGTGGAAGTCGAGACCGAAGCTCATGTCCAAGTCGTGTGTGTCCTCCACTTCCTCTTGCCTGGTAAAATAACCAGCTGTGTTTCACTCTACCTGTTTTCGAGCCTTCTCCAGCGCAGCGTCCAGGTCTTTCTGTGTGTACTTCAGCATGTCCACAATGACGTCATCGCTCCTCTGAGTCTGCTTCAGCGTCGGCACCAGCAGGTCCACCACGATGGGGTCCTGAACCGGTGGAGGCTCCACCTACACACACACACACACGACTTGTTTGTACACTCAGTTTAAAGCACTACGTTACATCCTCACACAAAACCATCAGACACTTCAGTTCCTACAGTCAAATTCAGTCACTTTAATTTATCACTGGAGTTTATATAAAGGGATTAACACCACCACACTCGAACCCGTGCATGAGAACACACCAAGCTGTGTAAAAGCACCTGTATGTGCAGTGACCTCAAGGAAGCATGCCGTGTGTTCCTCCGAGACGAACATCAGACAGCTTGAGGATCAGAGTGTTCTAGAAACTGAGGTCTACAGATGAAGTTAATAGTGATGAAGGCATTGGACTACTGATGTTGGTGCTGGGATTTGAACCCATGACCTCGTGTCATCACCATCGTGTGCCTGAGCTCGACCTTCACCTGCTCAGAGGTATAATAATCCCAATAAAAACAACCCCAAGTCTCTCAGAAAGTCCTGTGTAACACGACATGAACACAGGAACCAGTGAAAAGCTTTTAACCCTCCCACAGATCTCTCTTCAGGGTGTGTGTGTGTGTGTGTGTGTGTGTATCTCACCCGTGCAGGAAAGTCCTCCAGTAGCTTTGGGCATTCCTGCTGAGATTTCTGCCTGACCTCTGACCTCGCAGCCTCCATCATCCTGCAACACACACAACCTTTACACTCTCGCACACAATATCAGACGCGTGCTCACAGTGTGAGGTGAAGCGTGACTGACCGGATGGCCAGAGATGGACGCGGCAGACTGAACCCGGCGCTTTCTGCCGCAGCTTTCTTCGGGCTTTCCTTCAGCAGAGGGTCAAACTTCAGATAGAGGGACTGCTTACGCAGGGCAGATTCCTTAAACTACACACACACACACACACACAAATATTCACATCAAAGCTTACATTTATAAAAAGAAAAAAGAAAAGAAAAAAAAGCCATATTAAACATATCCACTCACAGTGTTGGACCCGAACTGCTCCAGATAATCAATCTGTCCGTCCAGGTCACTCGGCATAACTGCACAGAGGGGAGGAGTTACACAAGGACCGCAACACTTACATCACACACCCATGTCTACACAGCACACACTTACACATGGAACCGGGAACAAACTCATCATCCGCCGTGGTCACGTCGAACCCCGTGCTCTGGGTCGGGACGTGGAGGAAAGCCGACTCCTCCCCCTGCTGGGGCTTTGAAATGACGGGAAAACTGGGCTGGTGGACTTCAGGAAGCAGTAAGGACTCGAGTTCTTCTGCTGTCTGTACAACAGGACACGGGACACAGTCAAGGCGAATAAATTACAATCTACAGGAAAACTATTTTAAATTCGAGGGGGACATGATGGAATCATCTTCAATGTTAATAGACGGTGTCCGAGCACCTCGGCATTAGTGACCAGGACCTCAGACAGTCTTATTGCTCGTATGCATCTTTTTTTTTTTTTTTTAAATAAGTCTAAACGGCAAAAACCTCATTTAATCTGATCGTTTCACTTTCAGTGAGAGGGGAGAATAATAGAGACAGAATCAGCAGGTTTGTGCACCCAGTCATAGATCACAACACCCGGGTCGCGATTTGATCTGTATTGCAATTTGGTTATCATGATGTTATAAATATCCTGACTTGATATTATATTTGTTTAGATCATGTTACAATTCTAAACAAGCATAATTAAGAAAATCATTTACTCCTGCCACATGATATGCTGTGTTCCTAAAATTTGAGTATTTTAGTCCGCACCACCTTCAGGCACATGTAGGCAGTGATCAAACAAGCAGCATTACATCTTACAAATGTTTAGGGCGGGGTTCTGCAACGCGCGGCTCCTTCATCCCGCTGCTGTGGCGCCCGGGGGCTTTGGAAAATCAATATTTAATAGTCATTTTTATTTTGATCATTAGATTTAGAATGTTTTCATTATGGTGATCTTATAAGATTAAAGTAGGCGATTTATTGAACTTTTTGCGCTGGTTTTATTCAGGTTGCCAGCTGACTGCATGCTCCAGTACACGCGACGACGGCACACACACACACCATGTTTGGTTTGCTGCAGGTGAATCATTTATGTTCTGCTTTTTATTTCATACAGTAAATACAAGAAGGACTCAAAGACACTGAGTATTTTATTTAAAAGTAACCTTCAACACAGCGTCTTTTTTTTTTTTGGAGTTCAAAATGTTTGCTGCGTGCAAAAATAAAATAGTTTTATTACTGTAAATTTTGTTTCGTTACTGTAGCAGTTCATTGATCATAAAAACACATCACACTATAGTTTTTGTAGACATAGAATGAAGGAAAAGGGAAAAAAAAATCATCTAAAATGAAGATAACGCTGCATATATCGTGGTTTTTTTTTTATTTATTTATTTTTTTAAGAGTGCTGTGGCTCCCTGTGTTTTTTCTGTGGCTTCAAATGGCTCCGAGTGTTTAAAGTTGCCAACCCCTGGATTTGGTGATGTTGTGAATGGAGGGGGAAAAAAAAGAAGAAAAAAAAAGAAAAGAAAAAAAAAAGAAGAGTGGTGGAGGGGGGTTGAGCACAAACTGAAGATGTGAGTCAAAAGGGTTGCCCATTAACCGGGCTTTATCACAGTTATCATGACACCACATGCGACTCCCCGCTCCTGTGCTCAGGTGGGTCCGATTAGGAGCGTGATCTACTCTAACGTCACGTCTGCCTGCAGTGTGAACGCAGCCTAATAAATCCCCACACGTGTTGCTTCAGGATGCTTCACACTCACCTTTGCGGATGACGGTTCAGGTTCTGCTCCATTTCCAGGCTCAGTGAAATCAAAGCTGTTCAAACACACAGTCACTTATAAACCGACGGCATTGAACATGGAACATTTTTCCTATAATCAAAGATGATTTCTTAACCCTGAGGTTTATTCCTTGTAGAAGACGTGTACACATACATACACAAACAAACATCCCCCAGTTCTCCTGTCACTGACCTGCGTGTGGGGTTCTCCACAGCGCTCTCCTGGTTCTCCAGCAGAACCGGACCGGTAGAGACGTCACTCAGCACTGGAGCTTCACGAGGAGGAGAACTCCCCATTTTCACTGCCGTACCGAAAGGATTAAAGTTCGGGTCATCAAACTTAGCAAAGTCGATAGAGTAAGCGCCTCTGGCTGGAGGCATGACTGTCGCTGTGCTGTCCGTCTCTGCGTCACATGACCTGGCTTTGATTTCCGGACTTTTCTTTTCGGCTGGTGGAGCAGGCGCTGGTTTTGTACCGTCGGGTTTTGTTTTGGAAAGCGGAGGCTTTTTTAAGCCGAGGCGTTTGGGAGGAGGTTTGCGTTTGACACCGGCGTCGTCATCAAAATTGAACTCCAGCACCATGGGAGCCTCTTTAGGGGGCGTGACTGAGGGGGCAGCAGTGTCTGAGGTCACCTCTGCAGGGCCGAGCTGCACTGTGGTGGACGGCTTCTCTTCTTGCACACCAGGCACCTCGATGATGTTCTCTCCTGAGCTCACGTCCTCAACTTGAGACGGAACAGAGTCGCAGACGGGTGACTTCCTGGAGATGGGAGGAGAGTTCTGGATTTTTGCACCGCCCGTGTTAAAAGGGTTCACCGAGTCAAGGTTATCGAAATCAATCTGGTAGGCTCCTTTAGGGAGTGAAAGTGAATCGGTCACATCTTCAGGCACTACAGGAGCAGGTTCAGGAGGTTCTATATTCATCGTTTCGTCCGAGCTGTGATCAGCCAGCGAGGTTTTCTCCGGCTTGATGATCACCGTGCTGTCTGTGGATGCGCCGTCTGCAGAGAAGTCTGCCAGGGAATTCTCAACAGACGGTATGAACGGGAGCGTCTCATCCAGACCCATGTCGATCTTTTCCATCACCTTCTCTACCTGGTCGGGGGCAGGCGATGGGGCGGGCGGTGCGGGCTCGCTCGAGGTCAGGGTGTCGGACAGCAGGGCAGCAGGTTTGGGTGGAGAGAGGATCATCTTACTGGAGCTCTGGAAAGGATTTACAGACTCCAGGTTGTCGAAGTCGATGGCGTAGCCTCCTCTGCTCTGAATGGGCATGTCATCGTCAGGAAGGGAGGCGTCAGTTTTAGCAGGAACGTGGATCGGCAGCGTGGGAGCGATGTGTGCAGTGGGAGACCTGGAACACCGGGACATCATCATGAGCCCTGAGGCTGTATTTAACACCAAACTAATACCATGCAGGTTAATCTAAAACCTTGAGCACTCACTTGAGCGTGAGACACTCCAGCGCGTCAGTGCAGTCGTCGAGAGTCGCCATTCTGCCCACACGACTCGGGGACATGATCTTCTTCGTCACCGGATCTCTGAGCGGAGTCTGGAAACAAACCTGGAGGAACGATCAGAGAGAGACTTCCTGAATGAACAGAGAGTCACTTTATAATAAAATGTTCACAGTTTAGTGGAGCTCTGGGTAGAACTCAGCTCGGCCGTTTAATTACACCGTCATCCTCCTGTTACACGAGCACAGCAGGGGAGTTGATTTATGGCCCACAGCATGACCGACTCCACCACAATAGGTGGCGATATGAACACTTTCAGTTTGTGAGCAGTGGACTATTCCCCACTTCATCCATTACACTTGACAAAGATGCAAACAGGTAAGCATGAGGAGCGCTGAAAACATGGACGATGTAAACATGTTACTCTAACTGAAATCAAGGTTGTTAGCTAGACTGAAACAGGACTTCTAAAATAAATGTAAACATACTAAAAAATAAATAAATAATAAAAAGTTCAAAACAAGGTTGCCATAAGATCACAAATAAGAAATGTTATTGTGTACAGTAACATTGTGGGGGGAGGGGAACATATCATTTAAAAAAAAAAAATTATATAAATTATATATATAAAAGCCACCAGGAGAGCATGCGAACAAAATATATGAATATTCATAGTGTACAGGACCACGTTCACACACTCAGCACCCCGGTGAAGCTGCCCCCCCCCCCCCCAATATACATTAACTGTCATAAGAGGTCAAATACAACATCAAATCTTCTGCCACTTATCAGTTTGTAAATGCGATAACAAAAAAAAAAAAAAAAAAAAAAAATACACTCTTACTTAGAATAACGTACAGCGGTATAACTGTACGCGACGGGCTGAACTTGTTCTACACATGAACCACGCCGAGAAAGCAGTCGTACCTTCACTCCTTTCAGGATGTTTTTATTAAGGTTCTCGGCCTGAGACTGTCTCAGGATGGATGGCCGGCCGGTGGGCTGATCCAGAGCGAAAATGTCAGCGGCTGATTCGGACGAGAGGTGCTTGTGTACGGGCAGAGCGCCCCGATTCTCATCGTTCACCACCTCTGAGCTCATACTGAGAGAGACAGAGAGAACATTGCAGTTTAAAACCACGCCCGGTCCAGACGTCATGTACTCCAACACTGAGCGTGTGCATGTGTGTGTGCGCGCACTGATAAGGAACTCGCTTGCACACTGTAAATAAACAGCAAAGTCATGAGCGCTGCGGGGAAAGAGTGAAGAAATGTGATGATACACCAGTGACGGAAGACATAAATCATACTCCAACCCGTCCAGCGCTGACCCAATATCAGGACTATAATTAATTACTCCAACGCATCTTCGCCAAGTATCGTGATTTTAAATTTTAATACGGTATTTTTAACATTAATGGGAGGCAAACAGTTTGCTTCTTTGGTACAGAAATACTCAATTTTCCTTTTCAGAGTTACTTTGTGTAATCACTAAAATCAGTCACTGGTACAGGTTCATAAACACATGACAAACAACCATGTTGTGCTCGTCACAAAACTCGAGATATTCAAGGTACAATGGACCCTCGGATTGTGAGTGATCCGGTTTAGGAGCGTTCCGCAGAATAAGCTACCTTTTTAAAATTATTATTATTTATTAATTTTGACTCGACAAACGAGTGAGTCTTGATATATACAAAACTAACCAAATATCAAGTATCATGTTGCACGCATGCGCTTCTTTTTTGACACTGAGCATCAGATGATCACAACTCCAAGCTTCCACCGTACAATTATTTTAACTTAAAGTTCAAACACTAAAGCATCATCAAATAATACATTAGCTTTAGTCTGCTAATATAGCATTCACACTGACATTTTCAACATTGCAACAACAAAACTTTTTTTCTTCCAATTCAGTTATGGCGATTCTTTTGTGTAGCAATACGTGAATCACCACACAAATTGTCACACCGACTCCAAAAGGATTTGTTTTTTTTTTACTGAGATTCACTGGTCGATGGTCAATAATCGCTAGTTTTCAGCGCGATTGGCTGCAACCATATAAATGATTCTGTACTGAGTGCAGAAGCTTCAGAGTGGTGCAACAGAAACATATTTATGGCATTACATCATCATCAAGTCTATAAGTCTTCATACGGTGAAAACTCTGTTCTAAGTCAGTCAGACGCCCTGAATCATCAACATTAATCAGAGAGCCTCAAGTGAGGGGGTGATGAGATGCTGATGATGATCCCACTTCTCCAGTCAGCTGTGTGTGTGTGTGTGTGTGTGTGTGTGTGTGTGTGTGTGTGTGTGTGTGTGTGTGTGTGGCATAACTGCCGAGACACACCACAGTCATGGGACTATGAAAGAGTGCCAAAGAAAATAGATGAGTGTTTAGTTTCAGCTTGAAACTTAAACTAAAAGGTAAAAAGGACTTATGATGAATCTTAAACAGATTAAAGTCTTTCTCTGGATTTCTCAAACCTGAAGACAGAGATAAAACAGAGTCAGATTTCATCTCAGTGTGAGGCTGGATAATTAACCTTTACATCATCTTCACACTTACACTATAAAGTCATTCATTCTCCCAGCTGATGGAGAAAGAGAGAGAGAGAGAGAGAGAGAGAGAGAGAGAGAAAGACAGACAATTTGTACTCATAACTTAGAGACTGAAACTCTCAACTAATTTAATTAACCTAATTTAATTCCTGAGAAGTTACATGGATTCAAACTAAACACATGGCTAAATGTATTCAGATCCAGACTTTAGGCGAATTGATTATTAAAGCATAAATGATTACTGTTTAACCCCTTAGCAGATGGAGCTGCTGCTGCTAAAGCTAGCTGGCTAACTGGGTAGAACTGCATCATGTTAATAATAAAAACCTCTCTCTCTCTCTCTTTAAATGGGAATACACAAAAATGACCATTAATAAAAGTTCACTGAGAAAGTGAGTATTGTATTGAGTTAAATCTCTTTTACTAACACACACGTCAGTTTCCCTTGTAATGGATGCTAGTTTTAATAAAAGTCAAGTAGTTAAGCAGTTAATAATAGAAAACTGTCAAACAGATGATTTACACAGCCAATTTTAAAACGTTGAGCTAGCTGCAAAATAAACAACCAAACGGAGTTAAGCATTAGTTCAGCTTTCTATAGAATCAGAAACGCTGTCAGCGAGTGAAAACCACAATAACACCGATATTGCATGAGGAACCCCATGAGGAGGATTTCTGTCAGTTTGTCTTTTAATGCTGTTAGCTGTTGTGTGCAGTATGTTATAGTTTATATGCTAACACACGAAAGCTGCCGTGACCGTTATAACCAAGAAACAATCAAAGATAACCAAGACAAAAGTTATATTCGCAGCTCGAAATCAATGTGGCACGATGTTGTATCACTGAACTTACCTCAGGTTTTATGATAAATATGACTTAGATTCACTTTTCTGACTGAAACACAAACAAAAACTCCGATCACCGTTAGGAGCTCGTGCGGTCTCCTCCGCCTCAGTGTCGGTTCTGAGACGCCGCACAGCAGCAGGGAAAATTCAAATTCGAACGCGACCAATTAAATTCACCGCGCTGTGCATAGAAGGCGGGGTTTAATACAAATTCACCAATGGCGTGAGGGAAAACGCTGACGTGCTTATTGGGCTCCGCGGAGATTGACGTGCACGCTGACCAATGAACACGAACTCACCGTCTTAAAGCCATGGTTTAAAGCTCAGCGCGGAGGGAAATAAAACAGGGAAATAAAATCGGTCAGCATCTTTATGAAAATTCTTCATGTAAACATTCATTAATGTAAATTTAGTGTTTCGTGTAAGATTTTGTTAGCAACATCTTTTAATATTGACACTAATGTTAACAAAAGAGATTTTAACATACGTGTATTTAAATAGCACGTGGCATCTGGATTGTCAATAAAGTCCACGTAATTCTGCTGTTATTTCTGCTGTTATCGTCATTAGAGCTCGTACTCTGGTTCTAGACTTGGTTCAAAAGCAGTACCGAGTGTCAGTACGTTGAATAAAACACTACAAATGCCTCCTGTATGATATGGAATTATTTCGCACGCAGCCACCAGAGGGCAGCAGCGATGTGCACCACGTGCGATTAAAAGGTAAAGAATGGATTTAAATGGATCAGGGTTACAGTTTGATCACCTCCAGTGAACTCGAAATATATATTAATACGAGCAACATAACTCAGCCTTTCATCATTCATAAGCCTAAAATCCTGTTTATATGATTATGTAATTATAGAATTACATCAAAATGTCATGTTTACAATGCACAAAACACTTTTTTTCTGAACAATATTAAAATGTCGGAACAATTTAACCCGAAAATAAGACATTCTTTCATCTTTTAGGTGTTTTAGTTTAAAAATCACTGAGTTATTTGTAATGTAACTAAACAAGTCTTCTTTTTGTTAATCGATATCGGACCTCCTCTCCCTCTCTCTCGCAGTGTGTGTGTGTGTACTTTTGCTTAAGAACACATTATAACCCTTTATTAGGCGCGCGCACCGCGGTGGGCAACGCCCCTTTCGAAAATCGACCAACCACACATAGGCTCTGTCTGAGCGACAGCCACTCCGACCAATCAGAACGCAGAACGGGGAATTCGAATGATGCGGCGTGAATCCGTTCCGCCCTTTCCGCGCGCTAAACTGTTCAATACATCAGTCTAGAGCTCGAGGAGACCCAGAGGAACACGTGCTTAGACTCGACTGTAAGTCTTCCTAGTGAGGAGATGCTGATGGTTTCCCTCAGACCCTCTACATTTAGAGCCAGTAAGCAGATAAATAATGGAGACTGAGAATGACAGTAACTTTCTAAATTCATGATAACACACACACGTCTAATAAGAATAATAAAAACAGTGTGTAATGAAGCGGAGGTGCCGAGTTCAGCACTGCATCCTCCAGCATTCGGGAGACGCCCTGACTCGGGTCACATGACGCTTCTTTCTTTCAGGGGCCTTGCTCAAGGGCCACACAGGGTGGGTGTGAGGTTTGAACCTGGGAGCTTCCGAACCGCAGCCCAATGCCGTAACAACTGCGCTGCCCCCGACACACACCAGCAGCGACGCGTCACAGCTTCCATTTCAGTTTGTTTTTTGAGTGGAGATCGTCAGAAAGCACCTTTACAAAACTAACATTATAGAAATAAGAAAAAAAAAATGGATACATTTATAGTTAGTTTTATCGTTAAGTCATCAGGCCAGAGGTGATGGTGCGTAACCCAAAGAATCACAGTGCAGATGCGCAGACGTCTGGTGCGTCAGGAAGCGACTTCTGCACAGACAGTGAACTTACATTCAATTTCCAAATATGACAAATTTAAAGCACAGAGAGAGTGCTGCGAGTGCTGTATTGCTAACACACACACACGATGCTCAGCCAAACTAGTTAAACCAGTGTCTTTTACTTTAATCAGCCTGCATGATTTTCATTCTTTATTTGAATCCAGTGCATTGTGCATTGTGCGTGTGTGTGTGCGTGTGTAACCAGTCATTCAGGTCAGGGAAGTTAAACAGACCGTTGACTTATCGTACTTTTTTCTTCCTCATACAACTTTTACCAAATACAAATAACCAAAACTTCATACAACATTTTAAACTGCGTTTATTTTTTTTTACTTTAGCAAAATAGAATCTGTGATGTGAAAAAAAAAGTTATTACAGTATTTACAACACCGCTGTGCAGGTTCGAGTTGTGTCCAAAACAAAAATTCCACACCTCTACTGAGCATGTGCAAATACTACAGAAATCACTCACACACACTGAGGTAATTTAGGAAACCATGGAAAGATGTGCACCGCTGTTATCAGAGAGCAGAAGTTAACCACCGTCTCACACACACACACACACACAATCACGTTCTTATGAGGAGGGGGGGGGAGAAAAAAAAATAAAAATAAATCACTTCCTGCTCTGAATGTGCAAAGTTTACCTGGTGTAAAGCCATGACCACCTGGTCAGTTTAATCATTACACACACACCTGAACATTTCTTAGCTGTTATTTCCTCCACTTTATTCTTTAAATATGAAAACACATGCACACACTCTCTCTCTCTCACACACACACACACACCAATCACTCTGAAGAAGCAGACATTGGCACATGCCCGAGCTCAACAGTGTTTTCTATTTTATTCCCTGTTTCAGTCCTGAGTAAAACACACACACACACAGACAGACAGACAGACACACACACAGACAGACGCTCCTCCCAGGGGGAAAGCGCGGCGTCTCAGGATTCCACACATCTGTGAGACGAGACGAAGCCCCATCAGATGCCTTTAGACTGTTGCTTCTCGCAGGAACTTGGAGGTTTTTATGTATCTGCACTCGAGTCACCGTGCTGATCTCTGGTATTTTATTCAGTTCTGAATTTCTCTCTGTGTATCGAGTCTCAGTGTGGCAGTGCACTTTAGCTTTCTATGGGAAAAACAAAAAAACCTTTATCACTTGTTATACAAAATAAACTCCAGTTGTGACTTCATGGCTTTTTCAGGGCGCTGATTTTGCGCAGCAGCAGCTGTCGTCTGGCCCGCAGTTTCTTCCTCTCCTGCGCTTGGCGTTTCTCTCGCGCCTGCAGCTGCAGGAGGTACTCTGTGGCGTGGGTCAGGATGGCCACCTTGGAGGTTTTCGCGGACTCCGACAGACCGGGGACTTCATTCCGGAGCATCTGGAAGCGAGATCGCAGGTCGTCCCTCCTCTTCCTCTCCAGGAAGTTCCTGCGCTGCTCGGTGGCGTCCTCGGAGTCCGAGCTGGCGGGAGAGGAGGAGGAAGACGAGGGTGCGGATAAGGCCACGCGGGCTCGTTTATCGCGCGGCGGCTCTTCGTCACAGTCGTCGTCGGGGTTGCGAAGGCGGCGTTCGTCCTCGGATTCGGGAGACGGGGCGGCGTAGTTGTGCTGCTGCCGGTGCAGAGAGATGTGGAAGTGCTTATTGCGCGGCCCGGCGCTCACGGCGATGGTGATGGGCGTGCGAGTGCGCTTCTTCAACCGGTTCTCCACAGTCACCACATCGATCTCATCCTCATCATCATCCTCATCGTCATCTGAGGGAGGAACAAAGCAAACACTCATACACATGCGTTACATTTCGACTTTTGGTTACATTTGAGAGAATATTCTGGGAGCTGCTGTTTCTAAGACGTTGAACTTCAGCGTGCGGAGTTAAACTTCAGAGATATGATGAGTATTCAGACATTCGAGCTGAACAAAACATCGCCATTTAACAGATTTACAAGACTGAAGGGTCCGTGCAGAATGTCTTTAGGGTGTACAAAGTTCTGGAGGCTGATTTTTTTCTGCTCAACTGCATGACATCACTTCCTACTACAGAAAATGGCTAAAGTATTAAAAATAAACTATGTTCGATTTGTTTTAATGAGATTTAAATGAATCCTTCACGGGGTCACTTAAACCTCATTCATCACTTCCTGTTCTCACTCCTGAGCTAATGACGCGTCTCCGAAACGACCATGCCGCGCTAACCAGGAAGTCCCATTCAGCTTCCTCAACAACATCCCTGCATTGTCGTCACCGCGCAGGTGCCGGAGCTCTTACCGGATGAGTCCGAGCGCGACTCCGATCCTGAGGACGCCGGGGTTTTTCTGGTCTGGGCCACTGGCAGGTTGAGGACAGCGGCAGGGTTCACACATCTCGCCGTCTGTGCGTCAGGCTGTCTCGCTGCGCTCTGGATCCGCGGCGCGTTCACGTGCACCAGTTCGTTCTGATGAGTTTCTGGGAGAGGGCTCACCCTGGTGGCGGTAAAGCCACCGCTCCACATGCAGTCCTTAATCACCACGGAGCTCATGTTCCCGAACAGGTCCAGCGGGTCCAGCTTCTTCACGCCGTAATCATCCGATCCCCAAGAGCTCCGCTCTGTGGCGGGCAGCGGGAGTACCATGCGTCCAGCGGGGGAGGTCCTGGAGGGAGACCCGGGCGGCGTGGGGAGCAGCTCGAACTTCTTCCAGATGTCCTCGCTGGGCGCCGTGGACGTAAAGAAGTCCTCGATCCTTCCGTCCAACTCGTCATAGAAGTAGTGCTGGAGGTGATCACACATGTTCAATCCACACACGGGCGTGGTCACAACCTGCAGCACAACACACACACACACACACGTGTATTAATAATCAACAGGACTGACTGGACGTCAGGTGAAGAGGCATCAGGGATCAGTGATGGGTTCATGGTGGCATCACCCGGGTGCAAACCACCAGCCAGTCACTCAGTATCTGCCTATTGTTTTCCCATTAACGGACAAAAAGTACAGCGACTTAAAGCAGCGGCAAATCATTTTAAATCTAGTGGACTTTAACCATACCTAAAATATGGATCACAATATTTGACATTCAGAACCAAAAACACACGGCTTGACTAACAAGTAACTTAATACGGTTCTCATTAAACAGGATTATTACATTTTATATTGTAAATTACATAAACAGGCATCGCATTACAGAAAGTGTTTTATAAACATTGCTTTTAAGGCTAACTGTAAAACAATACGAAAGAAATGTACAAAGAAAACTTTTCTTTTCATTTTAAGGAAATACGTGGTTGATCTGCATCAAGTCGATGCATTTTTATCACCATAACCATCAATACATGGTCCAGCTACAGGTGCAGTAGAACGGAGCCTGGGGTAGTGAAGCACGAGCTCACAATGAAACTCAGGTCACTTATCGCTGCTCTAATCTCACTCGAGACACACTCACACCTCATACCTGCTGAGAACGCTGTGCTGATTTAACAATTAACATGACCGACTAGACACTCCTCAGGGTCAGTTACGGGGACGTCTGGGATCTGTGGTTTTTTCTTCTTCTTTTAACGTCACACCATGGTGAAAACCAGCACCAGGCCACTTATTATCCAACAAGAAAAGTCAGCAGTTAAAAATCATTTGTAGCTGCTTTAAGTTGCTTCACTTTTGGATTTTTAACCTAGCTGACTTTAACAATACAAGAAAAACTTAAATACATCACGATGCATGGGAACGAGTATACACACACACACACACACACACACACTTCTGCCAAGAAAACGAACCTTTTTTGGATTAACAAAATATTGTAAACAACATCTTAACATGTACACTGCAAATATATTACGAGAAGGCTTGGGGTGAAATATAGCGCCTTAAAAGAGATGTTTATAGAAACACTGATCGATCCAACATTACTAAATGCACAAAGCAAAAACCTCTTGCATTTAAATTTTTTGTTTATTCATATATTTTTAATGACACAGCTGATGTGAATCATTCGACATTACCCTGATGCATTTACACTCCGGATAAAGAGCAGCGCACGAGCCAGCGTTAAACACTACAATGGAGCCTGGTGTAGTGAAGCACGAGCTCGCAGTGCCGCACAATGGAGCTCGTGCAAGTCGCGTATCGCCGCTTTAATCTCGCTCGGGACACTTGAACCTCAAACCGCGTGAGAACGCAGTGCTGATTCACACAGGGACGCGTTCTGAGCGCACGCGGGGCGACAGCGGGAGAGTTAAATCACTGCTCGCTCGCTCGCGCGCGCGCGCGCGCACGGTACAGTAACAGCACGTGCGCACGGAAACGTTATTACTGTAACGCTCGAGGCTCTAACGCAAGAATTTACAACATCGTCGGGGTTTTTTTGTTTGTTTGTTTTTTTGCACAAAAGAACGGAAAACATTTTTTTCTGCACAACACATGAGAGCAGATGAAGATCAGGAAAAAACACCCGAGACAAAGTTACTCAAGTCACTCCGAACTGATGTGCGCGCGCGCACACGCACGCACACACACACACACACACACACGAGGCCGGCGTCCGGGGGGTGATGGGGTGAGTAACGCATTTACCGTCTCATCTGCTCACGTCCGGGTGGAGGAGAAGGAGAAGGAGGTGGAGAAGGTGGAGGAGAAGCGGCGCATGAAGAACACAAAGACGGAGAACAATTGAACTTCCGGAACAAAGGAGGGAAAAAATCTCCAGCTGCAGTCAGAAGCGCCGCTGCACGCGCCGGCTCTCACACCCAAAGTTACACACGAGCGACAAACGCCGACATCTAAATAAAACACCAACAACAACAAAAAAAACCCCAAACGCGTCTATTTACACCGCCTGCTGCACGAGACTGTACAAGCCGCACCCGCGCGCCACTTTCGCGCCACAGCTGCGCCTTTGTGTAGCCTCACACACACTAACCACGCCCCTGCCGCACATAACCCCGCCCAGTCATTTCCATAACCGCCCCGTCTCCTCACACACACACACACACTCTCTCTCTCTCTCTCTCTCTCTCTGTCTCGCTTCGGCCATTTTTTTTTTTTGTCCTTACTTACCCACAGCAGGCTGAGCAGCGCTCACACACACACACACACGCAAAGTGAGCAGGCTGAGCAGCGCTCACACACACACACGCAAAGTGAGCAGGCTGAGCAGCGCTCACACACACACACACAAAGTTGTCCTGTTGCTAAGAAAAAGGTCGGGACGCGTCACAGGGCAGTTCACACGTAACAGGGTCTTTACTGTTAACGGATAAAAACCTCATAGTGCACCTAATACACACACACACACACACACACACACACTGAATCATGTAATATGTCCATGAAATATTTATGTTTAACAAAATTAGATTAATATAATAGCAGCCTGTTTATACGCACGGCGGCGTAGTGGTTAGCACTCACACAGGGTCTGGGTTCGATTCCCATTTTGGGGTCCGTGTTCATGGAGTTCGCATCTTCTCCCTGTGCTTGGTGGCTTTCCTCCAGTTACTCCAGTTTCCTCCTACAGTCTAAAGGTTAAGTAGCTTCCCCCAACTTGCCCCTAGTGTGTGTGTGTGTGTGTGTGTGTGTGTGTGTGTGTGTTCCCCATTCAGGGTGTGTTCCGCCTTGTGCCCCGAGTCTCCTGATTTAGGCTCCAGGCCCCCACGACCCTGTATACAAAAGAAGCGGTATAGACAGTGAGTGAGAGTGAGGATACATGTACCTTCATCCATCCATGAACCTCTGTAGTGCAAATAGTGACTGTGGAAGATAATAGTTGTATTTATTCATATTTTACAACCCAGACAGGACAATATTCACACGCTCAATTATAATCAGTCATCATCTACACGAGCTTATCCCAGGAGACTTAGGGCACAAGGCTGGGTACACCCTGAAAGCGGAGCAGATCCATCACACACGCACCTACACACTTATTCACACGATTTGGAAGCACCAATTAATTGACACCTAATCAGCATGTCTCTGGTCTGTAGGAGGAAACTGGAGTACCCAGAGGAAACCCACCAAGCATGGGGGGAGAACATGCACACTGCATGCACACAGACCCTGAGATGGGAATCGAAACCGCCTTTGGAGTTGTAAAGCGAACGTGCTAATTACTACATAAATGTAGTTATTTATATACGATACTCTGACGCTAAAGAGGAAAAAAACACAATCGCGGTTCATTACCATGTTGGAAACATTTCAGTATAAACTCGGCTACACACAGCTCCACTCAGGTGCAGATCCTGACCTCTGCATGCTAACATTACCTGCAAATATAGTGTGTGGTCAACTCTCTGCCGCTCCTCACTCTGCTCCAATGCTCCAGCAGTCCTCGCTCCTGCCTGGCGTACGCCCCGTCGCTGTAGACGCTTCACAGTCTGATCCGGGGTTTCAGTAACTATGACCTCAGCCTGACGTACCCGTCTTGGATACTGTGAAGACGCCAGTGACACACTCAAAGTACGATGTCAAAGTTGATGACGACACTGACGACCGTTATGTTAGATGAGCACCACGCCTGTGACACGCCTGTGACACGCCTGTGACACGCCTGCGACGGATTTACCTGCAAACAAACAATCAACGTTTTTTGCCGTAGATGACGACGCTGCCCACTGTGACAGTCCTCGAGGATGCCTGTGACACGCCTGTGATGGAACCACCCGAGCAAACGCATAATACATTCATCCTGATACATCATAAAGACGTGGGACATAAACATCACCTCATTCAATAGATATCTTGCTGAGTAGAAATACAGTACAATTTCCAGCTGATGCGTCAGAAATATTACAAAACATCCTTACAGACATTTTACTTCACACACTATCGTCACGATATTCAGATGCTCTACCAGGTTTGCGGTTTTTTTTTTAAGACCAAAAACTCACTGACCTTCTGTTAAACAGCTTCAGTGCTATAAAAGATCTCACAACACCTCAGGAACACTCATCATCATCATCATCATCATCATCATCATCACACAACTGATCACCGTATCACCAACATACTGTGTCATCATTCACTCAAGACTATTTGGTGTTAATATAAAGTACTGTAAATATAAATATCTCCTGGGTAATGAACTGTGTGTGTGTGTGTGTGTGTGTGTGTGTGTGATGTGACGACGCCCTGAATCTCATTTTCACCTCCTCGGCCATAAACACAAACATCAACAAGGAGCAACTGCAGGCCTTCTCATCTGTTAGTGTGAATGAGAATGAAAGAACGATGTAAGGGATATATCACTCTCTCACACACACACACACACACACACACAGGTCAGGCTCTTTGTTATGTGTGACTGGTAAATGACACAGGTTTAAGATCTATTGTTCTAAGTCCTACATTTGACATGCGCATGTATAATCACAGACCCTCTCTCTCTCACACACAGCTCTATTAACACTCATTCACAAGCTGTTGAGTCACTCACACACGCACACACACACACGCACACACACACACCGACTAAATGATTTGCCTGGGTTTGTTTGCATCTCTTTAATAATCAAATACAGAAATCAAAGACAGCGCTCTCATGTACACATTTCTGTTTAGACACCAAGCGTCCACACTACTGATGCTTTAGTGTGAGTCTCTAAACACTACACACACACACACACACACACACACACACACACATCTTCATGTGCTATGAGCAAAATTAAAAAACCGTGTACACTCCAAAAAGGTAACACTGACACCAGAGCACACACACGCACACACACACACACACACGCACATGCACACACACACACACACACTGATCACTCTTATCACATGGATGTGCTCAAGACACCGAGCATGTTTACACTGCACTGATGAATTAAAAAGAAGGTTACTGAAGGTGCATTTATAATCCTTGTTCACAGTTAATTGATTAGAGACGCGACAGAAATTGTACAGAATTGCAAATCAAAAATGATTTTGTTTGTTCACATTTTCACGCCTGCTAAAATAAAAAGGGAAAAAAGGGACACATCATATACAGAGCCAAGCCAAACAAAAGTCCCCAGTTCAGACTGCACCCAGTACCGAAAACAATTAAGGAGATTTAGAAATACTGGAATTATATCAAAAGCTGTTCAACACATTATGAAAACCTGTAAAGACTGTGAAGAAACATGCGGTCAGAAAAATTCTGAACAGAGATCACTTAAATGCATACATGGTGAAAAAATGACAGTTAAAAACCAGAGCTGTGTTTTTTTATCTCAACAATATTTTTATTGATTTTAAACAGGGATATAACAGGGTAAACATGTAACGTTTCAGTACACATTTTATAGCCCCCTTATAAAACCCTGTACCCCCCACCCCACCCCTCTCTGACTCCAAGCCAGCGATACATGTGTAGGAAAGGCTGGACGCCAGGCATATTTAAAAAAGGAGAGAAATGAAAAAAAAAAAAAAAACCTGTGGAGCTGGAAGTTTTGGTTCTGCATGCAAAAAAGATTAAATAAAGAAATTTTAAATAGGAAAGGAATCAAACTATAAATGTATATGAAAAAAGCGAACCCGGCCCTCACACCTGTTGAAATTTCAAGTCCGAATGGCGGATTGAGTAGTGAATCTTCTCCAGGGATGAACAGGACATGATATCTCTGAGCCACTGCGCGTGAGTGGGTGAGACGGCGTCCTTCCACTCGAATAAAAGAGAACGTCTGGCCAGGAGTGTCGCAAGAGACAACAAACGCTGTTTAGCCGGAGTCAGACGCTTATCTTCCTCTCCAGTGAGACCAAAAAGAGCAATCAGAGCGTCTGGTTCAAGGTTGCATTTCAATATGTACGACAAGGTTTTAAAGACGTCCCACCAGGATTGTTCCAGATTCGGGCATGTCCAGTAGATATGAATAAGAGACGCCTCTCCGCTTTTACATTTATCACAACAAGGATCGACGTCTGGGGAGAAACGGGATTGAATTCCAAGTTTCATCTGACAGTGTCACATTGAGGTCTTCCTCCCAAGCAGTTTTGATTTTACTGGAAGAGGTGTGACTCAGACCCATCAGTCCAGCATAAACACCCCCAACAGGACCGTGGTGATGCCTGATGGAAGCACGTCAGTGAGGTGTGTGTAGCACCGTGTCTGGTCATATGGATCGATGTTACTGATCTCTACAAGTTTCTCCAAACACCACTGCTTAGCTCAGGCACTGAATTTCTCCTAGTAGAGTTGCTTTCCTTTAACTTTCACCTTCCCTTGATAATCACCTTGATAATAAAAGTTAGTATTATGGAGTTAAAGCTGCCACCTAGTATAACTGGGATGAGCTTCTCCTCTTCCTCTTCCATTGTGTCACAGTTAAAGTGCAGTGTGTAAGGAATTGTTTGAGTTGCTGAACCGTCTGGATCGTCACTATATACACACTCTGCTGAGCTACTGCATATCATGACCTACAGTATAGGTAGAGTGGAGGTGTGCGTCCCTAGTGGAGGAAACACTGGAGTTGTTTGTGAGCATCATGGACCTGGAGCTTGACCTCCATCTACTGCAACCTTCCTGTGAAAGTTTGTTTTTCCTCCAAGTGATTCTCAGGCCTGTCTGCTGAGAGGTGCTGGTAGACCAGCGCTCGGAAAAGCTCCGCAGTGTCTGACCCTGGAGCTCGGTCTTATTTCACTGCATTTTTCTGTAAGCGTTAGAGAGCGAGCGCAGCGGCATTAAGTGTTCAGTGTAAAGTGTTTTACAGGAGCAAACACAGGGACTGGATTGGAGTTTTGTTCTACAGGCTCAGAAAATAGGCAGCTGTGTTTGGGTTTTGAGAAGCGCTGGTGTGTAAGAAACTGAAGAGGAGTGTAAATGATTAACTCGTGCTGGAGGACTTGAGCTGATTATCACAGTATTTAAAAATAACGTAACTTGTAAATAATAATAATGTTTTATTGACTGAAAACACAAAACAAATAGATTGCAAACTTTATTCATGTAATGCATCGTCTTGTTTAATTCTGGCTACTGGATCGCTCTCCAGGCCCATAAGTATTGGGACAGTCACACAATTTGTCATACTCCTCTGGACAGATTTCAAATGAAATACTCCGTCACTTAGGGCACGAGGCGGGGTTCACCGTGGACAGGTGCAGGTCCGTCGCAGGGCATCGCTACATCGCTCTAACTGGGAGGCCAGTTAGTGTAATCTGCATGTCTTTGGAGGAAACAAAAATACCTGGAGAAAAGCCACCAAGCACAGGAGAGACATGCAAACTCACACAGACCTGAGGCGGGAACCGAACCCAGACCGGAGGTGCAAGACGACAGTGTAGGCCTTTCATTTACATACTGCATCAACAGAGCCATTAACACAGCCATTAACACACTGTCCCTCCCTACACTTGAGAAACCACTGTCAGTCTCCCCCTTCCTTACATTCTCTTTTCCGTCTTTGTCTTTTCATCTCATTAAATGTAGAATACTGAAACGTTCTCCAGGTCGTCTCCTTCTCCACGCCCAGATCCTTGTACAAAGAAAATACCTTTGCAGCTCAGTAATCCACTTCTCTGCCATTCCAGGGTAACGTGTGTACAAGTGGGCTGTTTGGGATGAGGAAGAAAGATTTAAGTGAAGATTCAGTTTGGGAGAACAATCCATGGTCCTGGTGCAGGAGGACTGGACAGACAGCTCTTTCAGGTCCTGGTGCCTGTTGTTCTCTGGCAGTCGTAGCAGAAGCAGCAGCAGAAGCAGGAGCTGAAAGAAACATGGACAAATACAAATGAAAGACTAAAGACTTCATAAGCATGCACATTTCATAATAGGCATTGTTGTGACAAACGTCACGTGAAAATCCCTCGGATACACAAAAACTATACTTTTTACACAATACAGTTTAAGTCAATGTGCACAAACAGAACATTGACATAGCTAGAAATGCAACGAATACAGTTAACACAACACTGAATGAAAACACAACACAAGAAAATTGACCTTGGCATATAGCATATCATTTTTATGATTCTCTGATATAGAACATGTACCACACACACTACAATACCTGGTCTAATATATCGAATATATCAACATATCTAATATGGTACAGTATAAACAAAAACACCACATTAGATACCTGCTGAACGTTGGTAACCACTACGGTACCCAAGAAGTACCACGAAATTCACCTAAAGTGGATAAATATACTATAGTTTAGAATAATAACATTTCTTATGGACTCTAACAGTGACGTCATTCCCCATGTCAGGGATCATAGCAGGTGTGATGATCTGTAATAAACACAGACTGTAAAAGCAAAACTACAGTTTAGTTACTTCTGATTAAAAGGATAAAGAGATCCTCTAATTAGATATACTTTACTGATCCTTTGAGAAATTCATTTACATCTTACAAATTTACATTTACTGATAAATTATTTCCTCGTGAGCTTTTCAATGAATGAAAGTTTCAATAAATGTCGCTCTGGTATCAGTACACGCGGTGCTACAGCGCCACACAACAGTAGCGGTCAGAAATATATTACATCCGTAACGGCTTCGTTGAAGCGTTGCTGGTTCGCTAGAATTTCCCGCCAGACACGCGGGGTCGATTCCCGCCTCATACAGACATCATTTATTTATATGTTTTTATTTTCCTCTCAAGTCCAAACTGACAGCATTAAACTGTACCATTATTGTTTTTTGTTTATTATTATTATTTCAGCAAAACACTCATTTGCTTGACTGTGATGTAACACTTCTCACTTCTCCACTGAAATGGAATTTCTGCTGTTATATTCTCAGCAAATTCACTTTAGCATTCAGTGCTCATTGCGTTCACATTTAACAGGGCAAAGGGTTCATTTAGGTTAGCTAGCTATTTTATTTACCACCAGTTAACTTACAGTCAGGCAGGGGCGGATCTACTGGGGTGGCACAGGGTGGCAAGAAAATGCCTTGCCACCCCATTTGCCACCACAGCACTAGTGTCCTAGTGTTCTAAAAATAAAAGCGGTTCCTTGAGCGATTTACAGCAGCGACTCTGTATTTTGATGACACAGTGTGACGAGCGTCCCAATCAGCGTCGCTGAAATAAATTCGTCAATAAAACCACCAATAAAAAAATAAAATAGGGTTTGTTCCCCTCCATTTCTGGTGTAGCTCTTTATTCGCCGCTACAATACACATAAATAAAAGAACAAAAACTCTTCTTTCTATTAAAGCATAGTCCGAACAAACAACACTTATGAACTGCTTTGTTTTAGTGAATCAAAGACATTTAGTGCAGCGAGATCATCACACACAGACGACTCAATCCAGCTCTTTTAACAAACCGAAGCAGTTTATTTTGATGTCTTTGTGGATATTATATTGTATATTATTATGTGTTTCTGACTTAAAAAAAAAAAACTTGATCCACTGAGACTTTGTATCCATATGCAGTCTGCATTGTTTATCATTGTTTGTAAATTAAACTTGGCATGGACTTAAACTCGCTACAGGTTTGCATAGAATATAAATATATAAATATAAATATATATATAAATATATAACTGTCAATAAAGAGAAATTAAATATACTGAAGCATCTCATCTAATTTATCTGACGTTCCAATCCAGAGATCAGGTTCAAGTCAATCACACATCAGCCTTTATTTCATTTTTATAGGACAATGTAAACATGTGCACCCGAGTGTATACACCGAATAGGAATAGCGTTCCTTGAATCCTCAAAAACCATGCAAGGATGCTCGCTTCAGTGTTGCCACCCCTCAGAATTTTAATGCCACCCCCTTGCCACCCCATGAATAATTTTCTAGATCCGCCCCTGCAGTCAGGTCTTAGTTTTCTCTCATCTCTCCTTACTGACTCTGCCTCCTGCAAATATTTCTTAAATATCTATCTGAAAAAAATAAAAAACTGTCAGTTTGGACTTGGTCTTGGACTTGAGAGGAAAATAAAAAACATATAAACAAACAATGTTTGCATGACGTGGAGGCACAAATGAGACGAGTTTTTTTCGCCGGGAGAGAGTTATAAGATCGCGTATTGATGTCTTTTCATTTCCAAACGAGTATTTAAAAGAGTGTTATCGGTTTTCAAGAGAATCGTTAATTTATTGAACACATCTCTTGAAACGGCATATTGCTGATGTCACAAAGCGACCGTGGGTCTGCGCTTAACACGGAAAACATTCTGTGTATAGCACTTGGTTTTTTGCGTCAGGGCGTTTTTTGTACAATGTGGGTGATGCAGAGCATGGGGCAAAGGCAACTGTGTGTAGAGCCGTTCACACACTATGTCTGGCACTTCAACACCTTTTACACACGTGTGTTCCCTGGCCATAAACCTCTGTGTGGTATTAAAGAGGAATTGGCAGGTTTGTCCTTTGTAGTAAAATCTATGACGCATATTTAATATGTAGACACACTATTTATATGTACACACATGTATTCATCCTGCATACACACACACACCCACACACACCCACACTTGATACTTCCATATATGATTTTCTCTTTCAGGGATTCCAAATGTAATTGGGTGCATTGCTGCTACTCATATTCCTATGAAAGCTCCTTCAATAAATGAGGGAGACCTCATGTCCTCATGTTAATAGGAAATCGCTTCATAGCATCAATGTACAGGTAACAGCTTGATTTTGTGTCCTTAATTTTTGTGCCTTGTTAAAATCATTAAACTCTTTACTTTTTTCCACCAACTCTAGATAATAAGTGAGGCGACCCACATTATTACTAAGTTGAGGCAAAATGGCCAGGATCTGTGCATGATGCCAGAATTTTCCGTGAGTCATCATTATGCCAGACATTTCAGCAGGGTATGTTTTGCTTTAAACAAATTAAGCTTTTTTTTGTTTTGTTACTATATTTTTACTGTACATTTGAATCATTGCAGGACAGTATAACGGTTACTTGCTGGGGGACAGAGGACACCCTTGTCTGCCCTATATGATGACACCCTACCCTGAACCTGATCCCGGACCTCAAACACGCTTTAACCTGGCTCACAACCGAACACGGGCTAAGGTTTGCCACTATAAGAGGAGAGAGCCACCCTCCTTGTGTTGAGGAAGACGGCCCAGAGGAACCCCTACAGATTTTGGCACACAGAGATGGAAGGCGTTTGAGAGACAGGATTTGTGAAAATTACTTTTATTAAATTATTTGCACTGGTATGCTGTGCGGTTCATTTCTTTATTTCCTGAAAAACAATGAAAGTCAAAGAGTCTCTCTCTGTCTCTCTTTGTCTCTCTCTCTTTGTTTCTCTCTCTCTCTCTTTGTCTCTCTCTGTCTCTCTTTGTCTCTCTCTCTTTGTCGCTCTCTCTCTCTTTGTCGCTCTCTGTCTCTCTCTCTTTGTCTCTCTCTGTCTCTCTTTGTCTCTCTCTTTGTCTTTCTCTCTCTCTCTCTTTGTCTCTCTCTTTGTCTCTCTCTGTCTCTCTCTCTCTCTGTCTTTGTGTCTCTCTCTTTCTGTTTGTCTCTCTCTTTGTCTCTCTCTCTCTCTCTGTCTCTCTCTCTCTCTGTCTTTGTGTCTCTCTCTTTCTGTTTGTCTCTCTCTCTGTCTCTCTCTCTCTCTGTCTTTGTCTCTCTCTCTGTCTCTCTCTCTTTGTCTCTCTCTGTCTTTGTCTCTCTCTCTGTCTTTGTCTCTCTCTGTCTCTCTCTCTCTTTGTCTCTCTCTGTCTCTTTGTCTCTCTCTCTCTCTGTCTTTGTCTCTCTCTCTCTCTTTGTCTCTCTCTCTCTCTGTCTTTGTGTCTCTCTCTTTCTCTTTGTCTCTCTCTCTCTCTCTGTCTCTCTCTCTGTCTCTCTCTCTATGTCTTTGTCTCTCTCTCTTTGTCTCTCTCTCTTTGTCTCTCTCTCTCTCTTTGTCTCTCTCTCTGTCTTTGTCTCTCTCTCTGTCTCTCTCTCTGTCTTTGTCTCTCTCTCTGTCTCTCTCTCTCTCTCTTTGTCTCTCTCTCTCTTTGTCTCTCTCTCTCTCTCTTTGTCTCTCTCTCTCTCTCTTTGTCTCTCTCTGTCTCTCTCTCTCTCTGTGTCTCTCTCTGTCTCTCTCTGTCTCTCTCTCTCTCTGTCTTTGTCTCTCTCTCTGTCTCTCTCTAGCCGATGCCGCCGTATGGCTTTTCTCCTGTATTATTGCCTTGAAATCCCCGTATGCGTGCATCAAAACCTCCAACTGCGCCTCCGTGAAGTCTGCCGCTCTCTTCTTCTTCTTCTTCTTCTCACTTCGACGGTCCACTTTGACTCGTGAATGTTTTGATGTATGCTCCGTGCACGCGCAGCAGGAGGTTGATTAAAGGTATTTGGAGTTTAAAGGTTTTGGAGTAAATCGACCCGGAGCTTAAGTTTAACCAAACGGTGAGATCACCCAGCTTTCTGGAATACACCCCCGGTGTCTCTCGGGAAATTCTAGCGAACCAGCAGCGCTTCAAGAAAGCCACTAGGGATGTAATATATTTGTGACCGCTACGGTCATGTGGCGCTGTAGCACCGCGTGCGCTGATGCAAGATTGAGTTCATCGAAACTTCCGTTAAATGAAACGTTCTGATGACGCAGTCGTGGACAGAGCGCTGCGTCACATCGGAAAAAGCAGGAGCACACACAGTGTGTGTTAAATCTCAGTGCTGACATTGTGCTGGGGCCCCGATAAAAAGGATCAGGCCTTTAGATAAACAGTACAATTTTATATATATAAACTCTTTACAAATAGTTACTAGAGAAATTCCTGAAATACAGGCACTCGGTGTATTTCCTGCACTCAGGGACGCTCACTAAACTGTTATTCATTATCGTCCTTTTATTGTCGAACAACAGGAGGCGCTGTGGGTTAGATTTTAACGCACATATTTACAACATGACCACACACACACACACACACACACACACTGCCTGCCCGGCCTGGGAAAATAAACAGTCACCATTTCAGAAAGGGGAATCACTGCCTGCATTGAGCATCTAAAACACATAAGGAGATCTGAGGTCACTGATATCGGGTTAAGATCTGATCAACACATCATTAACCCTGTCAGGACGGAGCCTTAGGCAGCACGCAAAAATGTGGAAATCATCAGTGGAGGTCATTTAAATGCTTAGTAAAGCTGCACAGTAAAATAAACAACTGACAATAAAAAATCATAGTTTCATAGTGAAAGTAAAAGCATTTCCACACACACACACGCACACACGCACACGCACACACACAGTGTGATGACAGCTCAGAGGATTGGGACTAAACAGCTGTGTGTCCAGAAGAAAACCACTTGTTAGTGAGACTCATCAGAAAAAAGTCTTCAGTTTGTTAGAGAGCATAAAGACTGGACTCTGGAGCGATGGGAAAAGGTCACGTGAGTCCAGACTGAGTCTATTCCAGAGTGATGGGCGTGTCAGGGTAAGAAGGGGAGCGCATGTAGGAAAGGTCACACTTCAGAACTTCAGAGTTAAGGTGCCATGTTTAAATGTGTGCGGTCTTTTCGGGTTTTATCTCTTCTACTCCTCCACTTAAAGAGCGTCGCTAGCGATTTGAGCCGTTTCTGCTTGTGTGTCTCTGGGTGTTATGGAGAAGAATCGACATGAACATCCCTGCCATCCTGTAAAATGTGAAAATGTTTCATGGCATTGCGGAGGTTGTGACCGCACCGTGAGGTCTGGCAGCTGCACGTGGTCGCCGCCTGTCGCCGCTCTGACGGACATCGAATGCCTCAAAGGGGCCACAAAGCAATCAAGCTTGTTGATCTTATGGAGACGCAACAAAATGTGGAAGAAAACAAGAAATTGATTCATAGAAAGAACTGTATTGTAGAAATAAACAAATTATGAGGCATTTGTATGGTGTGGCTTCTGCTCATGTGAATTGCTAGTCTAATTTAATATATATATATTTTTAGTATTAGATTATATTTCTTCTTATTATAACATTAGAATAACTTACTAGAGTTTGTCTTTAATTAAAATAACATTAATAATAAGCACCCGCTACCGCAATAATCAACCTCTCCTCTATTTTGCTTGGGAACTAATGTAGCCGGAGCTAAAGTTACAGGACTTTGTCCCGCGGAAGCCTCTCAAGCGGAGGACCTCTTACTTTTAATTGGTTGCTGCTCAAACGCGTCATAGCTCATTATCCCAAAGTTGAGCTGATTTCAACTCCCTTCGCCGGCTCACACTGAAAATGAATGACTTCCGGCCGCTTTGACGCTCACTCCGCGTTTGGTGTGAACACAAAATCAGTGTGATTTCACTTCTTTTCCTCAGCAATGTAGCTTCACAGCTAAGGAAAAAAAAGCTAATGTTCTGACTCTGTGTGTCAGGTTTACTGGATAGTCTGTGTGATAATAACACAGTTTTCACCACTTCAACTTCCTCAGCAGGAACCTCTGTGGCTGTGTGTGTTTCTGCTAAACATGTGGACACACACTTCTTTATTTCAGGCGTGTTCAGGGGGAGGGAATGTATGGGTGTGTGAGGTCTTCTGGGAATGGACATTCCATTTTGTGTGACACTTAATATTGATGAGAAGGCAGTGTTTTTCAAGCTGTCTGTTGTATTCTTAGTCTTTCTTTCTGCAATCTTGCAAGGTTTTTTTTTATCTTCTTCTTCTTCTTCTTAAACCGTTAATTAACTAGGAATGTTTCTCAGAATCTTGATGTTTTTCTCGTTTCCTGTGTCATAAAGGAAAAAGTCAAATACGTTGCCTGTTAACCCATGAGCTGTAGATTATGTAATATCTAATGGAAATGACTTCAGGTATCATACTACTGGCGGGTGAAAATTAACGAGGCAATGTTTAATGGCTAGAGAACATTGGTGACCTTATTCAAGATGCTCACCGGCCCATTGTGCTCCTACTGGGCGTGTGTGCTTAGACCAGCATTTTCCAGGACATTTGCTGGGGCGACGCAGACCTCATGAACGGCCTCTAAGCAGTCCAGTTCTCGCTCCATGTGATCTTTTCCTGTGGGGCTGCACAAAGGAGGAGGTGTACAGGACAAAGTCTCGCACGCTAGAGGACTTACGGACAACGATTCAGGAGGTTCTCAGGAATATCCCAAACCACTTCGTTCAGATGACTGTGCATTCCATCCCCGGCCGTTTGAGGAAACTGGTTGACGCCACCGGTGCCTACGTTGAAAGATTTGCTTTCTTTTTCCTATATAATAGAATAAAATGTTTTCAGTGGCATTTCAAAGGAGGCGTGCTGAACCTGCAGGTAACATGTGATGTTTTTCAGCTGCGTGCCACGTTACTTTGTTTGTGTCATTTGTTTGTCTGAAAGAATGCTGAGAGCCCTGTAAAGAAGACGATTGGGATGAACCTCGCCAGGCCGCTAGAGACAACCACACAATAGGAAGGCTTTGTGTAAGCCCTAGAGGACTATGACATGTGATACCTGGAAGTCCTGCAGCTGCACTACATCTTGCTTTTATTTTGTTTAACAAATCTGAACTGTGACAAGACAGACGATGACACACTACGGCTCTTATTTGTCTCCTGAGTCCTCCTTCCTTCTATACCCAAACACACACAGACACACAAACACACACAGACCCCATGAGCAATGAATTTATTCCTCCTGTTCTGTTTGTGTTAGAGTTATAAAATGATCACGCTTAATGAGTTTATGTGGACTCACTCCATGAACACGATGGTACAGACTCTTCTTCTTCTTTATTTTTGTTTTATTTTCTATTATATTTTTATTGGTAGTTATTATTGGTAGAGCGAGATCAGTATCCAGTCGACACCCACAGCAAACATTTAAAAACAAACAATAATCTATTAATATAAGAGTGAACATGGAAAACAATGGCAAAACATTCCAGTAAAAGAAAACCTAAAAGAGAGAGTCCTGACTGTTCACGTAGATCCCACGGAGGGGCCCGTATCCGCCAGAATAGTTCAGATTTGTTCTGTAAATCGTACGTAAGTTTTTCCAATGGAAGAAGATGAGCCACTTGTGCCAAACACATGACCATAAGATTAGTATAAATTTTTTTGCCAGGTAAGTAGCGAAATGTAACAAACAATTTAAATCAGAAGGAAGATCTGGTGATATTTTACAATTTAACACGTATATAGTTGGAGACATAGTGAATTTTCTAGCCAGTATTTTTTCAACCAGACCAAGGTACGGCACTTCACACCAAAACGTTTTCATTTTTCTTACACTCCCAGAATAAATGCATCAGTGTTCCCGTTTCTGAATTACATTTCAACTTTTGAATTTTTGAATTAACCAGTGATGTTTGTCCAGCAATAAACAGCTGAGAGATAAAGCTGGAACAGCTGCGGAACAGGTGTGTGTGTGTGTGTGTGTGTGTGTTTGAGAGAAAGAGGGAACAGCTGGTTACAGTATTAAATTTATCTCACAATCTACAGTCTTGTTTCCTTTTTTTTTTTATCTAACATAATATGAAGTAAACAAGAAAAGAGAAATAAACTCAGATGATTTGTACATTTAGGTAATTATTATTATTATTATTAGATTATTTTAAACAAAAATGTTCAAAAGTTTGTTTTTTAAACACCTTTTATGCTTTTCGTTTTGACGTGTGGAGTTTTAGTTGATATTAAATCTACACGCTCTGATTGCAGTGTACCAGTCAGTCCAATAAGACGGAACCAGAACCGTAGAGTCGCAGAGCGTGTGGGCGTGGCCGATACATTCTCCGTTACAGAAAGTGGGCGTGGACTGATAAAAGACCCGCGCTGAGCTCAAAACCCGCGGCGGTAATCCACACAGCACACACACACACATACTCTCTCTCTCTCTCACACACACTACAATAATTACATGTAGGTTATTCCCCCCCGCCCCCGCCCCCCCCGCGTGAGTGACCCGAGTGCCTCGTGCAGGTGATGATGGCGCGCGCGGAGCAGCTGCCGGACTCTCTGCTGTCTGCGCGGGAACCGGACCAGGACCAGAACCAGGACCGACTCAGCACCAAGGTACGGACACTACACTCTCTTATGGACTGATACCGAGACACTGTGTGTGTGTGTGTGTGTGTGTTTTCGCGCTCAGAAGCTCCAGTATAAATACGGTGACGTGATGCTGGCACGAGACCTTGTGCGCTTTATTTACACTATTTTTCCTCGAAAACGGCACTTAAATGTTACCGGATGAAGATTTCTCTACTCTGTCTGTGTGTGTGTGTGTGTGTGTGATGTGGATAATCCACGTGTAAAAACATGACTTGATTTTAAATTAAATGTTTAACTGTTAAACTTGAGGAAGTGCCGTAGTTCGGCGCACGTGCGGTGTCTGTGCGCTTTGACGTTTCCGGCATCAGTCGGACCCTCAGTCAGGGTCAGTCAGGGTCAGTCACTGTTCCATCAGTCACACACCGTCCGGAGGGGTTTTAGGCTACAGAACATCAGTCTGATTGTGTTTTTCTATTAGATGCTGATGAAGGAGGTTTTGTTCCTCCACACTTTGAACTTTTTCCCCTGAGACACAGGAAGTGACGAGAGAAAAATCCCTTGAGCAGGTGGTTCAGCTTCAGCACTGAGAGTGTGGCTCATGTATGGAGCTCCGAAAGTCCAAAACGAACCCCTGAACACCTTTATCACACGCACACGCACACACACACACACACACACACACACACACACACACACACACACATGCATGCACACTGTAGCTGAACCTCACTGCTGGAAGATGTGGTGTGTATGGAGGTCATGTAGAGGCTTCCGCTCCATAATGTGATCACCAAACACTATAAATAAAAACGCAGATCTAAAGTGTGATCAAAAACAGAAGTCTAGTGTGTGTGAACTCTAGTAACCTCGGCACTGTCACCTGAGAGAGGGAGAGAGAGAGAGAGAGAGAGAGGTGGACTCGGTCAGCAGTGTGTGATGAAGCACAGTTTCTGTAACCATTTTAAAGTTCCGTCTCTCCCCAGACCAGCACCGCCGGCTTTTTATTCCCCGTATGAACCTGAAATGTAAAAACATTAACAGAAACAACGTGTCCTGCTTTTTCTCCATGTAAGGTCACATGATTAACGTCTCTGAGGTCAGAAAACCAGGTTAGTTCCTGTTCTTGCGCACGTTACAGCAGCTATAAACAGTTGTCTAATTGTTTGTCTTATAGCTCCGCCTACAACACCACTATCAATCCCGTCACCAATCAGATCACAGATCCCGTCCCTGTTAATTAGTGTACTGGAGGCATT
The DNA here is from genome assembly GCA_013621035.1 of Clarias magur. Taxonomy (NCBI): domain Eukaryota; kingdom Metazoa; phylum Chordata; class Actinopteri; order Siluriformes; family Clariidae; genus Clarias; species Clarias magur. The sequence goes on along the minus strand of QNUK01000660.1, from coordinate 69,338 downwards.
TATTTCATTGCTGTTTAGAGTTTTGCTAGCTAGTGAACCGTATGTGACACAAAACTGAGTCCTAAAGCCACAAGTCTGTCTGTCTGTCTGTCTGTCTGTCTGTCCGTCCTTGGTGGTTTTGTTAAATTCGAAGTCGGTCTCTACAGTGTGTTTTAAAGATCATGTTGTGTAGCTGATTGTATACAAGTAAGATGATCTGTCTCACATCGCTGTTGTCTTTTTGTCCTTATGTATCTGAGTGAATACCTGAATTTCCTCTCTCTCTCTCACATACACACACATCAGCGAAGTGATTTTTTTTTTATGTCTCTGTTGGGTGTAAGAGTCGCGCAGCACGTCTAAATATCATATTCTTATTTTAATATAAACACTCGGCGACGTCCTGCTGTTTATTTCAACATTTTATACAAAGGTCACAGGTTTCTGTTGCTCTCTCTCTCTCTAACAGAAGGAGAAGAGGGGCGTGTCCGTGTGCAGTAAGGTGTGCTTTGCGATTGGTGGAGCTCCGTATCAGATCACGGGAAGTGCCCTGGGCTTCTTCCTCCAGATCTACCTGTTGGATGTGGTACAGGTGAGAACACAATGCGCACCTGATGAAAGCAGGATTTAATTAATACAGTTCTACATGAATCCAGTTTCAGTCCTGTGTGGTTCCCCAACATTCACTAGAGCACAAAGCACAGATTCTCTGTCCAAAAAAAAAAAACCTCTTCAAAGAAATTGTTTGAACGTTTCAAAACACGACACTTTGATCTCTGCAGTCCGGTTGCTCTGTAGAGTTCATTGTGCTGCAGAAAGAAGAATTTATATGTTCTGTTCCTGCTGGAAACCACCAGACAGACGCAGCGAACCAATCAGAGTGTGTATTTAATATTCAGAAGCTTGTAGCCAGAGAAGTTCATCAAAGAACTCATCATTTCGATTCATACACATTGCATACAAACGTACTTCTTTTGGTTGTGTAAAGCTGCTTTGTGACGATGTCAATTGTTAAAAGCGCTATATAAATAATAAATTGACTTAAATTGAAATATCTGAAGCTTGGTGAACCTATGGACAGAGTCTAAAAACGCACACACACGCACACACACACACACACACGCGCACACACACACATACACACGCGCGCACACACACACACACACACACACACACACATGCGCACACACTGCTTTTTGGTTGCATAATTTGCATATAAAAATGTAATTCTTATTTTCTGTTTCTTTCACATGTTGATATGTAATGCTGTCCGCCCCCCCCCCCCCCGCTGTCTCCCCCCTCCCTCCCACAGTTGGAGCCGTTCTATGCGTCCATTATCCTGTTTTCAGGGCGAGTGTGGGATGCCGTTACAGACCCCACTGTTGGTTTTCTTGTTAGTCGGAGTCCAAGGACTCGACACGGCCGGATGATGCCATGGTGAATCACACACACACACAAACAAACACGGACACTCGTAAAAACACACACGCATTCGGAAATGCCGTGCATCCTGGGTGTGGTTTTTGGAATGTGATGCAGGCTGTAACCGTGGCGATGGATTTGGGTGAAATGAGTGGATTGAGTTTATGAGACCAGGGTGTGGAGTTACCGCACGCACACACACACGCACACACACACACACGCACACACACACACACGCACACACAGTTCTGAGTCACTGAGCTTTCCTGGCTTTCTTAAAAGAAGAATAGGTGAGCCTCTCACTCTCTCTCACTCTTTCATTCTCACTCATGTGCATGTCTTCCCCAGAGTGTGAGGTCACCTGAAGCTGCTGATTGGCTGTCTGCTGTAAGACCGTCACAATGACATCATCAGTGCTTGTGCTTGAGTGCTGTTTGGGTGTGAGAGGATCTCAGGAGGACACGATCGGGGCGTGTCGCATGTGCACCCCCCAATCCCTCTCTCCAACCCCCTCCCCCCCCCCTCTACCTGAAGATGTCACGGTTCACAGAATAACTCACATGCACACAGTCAAATCTCTGGAGTGGAGTGTAAACTTAAGCTTTAGTTTCTATCATTGAAACACGTCAAGTGTGTGTGTGTGTGTGTGTCTCAACGCGTGCGTGTCTGTTTTTAGTCAGCATCTGTGTGATATTTTGGTGCTGGTTGATACATTCTCTGATTGGCTGAAGCAACCACACCACTATATTCAACCAATCGTGTGTGTGTGTGTGTGTGTGTGTGTGTGTGTATGTGTGTGTGTATGTGTGTGTGTATGTGTGTGTGTATGTGTGTGTGTATGTGTGTGTGTATGTGTGTGTGTATGTGTGTGTGTATGTGTGTGTGTATGTGTGTGTGTATGTGTGTGTGTATGTGTGTGTGTATGTGTGTGTGTATGTGTGTGTGGTTGTGTGGTGTGTATGTGTGTGTGTAATGTGTGTGTGATGTGTATGTGTGTGTGTGTGTGTGTGTGTGTGTGTGTGTGTGGTGTGTTGTGTGTATGTGTGTTGTGTATGTATGTGTTGTGTGATGTAGTGTGTATGTGTGTGTGTGTGTATGTGTGTATGTGTGTGTGTGTGTATGTGTGTGTGTGTGTATGTGTGTGTGTGTGTATGTGTGTGTGTGTGTATGTGTGTGGAACGGAAGCGGAGGTGCATACACACTCTCCTGAACATGACGGAATAAAAAGAGATCTTACTTTGGCAGAACAACATGGGTTACTGTGGGTCATGTTAGACATGCGCGTGCACACACACACACACACACACACACACACACACACACACACACACTGCATGTTGTTCTGTAAGCTACTTATTAATCAGCATAATCCAATGAAATTTCGAATTCTTTGAGCTTACCATGGTGCCTCCTCATTACATCGTCTCCTCCTCCTGCTTAGCCCCTCCTCCTCATTGTCCTGTCTCCTCCTCCTCCTGCTTAGCCCCTCCTCCTCACTGTAGCGTCTCCTCCTATCTGAACACCTTTAAGGTTCTCACACTGCCGTCCCTCATCATATCTCCACCAGCTGAACCCGTCTCAGTCCCAGAGCTCCTGTAACTCCTCCTCCTCTCAATCCACTGTTTCAGTATTTATGCAAATGAGTTCCTGCTGAGCCACGCCCCTCCAGAGAACAGCAGAGCGGCGCTTTTCTTTTATGAGGTCACATTAGGAGGAAAAAGGCTCGTTTAAGCTCCGACTGACACACGCGTAGAAATAAGGACAAAACACACGGGACGGTTCATTTATTTATTTTTCTTATGTCTTTTTAGCTGTTTAAACATTTACACAACCACACAGTCAAGTTTATAGTAATAATAATAAACATTTAATCATAAGTGTGTGTGTGTGTGTGTTTCTAGATTTAAAAAAGAAAAACATTCACAGTATGTTTTCAGACTGAAATAACATTGAAAGGGCGTTCACACTGCAGATGATTGAATCGTGTGTGTGTGTGTGTGTGATTGAATTAATTACATAAATATGTTCTGTACATCTCTGCAGATGACTAAAGATTGAAAGTTTATTTTTAAGTAATCGTGTGTGTGTGTGTGTGTGTGTGTGTGTGTGTGTGTGTGTGCACACAGGATCGTGTTGTCCACCCCGTTTGCAGTGTTGAGTTATTTCCTTATCTGGGTGGTTCCTCCAGTGGAAAAGGGCAAAGTGGTGTGGTATTTATTCTTCTATTGCATGTTCCAGTCTCTACAGACGGTCAGTACCACACACACACACACACACACACACACACACACTCAATCATTTCATTATCTTAGTTTATTAGAGTTAGAACAAATAAAGCTTTAAATAATCTGGCTAACCTGTGTGTGTATGTGTGTGTATGTGTGTGTATGTGTGTGTATGTGTGTGTGTGTAGTGTTTCCATGTGCCTTACTCAGCTCTGACCATGTTCATCAGCACAGAGCAGAAAGAGAGAGATTCAGCCACGGCGTATCGTGAGTACTGATGTGTCTCTGTCTCTACACACAGTCTTATGCAAAAGTTTAGGCACCCCTTAATAAATAACAGATTTTGGTGATTTTTTTTTTTAGTTGAAAAGATGTGAACACTACAATATTTTCAGCAAACATTGGTGAATAGTTACTTCTTATGCCATAAATTGAACAAAAATTATTATTTTGCAAACATTATTATGGCACTGTGCAAACGTTTGCTCACCCTAAGAGTTCTAGAGTCTCAGATTCTTTTTACAAGGTTTCAGACGTTAATCGGCTTGTTAGATCTGATGCACGGCAACTGCTGTCATTAGTAAATGCCAATTTCAAAGCTTTACAAGTACTTTGACTCTTCAAGTCTTGTGCACACACTGGCAGACACTCAACAACCATGTGCTCCTCTAAGCAGCTGTGCAAGACTCTGAAAATGAAAGTTATTGATGCCCACAATGCAGGAGAAGCTACAAGAAGATAGCAAAGCATCGTCAGCTTGCAGGTTCCACAGTGAGAAATGTAATTAAGAGACGGAAGTTCAGGGGAACTGTGGAGGTCAAGATGAGATCTGGAAGACCAAGAAAACTCTGGGAGAGAACTGCTCGTACGCTGGTCAGGAAGACGAATCAAAACCTGCAGGAAGATTCAGCAGACTCAGGAGTGGTGGTGCAGCGGTCCACAAGACCTTCATGGAAGAGTCAGCAGAAGAAAACCTGACCTGCGTCCCATCATAAACTCCAATGTCAGAAGTATGAACAGAACATCTACAGAAGCCTGACGCGTTTTAGAAACAAGTGCTGTGGACTGATGAAGTTACAATAGAATCAGCAATGGCATGTTTAGAGAAATAAAGCAGAAGCACTTCATGAAAAGAACACCTTGACCACTATTAAGCATGGATGTGGATCTATCACGCTTTGGGGTTGTGTTGCAGCCAGTGGCAGAGGAAACACTGCACGGGTGCAGGGAAGAATGGATTCCACTAAATACCAGCAAATTCTGGAAGGAAACATCACACCATCTGTACAAAAGCTGAAGCTGAAAAGAGGACGACTTCTACAACAGGACAATGATCCTAAACACACCTCGAAATCCACTATGGAAAACCTCAAGAACATCACTGAACATTTGTGTGTAGATCTTAAAAGAGCTGTGCATGCAAGAGCACCAAAGAATATTACAGAACTAGGAGAGCTACAAAAAAAAGAGTTTGCAAGGGTGTGCAAACTTTTGCACAGTGCCACAATAATGTATTATTTATTTATTTATTTTGTTCAGTTTATTACTTAAAAAGTAACTGCACCAATGTTTGCTGAAAATATTGTCATTAACAACTTTTCAATAAAAAAAAAAAAACTCACCAAAATCTGTTATTTATCAAGGGGTGCCTTAACTTTTGCATAACACACAGGCACTATGATTTGAAACTAGCAAAAATGGTTTCCAGTGGTACCTCGGACGTTCCGCCTTAATGACTGACATTTTCCGGGATGCGCTGAAAACTTGTGGAACAAAGCGAGAGATTTAGTGAAAGTTATCAAGAAGGAAACGGAGGCACTTTCAGTTTAAAGGTGTCGAGAGGAATCAGAAATTAATGCTAAATGAGGTTTAATGTCGTCTATTTATTTCAGATTTTACTTCATTTTCATGTCTTTTCTAAATGTTTGGATTTTTATATGCATAAATATGATTATAGTGTTGGGAATGAATAGTAATATTGGTCCTATTCTGGGCGGCTGGAACGGATTATATACATTTATATCATTTATGAGAAAATGTGATTCACATTACGACATTTCATCTTAAGAACTCGCGTCAGGAGCGGATTAAACTCGCATGCAGAGGCAGCGCTGTACTAATAATTAATAATGCATAATGAAATGAGTTGCATTGTGTTTGTGATGAGTTATAAAGATGTTGGACTGGCGTGTGTGTGTGTGTGTGTGTGTGTGTGTGTCTCTCAGGTATGACTATAGAGGTTCTCGGTACGGTTCTTGGAACAGCCATACAGGGTCAGATAGTGGGTGGAGCCAATGCTCCTTGTATAACCCATTCCAACTTTTCCAATGAAATCTATAACGTCACGCAGATCAGCGCCGCCGCCGCCGCCAACGTCTCCCATGTCACGCTGGAGGACACGGTAAGAGTGGGCGGGGCTAAAATCGTGTGCACTCGGGTTATATCGTTATTGTGAAATCCCAGAGCGTAATCACCCCTGTCTCTGTCTCTCTCTCTCTGTCTGTCTAACAGAAACGCGCGTACATGCTAGCATCCGGAGTAATTAGCATCATCTACATCCTGTGTGCTGCTGTCCTGTTTGTGGGTGTGCGAGAACAAGAAGGTTAATGAGCATTTCCTCTTCCTCTCCTCCTCCTACTCCTCCTCACTGAAGCATGGAACGGTGTGCTGTAGGTTCTGTTCGTGTCTCGGTTCTCTGATCGACTCGGCCCGTATCACGAACTCCAGAGACTCGAGAGCGAATGAAGCACAGAAACTATAAAATGTTCACAGAGGAACAAACGTCCCTGAAGTCTCTGCAGGATGCTAATCTGTCACATGAAGAGATAAGGGATGGTCTTTGCGTAGTGGGTGGAGCCAACGCTCCTTGTATAAGCCGTTCCATTTAGGAGACGTTACAGGGCTGCAGTCGAGCTTCTTGACTCCGTGCCGCGTGGATTTGATTTGAACTTTTCATAATCAAACGTATAGAATTTAAACACCACTCCAGAACTTTTATCTCAGTTTAAATGAGCTTGTAGGAATTCGGACTGCTGAAGCTACCCGAGTCGCCAGGTTAGCATTGCGTCGAGGTTGCGTGTAAATCCCAGCGTTAGCTTGTTACAATATCTCGCGCTGTGTAACGTCAGTTCAATTCGACTTGAAGTTTTATAACATTTTAGCACCTAAACACCACATTTTATACTGTCTTTAATAAATATAAGTATTATTAATGAGTATGGTATTCTGCTCGGTGTGTGTGTGTGTGTGTGTGTGTGTGTGTGTAGCTGAGCGGTGTGTGAAAGAGGAGCGCTGTTTGACGTTTATAGAGGGTCTGAAGCTGCTGCAGAAACACGGGCCGTACGTTAAACTGGTCATGGGCTTCCTCTTCACATCGCTGGCCTTCATGGTGAGTCAGAAAATTACTCACTCGTTTCAGGGAATCCCCCCCTCGACCCCCCGCCACCCCCCCCCCCTCCCTTTAGGTGGGTAATGAGGGCAGATTTGGCTCTGTGGGGAAGAACATCATTTTCCCAATAAATGATCCAACTGAGTGAATAAGTTCATTAGCAGGTCAGCTGTTGGCTCCGAATTTAGATAGACTCAAGATGAACCAGGGTGTCCTGACCCCCCACCAGCCTCACCCCGCCCCGCCCCGCCCCGCCCCCCGGGTCTCTATCTTTCTTGTATATTCTGTTTGATGGGTTTATATTCATATACGGTTTGTGGGTGTCAGAGCTGCTCTCAGTGTGCAGTAGGACTGGGGATGTGTGTGTCTAACGTACAACATCATCAGGATTCGGTATTTATATCTTTCTTTCTTTCTTTCTTTCTTTCTTTATTTATAAAGCTGATGGAGGGAAACTTCGCTCTGTTCCTCACATACACACTTGGACTGCGCGATGACTTCCAGAACATTCTTCTCGTCATCATGGTGAGTGTGTCAGACTCTCCGGGTGTGTGTGTGTGTGTGTGTGTCCATCACACCAGTACGCCCAGTCATTAATCTGTACTGACGGCTGAATACCATAAAGATGATCCTAAATACAATTTTATTGAATTGAGAAATAACCATCATTCAGTTTGATTTTAATCCAGACACGTGTGTGTGTGTGTGTGTGTGTGTGTGTGTGTGTGTGTGTGTGTGTGTGTGTGTGTGTGTGTGTGTGTGTGTGTGTCGGTGGGTGTTTGAAGGATATGTATGTGTATTATGTGTGTGTGTGTGTGTATGTGTGTGTGTGTGTGTGTATGTGTGTGGTGTATGTGTGTGTGTGTATTGTGTGTGTGTGGTGTGTGTGTGTGTGTGTGTGTGTGTTGTGTATGTGTATGTGTGTATGTGTATTGTGTGTTGTGTGTATATGTGTGTTGTTTGTGTATGTGTGTTGTGTGTTTATGTGTGTTGTTTGTGTATGTGTGTTGTGTGTATATGTGTGTATGTTGTGTGTATTGTGTGTGTGTGTGTGTTGTGTGTGTAAGTGTGTGTGTGTATTGTGTGTATATATGTGTGTGTGTTGTGTGTATATGTGTGTGTATGTTGTGTGTGCATGTGTGTATTGTGTGTGTGTTGTGTGTATTGTGTGTGAATGTGTGTTGTGTGTATATATATATATATGTGTGTTGTGTGTGTATTGTGTGTATATGTGTATTGTGTGTATATTGTGTGTATATGTGTATTGTGTGTTGTGTGTATATGTGTGTTGTTTGTGTATGTGTGTTGTGTGTTTATGTGTGTTGTTTGTGTATGTGTGTTGTGTGTATATGTGTGTATGTTGTGTGTATTGTGTGTGTGTGTGTGTTGTGTGTGTAAGTGTGTGTGTGTATTGTGTGTATATATGTGTGTGTGTTGTGTGTATATGTGTGTGTATGTTGTGTGTGCATGTGTGTATTGTGTGTGTGTTGTGTGTATTGTGTGTGAATGTGTGTTGTGTGTATATATATATATATGTGTGTTGTGTGTATATTGTGTGTATATGTGTGTTGTGTGTATATTGTGTGTATATGTGTATTGTGTGTTGTGTGTATATGTGTGTTGTTTGTGTATGTGTGTTGTGTGTTTATGTGTGTTGTGTGTTTATGTGTGTTGTGTGTGTATGTGTGTTTATGTGTGTTGTGTGTGTATGTGTGTATATGTGTATTGTGTGTGTATGTGTGTTGTGTGTTTATGTGTGTTGTGTGTGTATGTGTGTATATGTGTATTGTGTGTATATGTGTATTGTGTGTTGTGTGTATTGTGTGTTGTGTGTATATGTGTGTGTGTGTATGTGGTGTGTGTATGTGTGTGTGTATGTGTGTGTGTGTGTGTGTGTGATGTGTGTGTATGTGTGTGTGTATTGTGTGTGTATGTGTGTGTGTGTGTCGTGTTGTGTGTGTGTATGTGTGTTGTGTTTGTGTGTGTAGTGTGTGGTGTGTGTGTGTATGTGTGTGTGGGTGTGATGTGTCGTGTGTGTGTGTGTTGTGTGTGTGTGGTGTGTGTATAGTATGGTGTGTGTGTTTGTGTGTGTGTGTTGTGTGTGTGTGTGTGTGTGTGTGTGTGTGTGTGTGTGTATGTGTGCTGATGTACAGTTGGATGATGTAAATCGTGGGTGTGTATGAGGTCAGATGGTGTTTAACTTCATCTGGAGGATGCGGGAGAGGAACATTAACACTGAATAAAATCTGGATAATGTGTGTGTGATGTCATAATGAGAACCTGCTGTAGAACTCACGTGTGTGTGTGTGTGTGTGTGTGTGTGTGTGTGTGTGTGTGTGTGTGGATGAATGATGACTGACTTGGCGGGGGGGGTGATGATGTCATATTATTTTCCAGCTTCAGTGGGGTGCATGAGAAAGCGAAAGCGGTGCTGAATAAATGTTATTCTAAGGTCAAGAATGATTTGGGTGGACACACACACACACACACACAGGTTACATTGTGTGTGTGTGTGTGTGTGTGTTGCTGATTAAATTCTTCTTGAAGTGCTATTCAGAGGAAGTCCGTCCCATGATGCATTATGATACTTAGAAATGTGTATTGCTCTGTAACTGTGTGTGTGTGTGTGTGTGTGTGTGTGTGTGCAGCTCTCTGGAACCCTGACCATCCCTCTCTGGCAGCTCTTCCTCACGCGCTTTGGCAAAAAGACTGCAGTCTATGTCGGCATATTGGTGAGTGACAGCAACTGCTGCGTGTGTGTGAGTGTTTACTCTACATACTAACCTCTGTGTGTGTGTGTGTGTGTGTGTGTGTCATAGTGGGCGGTTCCCTTCATGATCCTGGTAGTGTGTATTGAGAGCGACCTCATCGTGACGTACATCGTTGCCGTATCATCCGGAGCCAGTGTGGCCGCAGCTTTCCTCCTGCCATGGTGTGTGTGTGTGATAAAAATATCTGAATCTTTCATCGAGACAGATTTAATAGCAGTAACTCCACTTTCAGCTGATTTGATTGGCTGGAGGACAGTGATTGACAGCTTACACACTGCTCTCTAAACCACAGAAACGATCAGCTTTACAACAAGCTTTATACACATGTTATTAATAAAAAAAATTATTACATTTTATGAGTTACGTTTTATTGCACAGGGAGAGAAACATGATGATGATGATGATGATGATGGTGTGTGTGTGTGTGTGTGTGTGTGTGTGCGCGTGTGGTCATGGTGATCAGGTCGATGTTACCCGATGCAGTAGATGATTATAAAGTCCAGAATCCCAAGTCTCAGGGTCACGAGGCGATCTTCTACTCCTTCTACGTCTTCTTCACCAAGTTCGCCTCCGGAGTCTCACTGGGCATCTCCACCCTCAGCTTACAGTCAGTCTCACTCCCCGCCTGTCTCACTCCCCACCTGTCTCAATCTCCACCCTCAGCTTACAGTCAGTCTCACTCCCCGCCTGTCTCACTCTCCACCTGTCTCACTCCCCGCCTGTCTCACTCTCCACCCTCAGCTTACAGTCAGTCTCACTCCCCGCCTGTCTCACTCTCCACCTGTATCACTCTCCACCCTCAGCTTACAGTCAGTCTCACTCCACACCTGTCTCACTCTCCACCCTCAGCTTACAGTCAGTCTCACTCCCCGCCTGTCTCACTCTCCACCTGTCTCACTCCCCGCCTGTCTCACGCTCCACCCTCAGCTTACATTCAGTCCCCCCCACCTGTCTCACTGGACATCTCCAACCTCTGCAATGTCAGTCTCAGTGTCCAGCTGTCTCACTCTTTTCTCACTCTTACTGTATTAATGTCTGTCTGTCTCACTCTCCCTGTAGTATTCTTTGTCTCTATTAGTCTCTCTTTACTTTGTTCATATTAATGACATGTAGGTGATCTCACCTGTACATCTCACTTCGTGTGTGTGTGTAGTTTTGCAGGTTATGTGTCGAGAGCGTGTGTTCAGCCCAAATCTGTGAATTTAACTCTGAGTCTGCTTGTATCTGCTGCGCCCGTCTCTCTCATCATCCTCGGCCTGCTCATCTTCAGATCGTACCCCATCAACGAGGAGAGGAGGAGAGAAAACCGTATCCGCCTACACGCCATGCTGCAGTGAGACTCACTCGCGCACACACACACACACACACACACACACACACACACACACACACACACGTCTGTGGAATTTAAAGCATTAGGTTGACGTTGTTACACTAATAGGTTTATGTTTCGTCTCCTTTCCTACAGTGACCGCAGCGATGAGGACACGGAAAACTCTGAATATTCCATCTGAAACACACAGGCATCAGTACACACACTGCTGTTTAATGTGTGTGTGCTGCCTACACGTGCCTTACCGAGACTTGTTCATATGAAGGATGACGACAGAAGGTCTTTAATTTTTGCACTAATCTACTCTTTCCACTGCACTAATTAATCGGGCTCCCCCTGCTGGAGGAATGGAACAATTACATCTCATGCCTGCGCTCTAGTCCCTGAGGTTTAACGCTTCTTCATCGGCTTGTATTCAGGAGTGTGTACATCCAGCACGAGAAGAGAACCCTCAGCCTTGACCTGTTTAAAGCAATGCATTCTGGGCAAGTTCCTGAGGCCCAAAGCGAAGTCCACTCGATCCCTCAGCATCCAGGCAGGAAGAAGCCGTCAGTGTTTCACACCAAGTGAAGTGGAAGAAAGAGAAGTTTAAAGAGGACTGGACCACTAAAGCTCCGACTGCTCTCGAAACATTTACCTGAATAAATAACCCAATGCTGAACTACAATTTGGAGGAAATAAAATGTACAGTGCATCTGTAGTCTCAACACAGACTCTGCCGCCACCCTGTGGCCGACCCGAAGAACTACATTAAATTACTGTGCAGAATCTAAAATAAGGAATTTGCTGTGTATTAAAAAAAGAAAGAGAAGGAAATATAAAACAAATTAATAAACAAGTAAATAAACAGCAGACCAACTCAACATTAGTTACTCCAAATGCATTCGATGGAGCCTTTATGCCTTCGCCTGTCTCTCCCTCTTTATTAAAAAAAAAAAAGAAATTAAAAAATCAACTCAGTTTAAAATACAAGAACCAAAACTCCAGGCATGATTATATAGGCTCGGTGTGTTTGAGAGAATCGTTTCTTCTTCACACTTTATATTATTAATCATTGAATAATATAATCAGTTTTTAAAGTCGTGTCACTCCTGACTTTGTGACTTGAATCACTAAACTTTAATATTAGCCATCACGCATGTCTCTGTTCACATTCTGTATAAAATGCAGATTTAAACGACAATCATAGTTTTCAACTGTACCTAAACATGGGGCGTGCTAATGCTAGCTAACTGAATGTTTAACTCACTTCATCATCAGTACTTGACTAATACACACTTGCTTTGTGACTAATACACACTCACACTGTTTATTAATGTTTATAATGTATATTATAATTTGTTACAGCTATTTATTTACACAGTTTAAATATTATACAATTATACTGCTTATTTGGAATGATGTGTTTTGTAGATAAAAAAAAAAAAAAGAAATAAAATGAAACCTCAAAATAAACTTAAGATAATTTTAATCAATTTTAATACTGAATTGTATTTTAAAAATATCTGAAATAGCTTATTTGGTCTGAAATGAATAAAGTCTGGCATTTCAGGCTTTTATTTTAACTTCAAGAAATGTAAAAAGATGAAAGAATTCAACTTCCTCCAAAATGATTTAACACTGCATTAATGTTTTTGCACTTTTTTTTTCCATGATGTGAAAATGTAAAATGTTTAAGCAGGAAATGAAGACTGTACAAAGGAACAGCAGGAACATCATTAGCAGTTTACCCATAATGAGAGCAGGTGTGTGTGTGTGTGTGTGTGTGTGTGTGTGGGCTGTAAAGTGAGGGATTTGTAAATGAATTAAAGTTTCCCTGTTCCAGTAAGGAGGTGTTTATGGGCAGGATGTGTGTGTGTGTGTGTGTGTGTGTGTGTGTGTGTGTGCGCGCGCAGGTTTAGCTTCATGCCGAGGATCAGAATGTCATGAGGTTTAAAGAAAAACAACACGCTTTCGTTCTGAATTCCTCTCCATCACTTGAAGGTTTAAAATCTCGCGTGAGTGTTGATCAGAGCGCATCGATGTTCAGCTCATTATAACATCAGTGTGTCTGAATGGAAATGATTGTTTTTTTATTGGAAATATTGACACTTTTACATTTATATTGCAAAAGCTCAGAAATAAATCAAGAATAGAGGAGCAAAAAAAGTCATTAAAAAAACAGAGGAAAAATAAAACCAAAATAAAATGAAAGTGTAAAGACATTTCACTCTGCAGTCAAAGATTCCGTCATCAGGAAAAAGTCCTGAACATCTGAGGAGGAAAGCAAAGATTATCTCACTCACTCATCATCATCATCATCTATATGCTTAATCCTGTATTCAGGGTCACAGGGGGCGGAGCCTATCCCAGGAGACTTAGGGCACATGGCAGGGTTCATCCTGGACAGGGTGCCAATCCAGCGCAGGGCACAGACACACACACACACTCACACACTCACACACACACACACACACACACACTATGGGCAATTTGGAAACGTCCATTAGCCTGACCTACATGTGTTTGGACTGTGGGAGGAAACCGGAGAACCCGGAGGAAACCCACCAAGCACGAGGAGAACATGCAAACTCCACACACACAGAGACGCCATCAAGCGCCGCTTTAAATGTTTCATCTCTGCTGAGAAGCAACAGACCTTCAGACATCGTGTGACAACAAGAAATAACTCCTCTTAATTCAGCTGGGAACTTCTCTCGGACACACACACACACACACACACACACTACAGTATCTGCATGTCATTCATTTTATTGAGATTTTTGTGAATCTGATTTGAAACCATAACATTTGTTAAAAGCGCTGTGGCGATGAAGTTGAGGTGAAAGAGCCCTGTTCCCCTAAATGTAAGACGTTACTGTGAGTCTCCAGTCAGTTTCCTGTGAGGCAGGAAGTCCCGTCCAGTCCAGAGCTGCTTCTCGAAGACTGAACGTTTATTCTTCCCACCGTTGCTGTAATATCCAGTTGTGTAAACAAGAATCATTAAAAAACAAACACGAGAACAACGGAGTGTAAAAACCTCAGGAAAGGGAACGCGAGCGTGCGCAGGTGCGAGATCAGCACGTCCGGTGTTTCATCACCATCAGTCTGAATAATAACAGTTTAACACAAATACCACACGGCCTAAAAATATTTACACCCCAATTTATAACTGAGCAAAACTCAGGAAACGTTGAACCCAGAAGCAGATGGAGACAGGAAACAGGATGTTAAATGTGATCACATCACCACTTTTAACTGTTTAGTGTTATTTTTTTCTGCACCAGTCACAATCTCTCTCTCTCTCTCTCTCAGAGAGAACCCAGCAGAACCCAGCAGAACCCAGTGGAGAAGCAGCTCCTGTGTGTTCCGGCTTCATGTGGCCAGGACTCTCGTTCACCATATTAAAACAAGAGAGAAGAGTTTTTCCTTGGCTCATGTAGTGCAACCTGTAAACACTCACTCGCCCCAGTGCAGCTGTGTGCAGCTGTGTGAACCTCGTACCCTGTCCTACAGAACACACACACAGGTGAGTTTAAACCTGCTGCTCCAGGGGGCGCTGTCTCACGTCACGCCCCAACTCACTGAACAGATCATATACCATGTGTAAAAAAATTACAAAATAAAAAACCTATGTAACACACACACACACACACACACACACACACACACTATTTGTTACAAAAAATTCTATAATGCTCAAAATCCTGTAAACATTTTTCTTGACTAAACACGCACGCACACACACACACACACACACACACACACACGCACACACACACAATGCTGTCACTTCCTGTTTCTTTCTACTTGTCTATTTTGTTTTTGTTCCATTGATTCCCATTGAAATCAAATATCTCGAATAACCAGACCTGTGATGCTCACATAAGTTTCCCGCAGTAACACAGACTAAGACTTTCCGTGTGACTGCAGGTTCCCCGACACTGACTCTGTTTTCATTGTAACTGATACCCACGCGATCATAACCCTCAGAAACAGAGAAAACCCCAAACTCACTGGCGCATTTTCATGTTTCATAAAAATCTGAGGTTCAAGATTCTGATCTGAAGTTCAACGGTTTCTTCTGCTGAACCCGTCTCGATTGCGGAGGCTCCAAGAACTGCTAGAAATCTGAACTCTGTACATCTGAAATGTCACCGTTTTTGGAGACTCGATCGTTAAATGTCCTTTTCCACCTGAAAAAAAATATTATTAATACTATAAAAACCATCCCAGTGCCGAGACCCAGAAAGAACAGTGTCGTGATTTTCTGTTTGTATACGTCGTGTCCTCGGTTTTCTGTAAAAAAAAAAAAAAAAAGAAGAAAAAAAAGAAAAATGAACATACAAGCTGCTTATAATAATAATTCTACTCCTAATGACTAGGAGAATATAATAATCTATTGCAGAATTTCTTATAATTCTCCATGCGTTTAGTTCTCTCCCTGATGCAGGCCAAAGAACCCATCAGTGTCCCACGTGGAGTCGGTCTAATCACAGTCTCCTGACTCTCAGCACCTTAAACCGGTTTAAACCGAAACCCACCTGAGAAGAAGTCGATGTTCCTCCTCATCTCCTGGCCCAGTTCTGGGTTCTTCATGATGAAGGTGATGGAGGAGTTGATGCTGCCGCTCAGGTTCAGTTTACTGTTCACGCTGTAGAGGTGTGTGTGTTGGTCCTGCATCAGCTGCGTGTGTGTGTTGTTGGTGATGTCGGTCTCGTTTCCCACCAGCCACTGCAGCGAGGGGGAGGGGTACCCGCCCTCTGAGGTCACCAGCACCTCCAGGTGGCCGTCGTTCAACACGGAGATGTGCAGACGAGGCTCGGGGTAGAACGCTAAAGGAGGGGTAGAGAAGAGTGCTGAGTGGGCAGTTACCATGGTAACCAGTAACGCTTCAGTGAGAATGCTCGTTAGCCTTCTTTAGACCACTTTATCATACGGTTTGCATGTTTACCTGCTACTTTGAGGCTGAAGCTCTTCCTCTGGCTGCCCAGCTTAGTGCTGATGGAGCAGGTGTACTCGCCCGCGTCCTCCAGAGTGGTACGGTCCAGCCTGAGCGATGCGTTCCCGTTCTTCATCTCCTGGTGGAACAAGCTGGTGCGTCCGGCGTATCTCGCGCTCTGGTATGCCGGCTGATCTCGGCCGTGGAAGAAACTGTGGACCACCTCTAGGTGGCGCTGCCACGTGATCACACTGCTGTCCGATTCCCACGAGCCGCTCACTGGGAAAGTGCAGGACAGAAGCACAGACTCGCCGTACACACCCATCTGTACACGAGTGGGTACAGAGATCTCAAACTCACCTACAGAGACACACACACACACACACACACACACAGAGGGTGAGACGGTAAAACCTTCATGATCAGGATGAAGTGAGAGCACTGAACTTGTGATCGCTTCCTCAACAGATGTGCTAAATGATGTGAAAGTCACATGTTCCAGGATAAGGCCATGAAGCACGACATCATCAGCAGACTGCGTAGGAGACGGGTTCATACAAGATTAAACTCAATGTCCAGACAAAAACCACACAAACGTTACAGAGAAGCTGCCTTGCCTTCCTCATTTTATATCAAATGTCACATTTGACTGTGTTTGTTCTTCTCGACTGATTAATAAGGAGGAAACACCACAGGGATGTGCTGCTGTAGGAACCTAACCAGCACGAGTGCTGTGATGAAGCCGAGTTACTGTTACACCCCGAGGTCTTCCGAAACCAGCTCGTCCCGGAGTGTGTCCTTCCTCTCTTACATTAACAATTTAACAGCAGTTCTACTTTTACATTTTGACTTGTCACCTTGTTAATGTTCTCACACTCTCCAGGAAGCTGCTACAAAACACCAGATGCGTTTAGTTACTGCAGGAACTCCTTATAAATCATCACACACATGTCTAAACCTGACTTAACACGCCAGTGTGTATAAATCCTGCATTTATCTAAAACAATGACATATTTTCTTGATGGCTAAATAAAGCCTTTCATGTATTTGCTCTGAAAACAGCAGTGACGGATGAGACGGAGAACCTGTAGGACCTGTAGGAACCCACAGAGAGTCTGCTGCTATTCCCAGTGCCGTGCTTGTATTCTGCTGATAACTGCTTCATATCTCATGCATTGTCTCATACAAAACTAATTTAACAAACAGAAATCTGTGTGCGTGCAGTGTTCGGACGTCTAGCTTGCTTTCTTCTCTTGAGTAAATGAAACCTCTGGGATGTTCTCAGCACATGGCGAGCTTTGTTCTGAAACCGTTTATAATTCCCTCCACCTCGTCTGAGCTTCCACACATGGGCGTCGCTGGCCATTTATACGAGGGCTCTTTATATTTCATATGTAAACGGCGGCAGACTCCGCCTCCTTGGCCTCCTTGGCCTCCTTGGCCTCCTTCGGCTCCTCCCCGTCTGTCAGCGTCTTCAGTTCTCCATCACAGAGCGAGGATGAAGCCGAGCTGTGTGTTTACTATAAACTCTTCTATCGGCATCAGTGCAGTCGTTTCTCATAAACACAGTTTACTAAATGTCATGAGGGATTAATCGGTTTACTGTAAGTTTCCTGTGTTCATCCTCTAGTGGACATGAAGGCCTTAACACATCCTCTATCAGCCTGTAGTCTCCTTTATAGAACAATCACGCTGCTGCTGTTTCAACTGGGAAACCTGAGTGTCTGTATAAAACCCTGCACAGTGCATGTGACATTCAGTAGCACAGAGTTCTGCACATGAATGATTAGAGACAGACAGCATTCAGTGCTCTCGCTTTAACTGTACAGCAGTGTGAGCTACAGAGAGAGAGAGAAATCCTGCTTCTCTAATAAATACTGTGTTGGAGGACATCATGTCCCAGATCATAAAATACTTTTATTAGCCTTAGAGTCGGGCGTTTTGTCATTGTCATTTAGAAAAAGTTACTTTTTAATGAATAGAAACAAAAAAAGAATGATATTAAAAAGATGCTTTGTTTAATTCCATTAAAACAATGTTTGTCTATATTAATGAATTAGAATAAACAGTCCAGTAGCTGTGAGATTTGAAGGGGTTGAATGTAGAACCGACTGTCTGATTTATGAAGCTAAAACACTAAATGAAACTAGATAACATGATGAAAGTTTTGTCTATATATGTAACTGTAGATGGAAGGTTTTTCGAGTCACATGGGAGTAGGTCTCCACATGAGCAGCAGGTGAGAGTAGAACATCGATATTATTGGCACCACACAGTTTATTCCATCGTCCAGCCTCATAGCTGTGATGTTTAAAATTCTAATCAATGTTTAAAGTGATCTGCTGTTTTCTGCTTCCATTTTTCTGATTGTACTTGAACATAGAAAAAGGTTTATACAGTAAACAGTGTGTGTGTGTGTGTGTGTGTGTGTGTGTGAGAGTGTGTGTGAGAGTGTGTGTGTGTGTGTGTGTGTTTGATTAGGAAGACTCATTTAAGTACTGATTCTGAACAAGGCAATATGTGTTAAACATCTAACTGAAAATCCTAGAATCCTTCATTACATCCGTTCATGTAGTGGGAGTTCAATCTGGGGAAAACCCCACTCTAAACATGAAAACATCCTCAGCTGTCACCATCATGTGCTGTGTCTCTCTACGATCCCAACCATCTGGATCTTAAACCCACCCAGTCTGAGGCGCTCTACGTCTCACTGCTAACTGATTCGCTCCTACTGGTTTCTCATTTACGACACCCGGACAGCATTCCTCCCCTCACACACCCCTCAGGTCTTCACCACTTCTTATTCCTGCTTATTTCATCATTAGGATTTAGGTTTCTGTTTGTAACCCTGATGAGAAAGACAGAGCTTTGAAGAGATCCCTCACTCTGAGGGTACTAACTTTTACACATTGCCGTATAACCGAATAGCAGTTCATCATTTGGATTTGAAACGGACATGTTTTAGACAGACACAGATATGAAGGAGTTGCACTGTTTGTTTGTCTCTTACACACAGGCAGGTGTAGCTCAGTGGTTAAGGTGCTGGACTATGGCCTAGAAGGGGTTAGGTTCAAACCCCACCACCACCCAGATGCCCATGTTGCCCATCTGTTCAGATGTATACTGAGATAAATGTAAGCTGCTCTGGATAAGGGCATCTGCCAAATGTAAATGTCTTTGTGTCAACCCTTTTTTTTTTTTTTTTTTTTAATAATTTGCATATCAGATTATGAGGACAGGAATCCTGCAGGACGCAGCGAACCATCGTGTACGCAGGACGGTTAATCTTCCATGTGGGTGGCAGTAGGAAAACAAACACACATGCTCTGCTGTGTCACTATATTTTGGGAAATAAACCAGCAAGTTCCGTTAGAAATAAAGCGGGTAGTACAAACAAAAATAAGAAGTATACCAGCAGGACCTTTGTAAAGGTCTCATGTACATCACATGATGAGGACAATGCTGATCTGGGATGATGTAGCTGAGGATGAGTCAGAGCCACTTCTGTATTAGATCATGTCTAGTTAAATAGAGATACTGAAGGTTGCAACATAGGATTACATCCCTAATTTACAGGCCTTATATTTTTAGTTTTTAGTCACCATGTTTCTATTAATATTACTGTATTTTAAAACAGTGTACAGTTACTCATTGGATCGTGAGTGTAATTCATAAGCAAAAAAATCATGTATATAAAATATAAAGTAAAAAAAATAAAAATAGAGAGAATGGAGAGAAGGGGGGCTACTGTGTAGGATGACTTTCACGCACGCACGCACACACACACTAACTGAATGACTGCTCTTTGTCTGTAAATCTTTAACAGTGAACCTCTCTAATGTCACATGCTTTTGCCTCCTTTTGAGGATTTCGGGGAAATGTAACATTGCATTGTTGTTAAACAGACCATCAGCTCAGTTGTGTTCATATGATGCTCGGCAAACAAAGTGCATGCGCACTACTCGTATATCAAGACCTCGCTCGTTTATTAAGTTAAAATTCATTAAAAGTTTTTGCTCGTCTTGCAAAACACTCACAAGCCAAGTTCCTCACAATCCAAGGTTGCAATGGATCTAATTTTACTATCATAAAAAATAAGACCATTGTAATAAGTGAAAGTCATTCCCATCTGTAACAGTCATTCATCGGTAGGCACTGAGAAGGCCACACTGAACGGGAGACTGAGGCTGTAATGTGAACACTGACTGAGCTCAGGATTTTATGCGCTGTGCTGCTGTCACATGATCAGATGAGTAAATAACTGCATGATTGTACATCCTTATGAAGATGACAGTGAGTGTGTATTATCTGCACTGGGGCTATAACACAATAGTCACTGTTAGAGTAGTGTGTATTATGCAGTCGTTCACTGTGTGCGCTACAGATACCCGTCTCAGCAACTACATCAAGTTGGTCATGTGCGTAGTGCTGTCACAGACACTGCTGAGAGGCATCTAATGTCACCCCTCTCTGCTTTAAACATTCTCTTTCCCTTTCCTTTTGCTGTCTCTATTTATTGTGCCAGAGCACTGTGAACCTTCTGTACTCCAAGGAAATCCCCAGTGCTGATGGACCACCCAGTTTACATGATTGTGGGTAGAGTCAGATGAAGGTTTTATCACCTGTGCTTTAAACACCTCCCTTTTGATCTGATGCCATGTGTGAAAGAGAGAGAGAGAGACTAGTGATGGGAATTACAGCACATCAGGAAGTTTGCTTTTATAATTCCCCCAAACTGTGCAGCGCAGCGACATCACTTCGTTTATTCAGTGTCATTATACCAAACCTGAAAAAAGAACCATTTAAACCTTAAAGTATTTGTTGGATATGAAATCATTCATGCACAAACGTCCAACACTATTACGGTACATACAGTGTGTGTAGTGAATGTGTTATTTATACTGAACTTTGCTTTTACCTTTAATTAGTGTCTTGCTACAAACCTGTTGAATTGTAAATCCCGAATTGCTCTTGTGTAAAATTCTAACACCACTGAGAGTCCAGTAGAAATAGGAATAAATATGTAAAGTAAAATAATAAAACAAATAAACTATCAAAATTACAAACCATTCAAATACAAACAATAACTGTTAGAGAGAAAAAAAAAGAGAAACATCAAACAGTTTCAGCAGTGAAGCAATGTAACAACAATAACAAAGAGAAAAGACCGGAACCGACTCAGTGATCAGAGACAAAAGACAGAGAGACACACACACACACACACACACACACACAGAGATAGAGAGAGAGAATGAATGAATAAATAGATGTGTGTGTGTGTGTGTGTGTGTGTGAGACCTACGTATTACCCTGCTGTGTGGAACTGAACTCTCCCTCATCGCTTTACTTTCCTCAGCTGTGAACTGATTTACTGAGTTGGAATGAAATAATGTTCAGATTAAATCTGATTAAAGCTGAAAGTACGAGACGGAGACTCACTGTTACAGGACCCCTGAGAGAGCAGGACGAGGACGAGGACACACACACACAGCTGCAGGTCCATGCCGGAGCCGCGGTGTGAGAACTCATGTCCCGCTGCTGGAGGAGACGCTCACCGGACCGAGTCGCGAGCACACAGACACGCGCGCGCGCGCGCACACAGACACACGCGCGCGCGCTCGGGCGGGCGCGGCCGGGGCGTGGTTTAAACGTGGCGGGGACAAAATCTCAGTATTATTAATCAGACGAATCTATGATTATTAAATCTGACTGGTTATTAATAAACCTGAGTGTGTGAGACTCTGTAAAATCATCATGATGTTGGCGTCTGTTAACCAAATGTCCACTGTAAAATCAAACTCTGGTTAAGTATTAATAAACTGGTGTGTGTGTGTGTTGGTTTGCCCTGCCTGACTCAGAGTGAATAATGCTCTGGTGTAGAGCTCAGTCAGCTGAGTCAGTGTGTGCTGGTCTTACTGGGAAAGAAGAAGAAGAAGAAGAATCTGCCCTCAAACTCTGAACACTTACAGTGTGCAGTCACTATACACTTCATACAACTTCTGCTGATTTTTTTTTTTTTTTTTAGATTATCCATCAGGATACAGGTTACAGAAGACTGACACACACACTCATGCATGGCACAGACATGCCCATATATGGTAATAGCCCTGTCCACTAAAAGGAGAGCTGAAAAGTGTAGAAACGTGCAGTTCTGTGAATGACCACCAGGTGACTGCTGTCTCTAAAAGTGCGTCACTCCTCATCGAGCCCCATGTTAGAATGTCCACATTTAGAACATCCATCCATCCATGCAGGAACTTCTGTAGTCTAACTAGGGACCATGGAGACCAATAGAGAGCACTGTATTAATTCCCATTTTACACAACTGTGGCTGGACCTCTGGTCAGCAGTCATACGCTACGGGCAATTTGAGAGCACCAATTAGCCTAATCTGCATATCTTTGGACTGTGGGAGGAAATCCGAAAACCTGCAATGAACCCACCAAGCAGCAAACAGACCCAGAGGTGGGAATCAAGTCAAGTCAAGTCAAGTCAAGTCGGCTTTATTGTCATTCCAACCATATACAGTTCAGTACACAGTGAAACGAAACAACGTTCCTCCAGGACCGACGTGCTAGAAGAGACAACACTAGACAAGAGACAACACTAGACAAGAGACAACAAGGTGCACGTGCAAATGTGCAAACAAAGAGCTACATGATAACACAACAACGTAACACAACAACGTAACACGTTTCAGGACTGAAATGAAACAATTGACATTGTGTCAAAAATATATTTTTGCAAATAGCAGAGTGAGATAAATATTGTGCAAATGTTGCAAATAGTAGATCAGGTAGGTGGGTATGAACAAGTTAAGATGGTTGGATCAGTGTGATTGTGCATGTGTGTGTTTATCAGTTCAATCCGGATGTTATTTAGTTCATCTGAGAGATTTGTGTGTGTGTGTGTTTGTGTGTGTGTGTGTGTATGTTTATTAGTCCAGTCCCTTTCTGTTGAGGAGACGGATGGCCTGTGGGTAAAAGCTGTTACACAGTCTGGATGTGAGGCCCGAATGCTTCGGTACCTTTTTCCAGATGGCACTAGGGTGAAGAGTGTGTGTGTGTGTGTGTGTGTGTGTGTGTGTGTGTGTGTGTGTGTGTGTGTGTGTGTGCGTGTGTGTGTTTCCGGTCAGCCGCAATGCTGGTGGCTTTGCAGATGCAGCGTGTGGTGTAAATGTCTTCAATAAACAGAGAGAGGGGAGCGAGACCCCGATGATCTTCTCAGCTGTCCTCACTATCCGCTGTAGGGTCTTGCGGTCTGACACGGTACAATTCCCAAACCAGACAGTGATGCAGCTGCTCAGGATGCTCTCAATGGTTCCTCTATAGAAGGTGGTGAGGATCGGTGGTGGAAGCTGTGTCTTCCTCAGCCTTCTCAGGAAGAAAAGACATGTTGGGCTTTCTTATGCAGAGAGCTGGTGTTGAGGGACCAGGTGAGGTTCTCCTCCAGGTGGACACCCAGGAATTTTGTGCTCTTGACGATCTCCACAGAAGAGCCGTCGATGCTGAGTGAAGAGTGATCGCTCCGAGTCCTCCTGAAGTCAACAACCTGCCGCATCCACCGTGTGTCACCGCTGTCTCTGAAGTGGTTGTGGATTCTCTGGGCGTGTGCGCGCTTCGCCTCTCTTATGACCCGGGACAGTTTGGCCCTTGCTGTTCTTAGGGCCGCCTTGTCCTCCGCTCTGAAGGCCGAGTCTCTGGTCCTCAGAAGTGCACGCACCTCCGCAGAAATCCACGGTTTCTGGTTGGGTCATGAGACGAAGCTCTTGGAGACAGTCACGTCATCGGTGCACTTGTTGATCGCTGGTCACTGATGACGTGTACTCCTCCAAGTCGGTGTAGTCGCCGTAAGTTGCGCTCTGTCGCTGAGCCATGTATCCGTGAAAACAAAGACGCAGCAGTCCATAAACTCACGCTGTGTAGTCTGTTGGAGTCGGATGTAGTCCAGTTTATCTTCCAGGGAGCAGACGTTAGATAAGAGGAAGGACAGGAGAGCCGGCCGGCTGGGGTTTGTTTATAGCCTAGCACAGACTCCCGCCCGCGTCCTCGCGCACCGCTTAGGATGTCCCCTTCTCCGGCTACCGGCATCAGGCAGCCCAGAGGACTGGAGGCCTGGTTCCCGAAGCAAGCCGAAGCAATCAAACCCAGGACCTGGAGGTGCAAAGTGATGGAGTGAACCACTAAGCCGCCGCGCCGCCACATTTAGAACCAGGTGTAAAAAAAGGGGGTTTGGTGTCCAAAGCCAGATGGTGTAAATTTGTATGTAACTCATGCAAGTTATATTAAGTTACATACATTTATTTATAATCAGGGGCTAAGTTTTATGTTTTTTCAGCATTTCCTTTACGTACCTCTAGAATGTAAAAACAACAACATTTGAGATTTTTTTTTTTAAACCTTTGAACTTTTTTATACAGACATGTGAAAGACACAAATAAATCATTATAACATTTATAATCACAAAATATTAGTTCCATTCTATACTGGTTCTATTCCAGTCCTATTCTACTTCCTGTGAGTTGGCTCAGAGCATTTGGGAATTCTCCTGACTGAAGCTCAGGACCTCAGGACGATCACACATAACCTTTAGGATGTTCCCTCAGTAAGAGTCAATAAAACCAGTAACGTTCCAGTTGGCGTCTAGTAGTTCTGCTGCAGGCTCGTCTTTAAAACTGGGTGAAATTAGATCCAGTATAAAGCCTAATACGTTCATCTTAAATTCAGTAACATAGCAACATACCTTAGCCATTAGCTTTTTGGATTTCATACATAAAACTATATTCATAAAGAGATACGATAGCCTTTAACTTTTGCCTGTTGTCTTCTTCTTCTTACCTCTTTTTCCTAAACCAGACACCTGATGCCTTTGGCTTGTTTTGTATCCATTTTTAATATATTTTCTGTTCTCAAAAATACAGAACAAATAGCGTCCAGGATGAGTTCAGTACGGAACAGAACCTTTAGTTCAGAATTTAAGGACGATTCCGTATTTTACGGGACGTTCAGCGACTCAACGATTCCTGTGAATATTAAAGCTCTGCATTTTTAAACTGTTTGTGTGCAGCACATCTGTGGTGTGTTTATGAGTAACAGATGCCTTAAACAGATTTTATCAATGATGTTCTTCTGGTCATGAGAAAAGCAGACAAAGCTTTCAGTAAGCAGACGCTGAGTCAGTCATCTGATTCCCAGCACCGCGCTCCAGCCCCGAGGCATCAGGGCCAAGAATACACTGGTCCGTCATATAAGACCTGTAAGCCCCGCCCCCAAGGTGTGCTCAGCACTATAACACATGACGGGTGTCGAGGGGGTGTGAAGGGGGGGGTGAATGGGGGGAGAAGGGGGTGAAGGGTGTATGGGGTATGTATAATGGGGTAAAGGAAGGGGGAGAAGGGGGTGAAGGGGGGGGTGAATGGGGGGAGAAGGGGGTGAAGGGGTGATAAGAAGGGGGGGGGGGGTGCCGGACACGTTCCTACAGCAGGAAACCTTTTGGACGTTTCAGTTCACTTCACTGTAGCATGTCAGAGTGAAACAACAACCAAATTCCATTTTCTCTTCTTCTTCTACATAACAATTCAGAAACTATAAATAAATCCAATCAGGTTTTTATTATTATTATTTTTTGAATGATCAAATTTAATAAAATAAAAGTAGCAATTAAAAGTGAAGCTGTAAGAGAAACAGGTGACTTCTGTAACAGGACCCTGCACACTGAGTCACACACACACACACACACACACACACACACACACACACAGTCTTAACTCTCGCTCTCTTTTTAAAAAAAAGGACATTCATTCCTTTCTATAAATAATATTATGAACCGATTCAGTTTCACTTATTTTATTTTAGCAGTGAAACTTGAAAATTCCACGCATATGAGAGTGTGTGTGTGTGTGTGTGTATGAATGGGCATGTGTACAGGTATGTGTGTGTGTATTAAGTGATCTCTTCCACAGCAGGTTGTCTGATTAACTCCACTGAGCCGAATTTGCTACCGAATCCACAGCGATGCAAATTCATTGTGATGTTATTAATTCTTAAGCGTTGGTTTCAACACACACACATACACACACACACACACACACACACACACAGCCAGTGTGTTGACCTTGTGATTAGTCATGTTGAATCCTCACATGTTTGTGTAATCAGTGTTTATTCTGCAGCAATGTGTCTGAATTCTCACACGGACTCCAGCGTTACTCAGAGAGTCTGAACAGGTGTTTAAGCTGCTGATGTGTGTGTGTGTGTGTGTGTGTGTGTGTGTGTTTCTGTAACTATTGTGATATTATATTATGACCATATCAATGACCTGCATTTTTTACTGAAAACTAATTGAACAGTGAAGTTAATAACAGGATGAGACGAAACTCACAGCTTTTATTCTGTAGATTATTTTCACATTACACACAGACTTCAGTTACTCTGTAACCTCTCTGTTATATTCCACTGTAACACACTGACCTCCAGAAAAGTCCCTGAAATTTCAAAGCATTGACCAGACCACACAGAAATGTACACACACACACACACACACACACACGCACACGCACACACACACACACACATATGAACACAAAACTAGTTTTAATCTGACAGAACGATCAGGTGTGTAAACATGACATTCAGAATAAAAACACGGACCAAAAGCTGTTTAAAACGGTTATGAATCCGCTCAGAAATGAACATTTGTATATTTATGTGTAACTAAACCATTTAAATATAGATTTCTGCGATACAAAACTGAGCCTTTAAAATCTGGCAGTAAAAAAAAATCAGAATGTAAAATTTTGTGACAATTAAAACATTTTATACGTCTTGTCCTGCAAGAGTGATGAAATAAATATAAATAAATAAAGTGCGGAAAACAGCTTATGACGGCCGACTATTACGACAGGATTACTGTCTCACTGTGAAAGTATACATATTAAGAGAATGAGGTGATCATATCTGCTGCTGTTTAAGACTGAACTTACCATTTGATTGATTTAATGATAGAAAACATTAACGTCACTACAGAACATGAACACTGATACAGTTACACAGGAGAGAACACAGGCGTTCTGACTTTCTTTCTTTTTTAACTCCATGCCGGCGTCTACAGCCCTAATCATAGCAAAAGTGAATTTTTGTTATTCAATAACAACTTTAAAACTAAACTGGAGTGTCTATTCTGCATCTTGTATAAATGACTTCATCCCAACGATTAGTAAAAGGAAACGTATATCTTTTGATCTGATTCAATCAGCACGCCACATCTGTGTCAGGAGTTTTTACCCAAAGCTCATTTCTTCCTGTTTTTACATTTTAATTGTTATTTCATGCCAGATGTCGGATTCGATTTCAAACATAAAACTCCTAAAGTATGTCTGTGTTTAAAAATGAACAAAGAAACAGAACGGTTTTAAAAAAGGTAACCAATAAAAATTCAGAGGAAGATGTATAGATTATATAAAAAAACAACAAAAATGTCTTTGTAACTTTTTGTACAATTATTCATGTATCTTCAGTAAGCGCTTTATCAGGACCAGGTGGTGAGTGGATCTGCAGGTTTACCCCAAAAACTGGTCACAAGGCAGGAGAACCCAGTTCCTCACCCCTGAACGGAATGTGACTTCATTATCTTCATATTTACGTTAAAAACATTAACGTCCAAATTGATCATCGTCCAAAACTGTCCAGTTTGAGAGACAGACAGGTGCTACTGATCAGGGTGTAGACATCTTCTCAAGGCTTTGGATTTTTGATGAAAAAACCTCGTCTGGTTCTTTTCTAGACATCACCAGCCCGTGTTAATGTGAGCCGAGTGTATTGAAAAAACAACACGTCTATCGTTCTAATCTATCGTCTCTTGTAAGATCTTTTTTTAACAGAGGTTCTATAGAACTCTCAGCTTTATCTGTTGAAGAATTATCTGCTCGATTCTGATGGTTCGACGTTGCTCCTGACTCTACGTGGGTCTCTGGAGGATTTCGGGAGTTTTGCTTCATATAACGTCGAAGAAGAAGAATTACTGGAATGATCACGACTAGTAACGCGACTCCGACAATGGAAAGTCCAATGATTAAAGCTTGCTGTTCTCTCTGGTCAAATCCTCCAGTTTCTGTAAAGCAAACAAAGAAAATAATCAGACACAATTTCACAAGACACATTTTAACACCTAAAGTTAGAGCTCATGTCTTCTTTTGTGATGTGTAAGAACAGTAATGTGGTCAGTTGCAGTGCTGTTGGTGTTAATAACAGCGTCTGGACAAACCCACCTGAGAAGAAGTCGATGTTCCTCCTCATCTCCTGGCCCAGTTCTGGGTTCTTCATGATGAAGGTGATGGAGGAGTTGATGCTGCCGCTCAGGTTCAGTTTACTGTTCACGCTGTAGAGGTGTGTGTGTTGGTCCTGCATCAGCTGCGTGTGTGTGTTGTTGGTGATGTCGGTCTCGTTTCCCACCAGCCACTGCAGCGAGGGGGAGGGGTACCCGCCCTCTGAGGTCACCAGCACCTCCAGGTGGCCGTCGTTCAACACAGAGATGTGCAGACGAGGCTCGGGGTAGAACGCTAAAGGAGGGGTAGAGAAGAGTGCTGAGTGGGCAGTTACCATGGTAACCAGTAACGCTTCAGTGAGAATGCTCGTTAGCCTTCTTTAGACCACTTTATCATACGGTTTGCATGTTTACCTGCTACTTTGAGGCTGAAGCTCTTCCTCTGGCTGCCCAGCTTAGTGCTGATGGAGCAGGTGTACTCGCCCGCGTCCTCCAGAGTGGTACGGTCCAGCCTGAGCGATGCGTTCCCGTTCTTCATCTCCTGGTGGAACAAGCTGGTGCGTCCGGCGTATCTCGCGCTCTGGTACTCTGGGTGGTCTCGGCCGTGGAAGAAACTGTGAACCACCTCTAGGTGGCGCTGCCACGTGATCACACTGCTGTCCGATTCCCACGAGCCGCTCACTGGGAAAGTGCAGGACAGAAGCACAGACTCGCCGTACACACCCATCTGTACACGAGTGGGTACAGAGATCTCAAACTCACCTACAGAGAGACACACAAAAACGTATACCTTTAGTACAGTCATGATTTAAACACCGTAAGATCCTGTAACAGTTGTAAAGCAGTGGATGAACTGGACAAAGTTACTGGTTATCATTTTCTGCTGGGTTCTGCTGGTTTATAGTTTAAACTGTAGGAAAGAAGGGAATGGTGGTCAGCTGCTGAGCTCCACACCTGATGCTGATTCAACGTGGCATAATGATGAGTGGCTCCATTAGAAACACAACACATGCAATCCTTAAGATCTCTCAGAGCTGTTACAGACACTTAACATCTTCTGACCAATCAGAATCCAGGATTCAACAGCTTTAAACATTTTCACAATCAGAATTTTATTTGCCAATTATGTTGTATGCCAGAAACCGAATGATTCCGGTACAGACCAGCATTCAACACTGTAGATTTGTTACAGACACGACACTATACACAGTACTTACACAACATGCAATAACTGTACAGAACTAGACTGTATACTGTACTGCAAATCAATAAACTCAAAAGTAACTGTAAATCATCTCTTAAACGGAGAAGACTGTGGAGAAGAGCGCTTTCAGCGATGAACCAACAGGAAATGTGAACGTGTGAAATGTCATCAACATCTCCAGATGAGCCGTGTCTTCTGACGCGAGTTCAACACTGATGTTTTCTCCAACAGTAATATCTCGGTTAGTGTTCTCCTCATACGTTCTGTGTCTCGTCAACTGTCATATCTTGGTCTAGCCATAACCTTTAAGCTGTTGACGTGTTGGTGCGTGTGTGGATGGATGTGTGAGAAACGTATCGCGAGAGAAACCCGGTGGAAACTGTGTGGGTTACATTCACATTCAGCTCCCTCTCTCATCCAGAGCGGCTGAGAAGCGTGCTGTGAAGTTTCCGTCATCGGATCCTCACACTGGGTTACTAACCAGAACACCATCAGTCAGTCACACACTGTTTTTAGAGAAATTAATCAGATGGGTCTTTAGTCATCACTTATAGATAACCAGTGATGGACTTCTAGACCACGTTCACTTCACCAGGTTCCCTCTGGGTTCTCCAGTTTCTCCACCACCTCAACACATTTATCTCTGTGTGTGTGTGTGTGTGTAGAGATGCTCCTCACTATCTGAATAATGAGTTATATTCAACTATCTATCTATCTGAGTAATGTAATGTAGTGTGTGTGTGTGTGTGTGTGTGAGAGAGAGAATTAAAACAGCGGACGCGGAGTTTGGAGATGTTTAAATATCACGTGTATGACACGATGAGTCACTCGTCACGTGCGTAACTCCCTGACTCTGTGTGTGTGTGTGTGTGTGTGTTGGGTCTCACACGGACCATTTGTCCAGAACAAACCCGCTGATCGGAACCACCGAAATCTACAGAGAGTGAGATCTATCAGATCAGATCTCGCGAGAACAAACGTGATTTCAGATCGAAACCGAGTGACGCAGCTGAATGAATGAACTTCTAGAAATAGTCTGTAAACCAGATCGCTTCAGGATCTAACAGAGGGAGAAATCAGGGGCTTTACAGTGACACACACACACACACACACACACACAGAGTGAAATCACACAACAAGCGTTCACTTTCACACTGGACACTAGAGTTTAATACACAAGCTGCTGACATCATTTCTTCTAACATGACTAACATGTCTGGTGTTCGCTTGAACCCCGGCGGAGCTGCTTATTTCAGTAAACCTCAGCGTCGCCGTGTCAGCTGGAATGTTCCAGTAGAATCTCCGGCGCGCGCTGTAATGAGAGCAGACTTACTGTAACAGGCGACTCCATCCAGCAGGAGAAGAAGAAGAAGAGCTCGAGGTGACGTCAGTCCTGAAGTCCTCCAAGCGTTAACTCTCATGTCCCGCTTCAGCTCTGTCTGTCTGTCTGTCTGTCTGTGTGTGTGTGTGGGAAGTAAATGAACAGCCGCTCAATGTGACACACTCTCTACCCACTGCACACACACTACCGCTCACGCTCTATTCATACAGGCAGATACGCCCCGCCCCGCCCCGCGTGTGTGTGTGTGTGTGTTATCCGGAACACACTGGTCTATACTACATACTCTCGTGACGTGGGTGTGTGTGAGAGTGTGTGACACACAGCGTCTCGTGATCACTGTGGTAACAAACGAAGCACGACACAGTTCAAACATTTCGATCAATTAAAGCAGAATTTAATGGAAAGTTGAAGCTTCTAATATTTACAGTGGAACTGCTTAATAGAAATATCACCACCTAATTAATGTAATGACAGATAAAGGGGCGTGGTCACTATAAACTTGAAGAACATGAAGGGAAAATGGTATGTATTTTTATAAGCCATCACATATTTTCATCTTGGTATAAAATGAGATATTAATGATGTACATACAGTCAGATGGACTAATCAGTTCAGCCTGGTCTGAGTTCATTGGTTCAGTGTGTTTCACAATTAGTTTCGGGTTAATATGTTTCAACAGTTAGCCATGGTTCTGAAAAGAAAACCATATTGGATTTAATTGACTTTAAATATATTATATGCTAGCGGGTGGCACCGTCGCCTCGCACCTCCACGGTCCGGGTCCAGTTCCCGTCTCTGTATGCATGGGGTTTGCATGTTCTCCCCGTGTTTGGTGGGTTTCCCCCAGGTACTCTGGTTTCCTCCCACAGTCCAATGACATGGAGATTAGGCTAACTGGCTTTTATTTTTTGCCCTGTGTGTGTGTGTGTGTGTGTGTGTGCCCTGCGATGGATTGGCACCCTGTCCGGGGTGTACCCCTGCCTCGACTGGTAAAGGCTCCAGTCCCCCCGTCACCCTGAATACATTATAAAGCGGTATAGACGATGAGTGAGTAAGTGAGTGAGTGATAATGAACAAAGTGATGATTAAAAAAATGTCTCATGTTGGGGAATTTGTTTTACTTACAGTAAGGAAGTTTAAAAACTCTCCCAGTGTATCTGACTTCACCCCAAAACTCTGTGAGAGAGAGAGAGGAGTGAAAAGATTATAGAACTATACTGTATATATTATTACATTGTTACAGACTTACATTTGTGGATTTGTCTTCTTTAGATCTTCTTCTTCTTTGTTGTTAAACGCGGTTGGACTCCAGTCAGTTACATTAGTGCTACAGTAAGTGAACGACTCCTCACCTTCCTGGACACTTAAAGCCGGATTTTCACTCCAGACCTTCTTAAAAAAGAAGTATAATGCTTCCTCCCCTGATCCTGTGTCTTGAACTCTATTCCTGCTTTATCTGAGAATGATATAACAGACAAGGAGCTCAAGAAACAGAACAAGACAAAATCATAAAAGAAACATTTGAATTCTTCCAAAAAAAAAAAAAAAGGCTAGACCGGAAAATCAGCTTTAAGAGGCCATAAAGATGAGGGAAAGATCGACATTTAGATGTTCTATAAGGATGAAATGTTTACTTCTGGATTAGAGATGTACAATGCGATCAATGTGCACAGTTCAGGGAAACACTGGGGAAACAAAATTTCCCCAGAACAAATATGCTGGTAATTGCATTAATAATGGGAGTGAATACTTAATCTTCATCTTTCCACAATTCCTCCTCAGCTTAAGAAACTCCTCAGCCTCTTAAAAGTCCCTCCTCAATAATCAGTTACTAATCATCACTAAGAGTTTTTCATTTTAGGACCTTTTTAAAGCCTAACATGCTACACGAATAACTTTTATCTTAACTAAGACCTGCTCTTTGCTCTAGGAAAATTCTTGGGAAACACCAACAATTCTAGGAATTTTCTTAAAATTTCTTCACTCCTCGTAGCAGGTATTTTCATGAATACAGCCCCTGATGTGTGTGTGTGTGTGTGTGTGTGTGTGTGTGTGGTTTTGTGTTTTAAATGTGAAGTAGATGGAGTCAGGTGATGTGTGATGTGTGGAAAAAGATTGTTCCTGTTAAACCTGTTACAATGAAGAACTGATTCACTGAAACCTGAGCGAGAACAGGTCTGTAAAAATAATTGCTGTTGGTCCTGGAGATAATATAATACATCCGTCAGATCTCTCTGAAATATTCCAGGCATTACACATGAGGAGTCTGTGATGAGCGTCTGCTTGTCTGTAGTCTGGACGGGTAGATATTATATAATTTGAAGTTCCCCATGAGGAACGATGGAAATTCTGATGATTGGTTCCAACTCCCAAAAATATTCATATAAATATAATTAATACAAAATATAAAAGAATTTTTTAAAAGAATCCCAACAGAGCAGTGTTTACAGACACACACACACACACACACACACACACACACTAATGGAAACACTGCTCTGTCCTGAAACTTCTTTAACAAGGACCACTCTAACAACACTCGCTCGCGCGCACACACACATTAACTGTTCTATTGTTGTCTCATTTTCTATAGGAATAGATCGATTTTTGTTTTAGACTTTAAGAAAAAAAAATCTGTCATATCTGAGCTAGTCAGCTAATTACTGTAGGTCTCTTAGTTAGCTAGCTAGTTCTGGTAAATTTGGTTTTGTTTATTTATGTTTCTGTATACGATTGAAATGACAATAAAAGCCGACTTGACTTGACCAACGGAATCACGACTCAGAGAATCAGAGACTCTGGAAAGTGGATCTTTAACAAGGAACCTCTCTAATAACATGCTTTACGCGCGCACATGCACGTGGTCACAATGTTATAATAAATGCATGGATGTTGACGTTACATTGTTGACTGAGTATGGGAGACAATTACCCACAATCCCCCAGCGAGAGAGAGAGAGAGAGAGAGAAGAACCATTGGTTCAGTTGTGATCATGTGATGCTCTGCAGACAAAGCGCATATGCGTACTACTCGTATATCGATGCATATATATATTTATGGTTCAGTGAGACTCTTGTTTGTTCTAATGTTATTTTCTATCTGCTGAGTCATTTGCAGGACGACTGAATATACAGTAAATCTTACACAGGAAAGAGTCGACACTGTTCAAACACACACACGTTACCTACAGTAGGGATTTATTACAAAAGCTTTATATTGTGAAAAAAGTGAAATTCGGAAATTTGGTTTTCTTGTTCCTTAATTTACTACTTTGTAAGGATCTTTATTTTAATTCATTAATTGTATTTAATTTATTTCATTAATTTTATTATTTTAAAATGTCATTATTTTATCATTTTGTCTGACTGCTTAAAAAAAACGGACATTACGATGAAACAGTTGCTCAGTACTTGAGTATCTTTTCACTGAACTTTTTTACTCTTACTTGAGTGATATTATTTTGAAGTACAGTTACTCTCACTTGAGTACAATTTTTGGCTCCTCTACCCACCTCTGTGTGACTGTGACCATGACTAACTGTTACCTCTCCTTCTCTTCTCCTCTCTCTGTATTTCATACAAATTTCTATTAACAATTTTCTTTTGATTCTGTAAAGCTGCTTTACAAAAAAAACATACTGTGTGTGGTCGTGTATGTGGCAAATAAAAATGTAACTTTGGATTTGCTCAGTGTGAGGAGACACACGCACACAAACACACACACACACACACACACACACACACAGAGAGACACAGTTGCACCTTTACATGGTTTCACTTTATTTAGAGGACACACAGATGTGATCAGAGCTACCGTGGGTGAGTTTATTTATTTCCATCATTTACTGACTTCTAACTTCCACTTAGTGTAACTTTATACACACAGATTTATCTGTAATGTCACTGTGTAGACTGAACAGCTAAATGGAGACGGAGTGAAATGTCTTTGATCATTATCACAGTGTGGACTTTAGATAGACAGAGTTACTAAACTATAATATAAGTCTGTGCTTTAGATGTGACATCTTTTAAACCTGAAATAAATTCATAATTAAACGTTGTAAAAGGAATGAAAAGTTTATTCAAGTCAAATTCACCTTTATTTTATGATAACATTCGTCCAAAATAAGACTGTTGGCAGGGAAAGCCCTGTTTATAGAACAAAAACACTCCTGTTATTCTTTCGCAGTATTTGTTGGGATTCCCTGGCAACAGTTTCGATGGGCGTGTCCTACACACAGCATGTGCACTTGTGCAAAAGTTTGACTGAAACCAGGAAGTAGTTACGCAGGTCACGTGTGTGAACCGCACAGATTCAGGACTAAAGTGAGCTCATGATCTAGTAAGATTTAACACTTTGAAGGGTATTTGTGGAAATAAAATATGATTTTTATTGCTAAACACTACAGTAAACTAGTGAGACTGAAAAGCTACGGTAGTAGTGACAGGGTTAGGGTTCTACAGGATGATCACACTCGTGGCCTTTTCTTTACACAATGGCGTCTGTAAACTCTGGTCATGTGACATTCCTGTCTAAAATATCTACAGACACAATAGTGATGACGTGAATCAATACACAGCTATTCATAACCATTAACTCATCATAACACTGTTATCTCATCTATAAAACAAATATTTAATGATATCTAATGATGAAATATAATAATAAAAATAATTTAATAACATTATTTGATATTACAATTACAATCAGCAAGATTAAATATAGTATAAAATGAAATAAAATAAGAAGAGACAATTACTGATTTATATTTATAACTAATATAAGTAATAAAATAAATAAGTAAATAAATAAAGTTATACAAAATATTAAAGTTGAGTAATTTTAAAAAATGATGATTTGGACTCAGACATGGAGTTACAGTGTGGAATGTTGAGGGGGAGCTCGTTCAGGAGCCTTGGCGACCTGTTGTGTTGAGATTAAGGCCAGTTGAGGCGGATCGTAAAGATCTGATGTGATCCGTGTGATCAGCACGATGTGATCAGTTCAGTCAGGTACACTGGAGCAAAGTTATGTAAAGCTTTAAGTTTCAACGAATTTAAAAAGAGACCTAAAAGATACCAGGAGCCAGTGGGGCCGTGTGACGTGTTCTGGTGTTTTAGACTTCAGACTAATTCTTGCTGCTGAATTCTGAATGAGCTGTAACCTCTACTCGTTTGCTACAGGAGTTGATGTGAGACGTGACGAGAGCATGGACCAGGACCTCAGTGCTGAGAGAGACAACGACACAAACCTGTGATTTTACACAGACGAAAAAACCCCACTGAGCCAGAGATACTGTTAATGTGGCATTAAACGAAAGGGTGATACCTAACAGGACACCAGGGCTCTTCATTTGTGTTGAACAGGACAAGAGCCACCTTACACAGCACTGATGTAGATCCTACAACCTGCAGCTCTGACCTAATGAATGACTCGAAGCATTTAGTGCGGATCTCAGGATCCCATACTAGCTCTGTGTTTTATAGAGAAAAATCTATTTTAATAAAGTGTTATGTGAATGTTGGATCATTAGGTGTCTTATTACGCAGAGAAATGATTTATTGAAATCTCTGTGTTAAATAATTCATTTGTAATTTTCAAAATTTTAATTCAGCTCAAAATTGTAAAAAAAAAAAAAAAAAACTGTTTTATTTACACACACATGTACACACACACACACACACACACAGAGTGTATGACTGTAATGTTAATCATAGT
Source organism: Clarias magur (assembly GCA_013621035.1). Taxonomy (NCBI): domain Eukaryota; kingdom Metazoa; phylum Chordata; class Actinopteri; order Siluriformes; family Clariidae; genus Clarias; species Clarias magur. Next base: position 32,774 of record QNUK01000660.1, on the reverse strand, counting down.
GTGTCGTTTTCTTCTGTATCACTTCTGAATTTGATCTCTTTGTAATGCAGTATTTATAGAAATACATATCTCTTGTGATGACATCATAGGACTATTTCCTTCTCTCAGTCACCCAGATGAACTATATTTAGAATTTGAATGACCCTGTGCCGCTCCCTGCTTTCACTCACACACTGGATGTGTTCCAGCTCTCATGTCACGCATTCTAGTGACTCGGCTGTGTGTGTCGCTGAGAAACTGATGAGAACCGATTTTCTCTTTTCCTTTTTTGTCATTGTTAAAACTGTTTAATGCTGCTGTTTTGTGCATAATAATTTGTTTATTTTTTATTACAGAATATGGTGTTCTGTTTTGATCGTAATTTATTGTGATTTCATTCATTTTCTTTGTTTTGATCTGGACATCACAGTGACTGATTTAGTACATTGTAATAGTGAGTGTACATTAATGATTTTATACCAACCACAATGAGAATAATGGTATTCTGAAATTTCTAAAGTTTAGCAGAACTGAAGAATATAGAATAACTGAAGCACTGTGTTTAAAATATCAACGTATTCAATGATCAGTTAACTGGTTTAAAACTTTCCGCGCTCCAACATATTAATAAGCCGCGACTTTCATCTGATCAAACATTTCCTATAATTCAGTCACAAACTCCAGAATTAAGGAATGTCTTCATTTATTTACATTTTAAATCAGTTTCAAAACACCAGACACACTGAAACTCATTTGAATGAATCAGTGATGAAGCAAAATCCCATTTGGGTTCTCTGATAAGAACCAGAATTCCCCTCACTCGTGCCCTGCACTCTATGACCCACGGCCGCCCACAACCCCAGCACTAGTGTTTCTATCACAGTATTTGTATCTGATCAGTATGAATAATGATAACAGACACAGTACAGTGGTTAGGAAAGTGAAATTAAAAACAATACCTGATGGAAAATTATAAACTGTCGCGTACAGGTCATGGCTGATAAAACACCTCTGTGGAAATGACTGGAGTTTACATGCTGTGGTGGTCATTTAAAAACTCTGTTCCAAGTCTCTCTCTCTCTCTCTCTCTCTCTCTCCTTATGAGAAACCGGTCATGTTAAACTCTATTATACGGGGAAAATCATGATCACTTCCAAGTTCTGTTATTGTGCTGCACTGGGATTTTGCCTTATCACTGACTCATACAAGTTGCTTCACTTTCTCCCGTAACCATGCAGTGTGTGTGGAGTGTAACTCATTTGGAAATGTAATTAAATAAAGACATTCCTTAATTCTGGAGTTTGTGACTGAATTATAGGAAATGTTCGTCAGATTAAAGTTGTGGCTTATTTACTTGTTGTCAGGGAAAGTTTGAATCAACCAGCTACATGACCATTGAATACATTTATATTTTTAAACACAGTGCTATGTTAATTTAGTTCAATTTTATTTTATTTATGTATCACTTTTAACAATGTCATTGTTACACAACAGCTTTACAGTATAATACAACTGATACAAAAAGTAGTCCGATAAAATATGTATAAATTATATTAACAAAGGACTCTGATGGCTTTGTAAATAAATGATGATGGATATAATTTTCAGTGTCACTTGGTTCTAAGATTTATTTGAATAATTTCTGAGAATCATTCGGTTTCAATAAAAACATGATCAACCACTAAGTAATGTTCAGTCATTTACATTCATTACTGAGATTCACAGCATTAATTCTGCCAGTAAGTAATCAGAGAATTTTATTTAGCTGTTCATTTTCTAAATAAATGAATTAAGATTTTATTTTGTCCAAAATCTAAATAAAACAATAGAAATTGTAAATAAAAAACCTCAACTCATTTAAATATTAATAAAAATACAATGTGACAAAAATATGCATATTATAATTTGTTTATTTTGAAATAAAAGGACACTCAGTGGATTTGATTGAAAAAAAAGCAGAACTTTTATGTTTATTATTGTTAAATATAGAATAACATGAATTGTATTAAATAATGATGAAGGGTTTACGAAATAAAGTTGAATTATTTAGATTTTTTTTCTCACAGATTCAAATTCACATTTAAAACTCAGCACGACCGTTAAGTTGGTGACGTCACCACGCGCACGAGCGAGCGAGAGAGAGAGAGAGAGAGCGCGCGCCCTCTTTAGCTCAGTTACATAATAATTCTTCTTCTTTTAGTGTTACTTGGTGGTTGGCAAGCAAGATTAAGGTGCATTACTGCCACCTACTGGAGTGGAGTGGATCCTAATCCTGTTTATACAGGTTGTTCGCTACGAGTTCCGCTCAGGGAGCATGTTCATAAGTTGGATTTGTTCTTAATTCTGACAAAGTGAGTCGCCTTATACACACTGCAGTGTCTATTTTTTGTACAATACACTACTTTAACCTCTGGTACAGTAAATGCTATTCCTAGTTTGTATTCTTTGTATGATAGAGAGATTTTATATAAGTGGTTCTGTTCTTGTTTTCTAGTAGTGTTAAATCCACTGTTGCTTCTGGGAGAATTCATGGGCATATTGTAGGTCTCAGAACTGTCGACGGTTCATTATGTACGAATTGTGCTCGTAATCCAAGGTTCCACTGTACTATTTTCTTTTTCTCTTAACTTTTTTTTCTTGGGAATAGTTTTCCTAGCTGCGTTGGGTTCATAGAGTGGTTTAGTTCATCTACTTGTTGTCTTATGTTCACTTTTTCCATTTCTAGGTAGCTCAGTATCTCTTTCAAAACACCATCGAAATCCCTGTGCTACAACCCTCCAATTTCATCCCTGTCCCACTAATATTAGGATACAGGTCACTTCCCACGGTGGATTCCCTCTAGATTTCCAAGGGTTAGGGTTAGGGTTAGTGTATTACTGTATTATTTCCTGCTATTTGATGACATTATGTTGAGGTCAAGTGTTGATTCTCCGAGTACTGATTCTTGTGCTACTTTCATTGTTTAAGCATACTAATTTTTCCATCAGTTCCTCAGTTACTGCTTCCTTCTTATCATTGCTTTTAGCCCATAATGTACTGTGTGCATTAAAATCTCCACATCAAATAATCTTCAGTTTCATTAGTTGTAATGTCAGTCGTCTGCAAGGATTACACTAAATTTTATATCTTGTTTCATGAATGTTATACAGCCTCCTCCTCTGCCCTGTCTTCTCTCTCTGTGTTTATGTTAATCCTGGTTTTAGCCAAGTTTCTTGAATGCAAATTAAATCGATTTTTTTCTTGAAATCCTTGAAACTTCTGGCCATTAGCAATTAGACTTTTTCCATAGCAGAATATTCATCACGTTGTTTCACATGAATGTTTTGGTTTCTTACAGCCTCTTGTTTATTGGTTCCCATGATATATTCTCCATATTCAGACACTTATCTGCTCCTTTCACCATAATATATATTTTTTCAGTTTTACTTGATCAGTAGAGTTTATTACATTTGCTATGAATAGATTAGTTTTCTCAATGGCCAATGTACTTTAGTTTGTTCTCGTAGCTCTACTTCTTTCCTTGGATTCTGGGTGTTTATCTCTTGTGATGGCCTTTGCCGTGTATCTTCTTCACTGCCTCTGTGGATCTGATATTACTCATGGATTTGACTTCTTCTATCTCCGCTGCCCTTTTCCTGACTTCACAGCCTCCACATGACACACTGTGCCACAGTTGCAGCATTTAGCTTGTGCGCTATCACATTTATCAAACGTGTCACATTTCCACCTCTGTTTCCTCTTACACACTATGGATGTGTGTCCATATCTATGGCATTTAAAGCTGCGCACCGGGAGGGGGTCGGATCCATACTCTCACTGGGAAGCTCTTATATTCTATCTTGATTTTTTACCCCAGTAGAATTTGTCAGTCTGTCCGTTCTCTCCCTCTCTAGGATTGTCTTCGTCTAGCGGAATGCCTGTAATTACACCTTTAGACTTTTGAACACTCTGTCCACTCTTCGCTTTTATTTTTTTTCTTGTATATGCTTTATAGTTGAATGTTTTATCTCTCTGATCCTCATTTCTACATTTTATGAACAGACTCGGGTCTCCCAATATCTTGACCATTTCTACGTCTCCTATTTCCTTCCTTAAGTCTCGCGTCAGTGCTTGTGGGCCCATGGTGACCTGCTCGTCTTCCTCTTTAAATTTGATAATGATCTTATATTTCTCACTTTCCTTTCTACAACCGGTCGTCTGAGCGTTTCTCCTCGAAACTCCTTTGATCATTTTTGCTTATCCTACCTTTTCCTCTTTCACTCCCTGTTACTGTCCAATCTTTTAAAACTCATCTCCTCATTTTCTTCAGCTACCCGTGTTGCCACCCTGATCCAATCACAGACCAGTTCATACTGTACCGACCACCCACACGCTCCACGTTCTCACGCCTCTACATTAAACACCTCACTCTGCCTCCCCTCCACACCCCCTGCCCAGCCGCCTCCGGGTCCAGACTCAACTAGTGAGAGTTACAGAATTAATAATAACTCTACCTGGGTCAACCATTATCTGCTTTTAATTAGTATTTTATTCCAAAAACAAAAAAGATATATATTTTGGAACTTTATTCCTAATTTAATAGTAATGAAGTCTGATTAATGTTAGGCTTGATAGTGTATCACATCATTTTTTAAACCTTGATTTATACCAGAATTAAATTTATTAATTATTTAATTAATTTAGCTTTATAATAATATATAGAATGATGGACAAAAGTGAAAGTCGCTGCTTTCACATCAACCTCAAACGTTTAAGTAATGACTTCTACAGAAAAACTTATTTTATGCTACTAAATTGCCACACAACTATCAGTATTTAGTTTGAAATCATTTTCTTCTAAACCTGAAGGTTTTGTACAGAGGTGGACACCCTGGCTTCAGAAAGTACAAGTCCTGCCACTTATCTGCTCCATCAATTAACTAAAGCAGCTGATTTTAATTAACACAACTCTTCAGCCGGACCTGAACTAACTGGTGACGTCACCTGTTCTGTGCACAGAGAGAACTAATAGATGGCACGTGCAGTACTTTTGGCCACCACTGTGTATCTGTCTCGCTCGTGCGCGCGCGCGCGTGTGTGTCTCATGCTCACTAGCCCCACTTTAACTAAACTTTGACTAAATTCCTTTATCACAGTAAAATGACTAATGTCAGTAAATATCTGACAACATATAATGAGTGTAACACACTGCAGGTGCACACACCGAGCCGCTGCCCTCCGCCATGTCGCGAGACTCACTGGGAGCCGGTATCGAAGACGGCCGCTTCCCTGCGTCACGTGACTGACGAACGGATTCCGTTCTGGCTCGATTGCTTTTCCTGTATTGAATTTGTACTGGAATTTTCTATCAGAATTTCACAGTTGAAATGGATTTTGTTGAAAATTTCGTGTGACATTCAGAGCACTTAAATTCAAAGATGTTGCTTTTTAAAGTCAAGTATTTCAGTTTAATAAATTCAGTAGTATTTTAATTTCAGAATTAACAATTCAACAGTGATTACATTTCAAAATTTATTTTTCAAAGGCTGATATAATTCAAATAATTATGCTGATGCTAATTTGCTTCCATAGAAAAAGGCCAAAGCTGTCAGGAGCCCAATTTAAAAAAAGAGAAAAGAAGAGGAGAAACGAGCAGAAGATAAAGGTAATAAAGGTATGCAACAGCGTTCTCTCTGTGTGATTACTGTATCATGTCAGTGAAGTTCTAATGATGATTAGTGTAATAACGTTAGGTTTGTTAGCCGTCTTGCTAGCCTAGTCCTGCAGATGAGGAGCTGCAGAGCAATGCAATACACCAGGCACTGCACTGTGAAGGTTTGGCCAGGAGAGCTTGTGCAGGAAATCAACAACTTCCCTCCCGTGTCATCAAAAACCATGACGCTCCTTCAGCTCATCACTTTTATAAAGGATCTTTCGGAGATCTACCCCAACTTGTGGACTGCTCTCAGGATCGCACTTACCCTGCCAGTGACTGGGGCTCAAGCGGAGAGGAGCTTTTCAAAACTCAAGGTGATCAAGTCATATCTGAGATCAACCATGTCTCAGGAACGGCTCACTGGCCTCGCTATCATCAGTATCGATCACTCAGTAGGGGAGCAGATCACGTACCATGACATTATTGATGATTTTGCATCAACGAAGGCCAGAAAGGTCAGATTTTAGTTTCTGTTTTTTGTGTGTGTGTTGTTTCAAGTTTAGTATTATAATTATATTTTTCTGGAGTGTGGTGTGCTTTTTAGATTATTTATTTATTTACACAATATTTAACTATATTTTATCATATGTAATAAAAGTAATATGTAAAAGACAGTATATTTATTTAAGTTCCAATATTTTTTTTGTGATATTGTAAGTTTTGAGTGATTTGTGCAATAAAACAACATTGTATCTGCAATATTATGATTTTGTGTAATTTTGTTTTTAAGAGTGTGTGTGTGTGTGTGGGGCGCCCAGAGACAGTCTCACCCAGGGAGTAAATCAGTGTAGAACCGCCACTGGAAAGTGTTCTGTAAAGAACTTAATAAAGAAAAAACTATTTGAAAGTGACTCAGGAAAAGTGTCTTGGCTATTTCCTGTGATTGCTGGTGTGTGTGTGTGTGTGTGTGTGTGTGTGTGTGTGTGTGTCGCAAAGCAGCTTTACACAATCAATAGAATTAGGTGTGTATGAGATGTGAGTGTGTGTGAGTCAGAATGATCAGATGGTCCCTGATCAACGAGTCGAGGGCGACGGTGCTGAGGGAAAAACTTCCTGAGATGAAGAGGAAGAAACCTTGAGAGGAACCAGACTCAACAGGGAACCCATCCTCATCTGGGTGATAAAGGAGAGCAGGGATTGATCTGCACTCATACTGTGTGTTAGGAGGCTGGAAGTTCAGTGTAACAGGACTGATGTCCTTGAATTAAATGGAGTCCAGTTTGTTCCAGTTTGGGCATCCATGCGAAGGGATTTCCAACCAGAAGCAGGACTGCAGGACGAGTTAGATGGCTCCAGAGGACAGAGGGGTCTGGATCACTGACAGCTCAGGAGTGACATGTATAGCTCGACAGAGAGACAGAGAGAGGGAAAGGAGAGAGGGAAAGAGAGATAGAGAGCAGAAAAGGAGAGAACAGAAAATAAGGAGAGATAAGAAGACCTACTCTTTGATTTTAAAGAAAATTCTTGGGAAACACCAACATTTCTAGGAATTTTCTTAGAATTTCTTCACTCCTTGTACCAGGTATTTTCATGAATACGGCTCCTGATGTGTTTGTGTGTGTGTGTGTGTGGTGTTGTGTTTTAAATGTGGAGTGAATTGAGGAAACATCACAGTCAGGTGATGTGTGGAAAACAGATTGTTCCTGTTAAACCTGTTAAAATGAGGAAGTGAATTGTGTCCTAAACAGAGCATGTGCAGTGAAACTCTCCTGTTTGCACTCCGTAACTACTCCAGTCTGCTCAAAAGGCCTTAACACTTCAAACTGATATTTATTTCCTTCATACAGGTCATGAAAGACTGATGGAACACCGTGAAAACTAAAATAAAAAAAATCAGTATTTGAAATTCACATTCATCACAATAATGAACTCAAATTGTACATTCCATATGTAACGAGGCAATAAGAGCTTCACAAGTGTTTACCGTGTGCGCCTCTTCGACCAGTAGTAGAATAATGTTGCAGGTGAACTTTGGTTCCTTTATCGTTGTTCTCTCGTCTTCCTCTTGACTTTCCTCTCCTGTTACGGTTCTCTTACACCATCACATGACTCGTACAGGTTTAAACTTCATCCACAGCACTGGCATTTCCACAAGCAAACACACGCAAGCTACTCATTACTTCACACACACACACACACATCATTCAGACGACCATCTGATAAACTCTGATCTACATCCATCTCAGTGTACGTATTCTCACCTACCTGAACTGCTCTTTGCAATTTTTGCACAATACTTATTTCACTTGCTATTTGCACACAATATTTTTGTCACAATGTCAGTTGTTTACCGCTGCTCTTCCCACCACCTCAACTCATACTTCATCAAAAAAAACAACAAAAAAGTACTGTAACGTGTTACATTGTTACATTGTCATGTAGCTCTTTGTTTGCACACTTGCACGTGCACTTTGTTGTCTATTGTGTATTTTTTGTATAGAATTTTTTTTTAACTTAAAAATTTTTAAAAATGTAAATGTGTCATATCTGAGCCAGTCAGCTAATTAGATCTCTTAGTTCGCTAGCTGGTTCCAGCAAAGCGTCTTGTTAACTTATGTTGTGTTGTTAATTCATGTCGTTGCCTGTATGTAGCACTTTGGTCCTGGAGGAACGTTGTTTCGTTTCACTGTGTACTGAACTGTATATGGTTGGAATGACAATAAAAGCCGACTTGACTGTCAGGGGTGGGGCTGAACGGGAGTGAACCCAATTGCAGACAGAAAGCCTTTCTGAAAGCTTTAGTTCGAAGGCACAAATAAGTCTCAATGTGCAGGCTCAGCAGGAGCACAAATACGGCAGGGAATGAAATGCTTGTGACGGCGAAACACTCCTGTCTGATATCCACATACGCAGAAGTGATCACAAGTCTGCACGCACACACAGAGATTGCGGGGGATAGCACTAAACGAGGTCGGAGGAACAGGCAGGGTCGGTAACAGTTGTCCAGCGGTGAGAAAAGACAAATCCGGAAGCACGTACCGAAATCAAAGTCCGTAATGCAGGCGAGGTCATACACAGAAGCAAATCCAAGCAGTGATAATAATCCAGAGGGCAAGGCACGAGACAAAATGGAGGAAGACAGGCAGGGTCATACACCGAGGTAGAAATAACTGGAAAAATCGCGAGTGACAGATCAAGAGGCACGCAAGCAGGATACTTCGGCACTGAATGGAGTTCTAAGCTTCTTTTTAAAGGCGTGGTAGATAGTTAATAGGTTGCAGGTGCATGGGGTTAATTAGCTGAAATCATCACCAGGATGTGCTTGGCTGATTGGGCTGGCTCGTCACATTGACTACTTGATAATGAAATAAAATCAATAAAAGAAGATCTCACATTCACCTGCTTCCATGGTATCGTACATACTCGTTATAGCGCGAGCTACACACTGAAACCAGGAAGTAGTTACGCAGGTCACGTGTGTTAACAGCAGAGAGCCACGACTGAAGCGGCTCATGATCTGATGAGATTTAACACTTTGAATATTATTTGTGGAACTAAAATATGTAAACTATAGTGAGAATGAAACGGTGAGTAGAGACAGGGTTAGGGCTAGGGTTAGGGTTCTACAGGGTGATCCTTCATTACTTTACACAAAGGCAGGCCGAGGAGAAGAGAGAGATCCAGCGTCAGGAAAGAAAGAGCACCAAACAGCATAGGACTCAGCCGGCCCCGACTCCTTCCATTGTCCCTAAAGATGTCTACACTTGCAGCAAGTGTGGTAGGAGCTGTAGCTCCCGTATTGGCTTATTCAGCCACAGCCGACGCTGCAACTCCATAACTCAATAAATACGGGTGCAGATTCCATTGTCTCAAGAGACAGAAGGATGCCAACAACAACATGTGGACTCTTGCGGCCTCTGTTCACTTTATTTCATATAAATGTATAGTTTATTTCCCTTTTTTATTTGAGTGTTTTTTTTTTTTTTACATCCTCTTTTCTTTAAGAAACCCAGACCTTCAGCTCCATGTTCTTGTCTCTTTCTTTACCTCCTTTAAACATGCCTGGTGTCTATGATTTCTTGGACATGTAAGGCTGGCTTGGAGTTAGAGACGGGTGCGGTGGAGGTGAGGGGGTTTGTTAGGGGTTTGTATACAGTACAAGTGTACAAGTGTTTGCTTCGGTATGTCCCAGTTTAAAATCAATAAAAAACTTTCATCTCAGTTTTGAAACAAGCTGTGCAGTTACAGTAATGTCTAATAGTTTTAACACCTGTATGATCGAGATGTAAATGTGGGAATGTATATATACACTGCTCAAAAAAATAAAGGGAAGACTAAAATAACACATCCTAGATCTGAATGAAGGAAATATTCTTATTAAATACGTTGTTGTTTTCATAGTTTAATGTGCTGACAACATAATCACGCAAAAAAAAAAAATTATCAATGGAAATCAAATCTGGATTTGAATCAGGTCTGGATTTGGACCACTCAAAAGTGAAGTGGAAAAACAGACTACAGGCTGATCCAACTGTGATGTAATGTCCCAGTAGTGTGTGTGGTCTCCACATGCATGTATGACCTCCCTACAACGCCTGGACATGCTCCTGATGAGGTGGCAGATGGTCTCCTGAGGGATCTCCTCCCAGACCTGGACTAAAGCGTCCGCCAACTCCTGGACAGTCTGTGGTGCAACGTGGCGTTGGCAGATGGAGCGAAAAATGATGTCCCAGATGTGCTCAGTTGGATTCAGGTCTGGGGAAAGAGCGGGCATCAGTGCCTTCATCTTGCAGGAGCTGCTGACACAATCCAGCCACATGAGGTCTAGCATTGTCTTACATTAGGAGGAACCCAAGGCCAACCGCACCAGCATATGGTCTCACAAGGTGTCTGAGGATCTCATCTCGGTACCTAATGGCAGCCAGGTTGCCTCTGGCCAGCACATGGAGAGATGTGCGGCCCTCCAAAGAAATGCCACCCCACACATTACTGACCCACAACCAAGCTGGTCATGCTGGAGGATGTTGCAGGCAGCAGAACGTTCTCCAGGGCGTCTCCAGACTCTGTCACGTCTGTCACATGTGCTCAGTGTGAACCTGCTTCCATCTGTGAAGAGCACCGGGCGCCGTGGTGAATTTGTCAGTCCTGGTGTTCTCTGGCAAATGCCAAACGTCCTGCACGGTGTTGGGCTGTGAGCACAAACCCCACCTGTGGACGTCGGGGTCTCATACCACCCTCATGGAGTCTGTTTCTGACCGTTTAAGCAGACACATGCACATTCACGGCCTGCTGGAGGTCATTTTGCAGGGCTCTGGCTGTGCTCCTTTATTAGGTGTTATTTAAGTGTTCCCTTTAATTTTTTGAGCAGTGTATAATGTATGTAAAATACATTATAAAGTATTTAAGAAGTTTGTTGAAATTGAAAAAGTGGATTAAATAAAAAATTAATATTAAAAAAAAAAAATTCTCCTCCAGCAGGTGGCGTAAATAACAAAATTGAGTGTTCCAGCAGGACAGAGACCTCGAACACTCAAAGCCGGTTATGGAATTAATAAAGCAGGATAATTTTATGCTTTGGTAGCTTTAACCATAACACACACACACACACACACACACACACACACACACACACAGAAAGATATTAGAGAGTTCTTCTCTTTCTAGTGCAATCGTGCTGCTCTATACACTAGAAAGAGAAGTGCATAGAGGTCAAAGATAACACGCTGTTCAGGCCAAGAGAAGAGTTCAAGCTCAGCACATATTTCAAAAAGAAGAGAACTGAAGGTGTGATACACACACACACACACACACACACACACACACACACACAAATCCTCTCAGCGGCCGCGACGAAAACCAACGATTCAGTTTAATACAGGAGTTTTCTAAATGACTGACAGCTTTAATGATCATAAAAGACGAATTTGGGTTTCAGTCTCAGTTTTATTTTTTCATTTGACTTTGTGGCTTCACCTACATGCTGGGTACAAAAGGGTCAAAAATAAATCTTTAAGTGCTATAATAGTAATTTAATGATTTGTGTGAGATTCAAATAATACTTTTGACAATGCTTGTTTTTTTTTTGAGGTTCCAAGCTGATTTAATTAAGCTAATAACATGTTCTTAAAAATTTTAAACAAACAAATAAATAAATAAATGCTTGACCACACCATCTCCCTTGATTTTTTTCTTTTTCTTTACAGTTCGACCCCTGTCCATCAGCCATAAGATTAAAACCACCTGCTTGGTAGTGTGTAAGACTTTTTGTGCCCTAAAACAGCGCTGAAGCATCGAGGCCTGGACTCCGTGTCAGTGTCTGTCCTGCGGTGGTTTGTGTGATAGTCACTGGTGTGTGAGGTTCAAGTCTGTGTGTTTTAGTTTAGCTGTACGTCAGGGTGACAGATATTTACCAACTTAGTTCTTTTGATTGTGTAAAGCTGCTTTGCGACAATGTCAATTGTTAAAAGTGCTATATAACTAAAATTGAATTGAATATGAAGGTAAAAAGCTCCATGAATGAGGGAGTGAGATCCTGTAGTTCCGTTAGATGAGCGCATGCCTCAGTTCTTCCTCCAAATGCTTCATTGTCCTTCTTTAAGTCATTCGTTAAAGACAATTCTCCAAAAAGCATTTATCCTAAACTGTCCTGCAGTGATGTAGTGTTTAGTGTCACAGTCGTGTGACGTCCCCTGTGCTAACCCTAAACCTGGTTTTACTTTATCTGTAGGTTAGAGTTACGTATTTTAATAGTGAAAAGCTCTATGTAACAGCGCGCTGGTACGAGACCCTGGAGCTCATGTGGAAGAGCACTCACTTCGGGCTTGAGAGGTTGATGGTTCAAAATTGAATTCAAACACCTGGCAACTCGCACCAGGGCCCTCACAAAGCACAGACTGCAACACTCACCAGTTGAGCTGCTTATTGCACATTTGTCTTTAATGAATGGCTCACAGCAAGATGATTTAAAGTCTCGAATTATAACGCAGGCTGGAGTTCAACCCAACAAACCACCAGGACAGCAGCAAGCACTCATCCCCTCGATCCACTACAGGATCTCACACGAGCACTGACTTTTAAATTTACCTTCATACTGTATATGCAACCCTGAACTAAAATGTATGTGGACTCAAACCAAGGACATCATTCACCAGAGCCCATGACCACTACACCATCACCAGATTTTGATGTGTGGCTGCTTATTGGACTTTGGCTTTTAATAAATGACTCAAAGCAAGATGAGAGAGTTTTAATAGGTGAGGGCTGGCTGGGGTTCCAACCAACAAACTCTTGGTCCGTAGGCGAGTCCCCACCCAAACGGGTTACAAGACCTGATAATGGTGCTTTATCTTAGAGAACTTTTCACCTTCTATAACCGTGCCCTATGGCTAGAGTAAACGCTACAGCCGTGAATCAGAGATGTCGCACATTAGAGACCAGCACACTATTCACTGTTCAACTGTAGGGATCAAGTGCAGCTCCTTTTTGAACTTCTGTCTTTAATACCAAAGCAAGATAAGGATTGTTTTCAGCAGCAGTTTTTTAACCAGGGACATAATATATTAAAGACTAACCACTTCGCCACTGGGTGACGAGACGATGAAGTGTTTGGTAGAAGAGCTGCCAGAACCCCCCAAACAACATGTGACCACGGCAGAGCAGACACACGCATCGCCTCAACAAGTTTGCCACAAGTGATTTTTTTTAGAGTGGTATCATTTAACTGAATCGACAGTGGAACTGTAAGTGTGCTTGTATATCAGAACACTCGTATATCAAAGTTAATTTCCTCATAAGGAATAATGGAAACTCAGATGGTTTGTTCCACAATTTGCGGAGGGAACTGTGCCACCGCCTGGTGGGGGAAAATATTACACAGACTGAGTGAGTATCAGATTCCCCCCAAAAATAACAATAAAGATAATAAAAAAAAATATGACAGTTTCTCAGTTGTAGTGTTTTCTCTTTTAACATACAGAAAAAACAATTAATTCAAATTATTCAGTCATTTAAATGTCCACATTGAAAAGGAATGTGTCCATGAGTGTGTCAAAATATTCATAAATCCACACAAAAGGGTATATGAATCTCTTTGGAGAAAAAGGCACAGTTCTCTGTTGCACAAACAGTTTTCAAGTTCAGTTCATGAACTCCTTGAAAAGAAAAGAATGATCTGCTTACCTGGGTTCAATAGAAAATGAGAGGAAGTACTAGATCACCACTCTGGAGTTATGTGTGGCGCGCTGAAGGATGTCCAGACAGGCAGGTCATTGTCTCATCTCACAATCTAAACAATTGTCCCCGTGATCCCAAAGGCCACAACTTGATCCAACGAGGCCGAAACCTCTCGCAATTTTGCAGACATCAGCACCTCAAATATCAAATCCTCGCTTGTTTATTAAGTTAGAATTTATTTAAAAATTTTGCTCGCAGACCAAGTCACTCGCAATCCAAGGTTCCACTGTTCCTGCATTCAAGAGAGAAGGGACTTAAGACGTAGGCGGTGGTTCGTTTGGGTGTTGTGGCCTTGTTTGTTTGTTTGTCTCAAGCAGATTGAGATTCACTGTGCAATTTCACCATCAGATTATCGGGTCCACAGCACCATCATGTGGACATGTACATAAACAACACCCTCTGTAACACACCGGATTCCACTCTGCAGCTCATTAATACACTTTCTGTTGAAAACATGCAGGTGTGTGTATCACTGTTTGGGTTTTTATTTATCATTAAAGTGACTCTGGTTAATACAAAGCACTGACACTGGAGACTCCTTTCACAGAAACACTACTTCATAGAAAAGCATCACTGTATTAACAATTACACAAGGTTTTTACCGTCTTTATGTCGCGTGTGTGGTACGTGTACCTGTGAGTGAGCCGTACTTATGGAAACGATATCAGAGTAAGGATATTAATATAGACCTGCACTACGGTCAGAGCTGTTCTAGAGAATTCAACACCTTCTGACTAATCACAGCATAGGATCTAGCATCGCTGTGCTGTAAACGCTGATATAAACAGACAGACAGACAGACAAGACTCATGCTTCAGACAGTGTTTAATGTTTTACATTTGGAAGAAAGGCCTGGTTATCATACAGTGTGTGTGTACAAGTCAGTAGTGATTATAAGGTGCTTTTATGAAACAGAAAAAATTAACATACTGCTCTTTAAACGAAAGCAATTTCAGGCTAAATAATATGTCTGTTATTAACTACAACATTTCAAACATGCTATACTGCTTTGTGTAAATATATCTCGAACACTTATTAAATCAAATCATCATGACAAGGACAATAAGACAAAAGAAAGAGTTAAAGAAGACTGGAGCAGATACAGTATAGGGCTAGTGAGCGTCGCATCGCTCTCGCTAAACAATAACTTAGACAACATGTTTTTAACAGTACAGCAGAAATTATGGAAATTATAGAAATCCTAATTTAGTCATTCCCAAAATACAGGACAGCAGTGCACAAGAAATATATATTAAAATCAAACAATTAAGGAAGGTCCAGTCAATAGACCTGTTTCTATTTGTTCTGGGCAGAAAGTCAGAACTGTACACTGCAAATTATTTACATCATCATAAATTCTCTTAATGTCAGAAAGACCAACACCATATGTGGAAAAACCAAGCTGTTCTATTGTTTTGCATATACAGAATTCTCACATGTCCGTACTTTCTCACTGTAAATGGTCCTCACCCCTTTACTGGGGCCTTTTCTTCGCAACCTCCACATTTTTCTCTTGGATTTTTCTGCCCCCATTAATTCCATCCACCATCACCAATTTACCATCTTTTTTCTTCCTCTTACTCAGGCTTCACTTACTTTCTTTCCTTCCTTTCTTCACTTCAACATTCAGTGACGTTTGTCTCTTAGAGAGCCATGTCGATTAATAGCTCCACCTTGTGGTCGTGTCTGTTCATGTCACCAGGGATTAAATACAGTGTACGAGTTTCCAGAGTAACAGGGTCCCAGTCGTCGAACTGTCCGTCCCCTGCTGGACAACAAAGACATTCAGCACATGTCCAGTACAACAAAAAGACATGAACAATTTCTAAATTGCCATTTCTCAATTCTGAAATTTAATCATGAACATCTGTTATTAGCGCTCCTAAACTGAGAGCAACAATGTTCTTGTATCTTGTAGACATCTGGATTTATTGTAGATTAAAATAAAATCCATAAGGTCTTACCTATTTTTTCTCCGGCTGTGTTCACTGACCAGCAGTTTGCACATGCTCGGTATTATCCACATTACTTTCTGAGGAATTCTGGGTAATATTATCACTCTTAGCGCTGGGCTTCTTGGAGACTGGAGGAGGCACTTTGGCTTTTATAATCCCGGGATCAGCAGCAGCTTTGGGTGTGTGAGAAACAGAATTCAGCTCATTCACCAGTGTCTTCATTAGCGATGATTTGGCCTCTGGAGATGAAGGAGATGTTTCTATCACCACCTTCTTTGTGCTTTTGGAGAAGATGAAGTTTGCCATGGATGACGGTGAGGCGGGCCCTGTGGGCACCGGAGGGGAATGCAGCAAACTCAGGCGCTTCGCTTGGTTGTCTGTAGACGACATGGCAGCGGTTTTCAGACGAATGGCCTCCTGGAGGCTCATGGAAGATGAAGAAATGCTAGTTGGAGGTACTTTTTGAGCAACACTAAATTTAGGGGGTGTAGATATTAGAGTTTGGGGCGGTTGTGGACTTTGTTTGTCTTCTGTTTTACCGGAGTCCTTTTGGATTTCTTTTACGTCATTGACAATGGGCTGATCTCTTGGTTCAGCAGGGGTCGATAAAGTTGTTAGCTGAGGTGCTGCATTTTGGATTTCCTGCACTGTGATCTTTGGTTCAGGTTCTTCTTTGTTGGGTACTTGGGATCCTGACTCCGCAGACATAGACTCTTCAATTGGTACAGCACAGCCTTGTTGAGTTTTTCGGTCTGTGATGCTGACTTGGCTGTTGGGTTTAAGTTTTACATCCAGTGAAACCTGCTCAGCCCTGTCAGATAGTACCTTTGGTTCAGCTTCAGGTTGGGTCTCTGAGGGGGGAGTACTGTCCAGTACAGTGGTAGCAGGCAGAATTTCTTCCTTTTGGTCTGAAGCTAGTTGTGAGGGAAGATCCGGTGTAATCAAAATCAGAGATCTTCTTATTGGTTTTTGGGGTGCCTCTTGTTTGGTCTGATATTTTGGTTTTGGAAGTCCACCAGATGTTTCAACTTGGCTCACATTGGACCTGACTGACCTGAGACGTACAGTCTGTAATAAGGATGGTGTGACCATTGGGGTAGGACTTTCCTCTGTAGTTGTAATAGCGTGGGAGGTCGGCGGAGGCGACTCTTTCTCCTGTTGCAGAGCTGTGATGGCTTTGACTTCTTTCTTGAGATCTGTGGGTAACGGTGGTGGTGGAGGAATATTAGATGGTGCAGAAGTGATTTGAGCTTGTTTAGAGTATACATCTGGTGGGGTTTGCTTTGGAGGAGTAGGAGCCTTAAGAAAAGAAGGGATCAGTGGTGGAGGAGGAGGAGTTCTTGATGTTGGAGATGGTGGCATTGCTGGTGGAGAAGGCGGAATCATGGGTGGTGCAGGTGGAATCATTTGAGGTGGAGGTGGGATTTTCTGGGCTTGAGAAGCAGTTTCCTCTGATGGTGAAGACGGCGCATAAAGAAGCGGTGGAGGCACGTGAAATAAATACCTTAGAGAAGGTGGCATAGCAACAGATTGAAAGTCCGTTTCATCCTGTCCATCTTGTGAATGTGGAGGCTGTACCTTTGTAGGAGGTGGAGGTGGTGGGAATAAAGGGTGTGGAGGGGGACATATGAGCTCATCAAATGGTCCTTGTAGTTGGACAGGTGCATCTTCTTTCTGAGGTTTAACTGGGACAGTTGGGGGCAGTGGGGGTATATGTTCTGGAGGTGGTGAAGGAGATGGGTTCAGACGGACATGGGTAAGTCCTGGTAATAGCATAGTCTTGCCACCAGGAGGCTGAACATCAATGGAAGTCTTTGTAAGAGTTGCCCTATATAGCAAGTCTGACACTATGGCTTGTTGAGTCTGCATTTTAGGCACTACTATATTTTCCTTCATTACATCTGTGGCTTTACTTGTTGCTGATGTTTTCCCTTTTGACACCTGGACTGGCACTTCAATCTTCAAACCTTTCTCTTGGGCCCAGTGCTCAAAGTTGACAGGTCCAGGTCCACACAGTAGTTCGAAGGTGCGCTGATTGTGTGTCCACGTCTCAGGAGGAGGAGGTGGTGGAGCTAGAACTTTTGGAGGATCTGGAACATCGAGGAGCGCCATAAGTGTCATCACAGTTGGTGAAGCAACCACACCATTAGCAGTCAGACTCTTGATAGACGGAAGGAAATGCTTGAGATGATTCTGGCTCTTAGTGTGTGAATAGGTCAGGTTGCCTGTGTGTGACTGAAGGCCTTTCTTTAACTGTAGCTCTGCTAACACTGCTCTCTGGCTGGTGTTGCCATTTTGACTCGTATAGGCCCCGTAGGGTGATTCAAATTTCTGGGGCCTGTTTTCCATCGATTTTTTTTCAGCAGTTGTTCTTGCATACGTATGGGAATGTAGCGAGTATGAACGACTTGGTGGAGGTGGTGGTTTCTTGCTCTTTTTCATCACTGATAGACTGCGGTTAAAACCATTAGTAGATTCTGTTTTTGTCCAGGTTTTCTCTTTTTGATTGTTGCCATTCAACTGAACAAATGTAAAAGTGGGATTTTGGGGGCCAAGATTATCTCCTGCCATGTCCTCTGTCTGACTTGTCCTGCTGGCCACTCGAGGAGTGCTGCTACTAGAAATGGTGGAAGAATCTGAGACCAGTGTCTCGGATGATCCTGACTGGCTCCACCCAGAGCACTCGGAGAGGGTGGCAGTCCGATGGGTGGAAGCCCGAGAAGATATCCGTGAGGACATCTGGGATGGAGCTCGTGAGGAGACCCGTGATGATGCCCGGGACGAGGCTCTTGATGGAGCTGGGCTGGCTGATGCCAGGCTACTCTTGCTCACCATGCGCACACTACTTCGACTTCTATTGCGGCTGAGTTCAACCACGTCCACAGACGGAGGCAGTATAGCATTTGGGATGATCTTGGACTTGTATGTGGCCTCAGGGGAAACGTACATCACTGGACTGGATGGAGAGTTGTTCGATGTGGTCATCCAAGGAAAGGTTAGTGAATTTGGATTTTGTGGGTCAAACGACAAGGATAACGGGTGCCCGAGTGAAGACAGGTCACCCCGCTGTCCCTCCTGTCGAGGAAGCTGTGGTTTATCCTCCGCTGCAGCCGGAAGACTGCTCATGTTCGGGAGGTGCATTATGGCACCGTCTGGAACAGAGGCGACTGATATGCTGTCTAGAGTAGGAATGACTGTGGAAATGCTCACACCTCCATTGGAAAGCTGAGCATTAGTGAACTGGGATGCTGTCCATGCGGCTCGGTCAAGCCCTTGAGTTAGGAAATCAATCAACGTGTGTATTAGTAATGTGAAAATGCACTATTGATTTTTATGTTTAAGGTTTTAATAAGAAAGCATACCCAGTTCCTTCTGTACATGTCTTGGTATTCCTGTGACCAGGCCAGCCCTTTTCCCCTTCTGTTTGGTCCTCCCATGTTTCCTGTCCTCTTTTAGTGGCCTGAAGGTGGAGGCTGCACACAGGGACACAACAGGAAAATAATCACTTTAGAACCAAGGGCTGAGTTAAACCCTCACACTACGTTCCCCTCCACAGTACTTAACTCTGTATAAAAAATAATGAAATAAAACCCGTACCTTGGCGTGTCAGTCCAGAACGTGTAGACTGATAAGATGTGACGGAGTGTGTGGAGATCGTATCAGCAGCAGTACTCTCAGACTCGGACATCCCCAGCTCACTGAAGCTCACATCGTCGTCCGTCCGAGCCGTCACTGTCGACTGCGAGGAAAAGGACGAGTTGTCCACATGAGTAAACCATTGAACTAATTAAAGGACATACTTTCATGCACTCATCTGCCATTGCCTATTTTTTTAAAGCTCAGTAAGGTACTTACAATGACGCTCTGGTTGTCCTGGAAGTCGACACCATTTCTGTTTTCTGGAGAATCCAAAAACATAGCAGTTAATGCAATCTAAAATAAAAAGCCTGACTGTAATGCAGTACGAGACCTGAATGTAAGCCGAGTTTACTCTAGAATTTGCAGTTCTACATCATCCTAGGTTTATATGTCCACAGTTAACATCTGCTAAAACTCTCACATTGTCCCATATTGTTGTATTAATTGTACTGGTTTTATCAGAACGTACCATCTTGCTGCAGGAGTTTCAGACCTTCCTGAGCTTCTGTGTGCAGATCCTCTACATACTTCGGTCGATTTCCCTCCACAAACACATTCTCTTGGAAGTGCTGTAGAGGACATGATGTCCCAACTTGAGGGACTATACACAAAGAGAGAGAGAGAGAGAGAGACAGAGAGGAAAAGAAAGAAGGGAAAGAGTCTTAGAAACTTTTCTTGAGGATGAAGGTTGTGAAATGAAGCTGAAAAGCACATATGAAGGTTCTACAAATGATTTGCTTTTCAGGTCATTAGCACAAGTTCTGTATTCTGTAATACATTAAGGCTTTAAATATATATTTTTCTGCATGAATACAGGGGCACCTCAGCATCAGTGGAAAGCCAAGCGAAGCGAGGTTACGTTGTTTTTTTGGTGAGATTGTTTTACATTTTGACTTTGTGAAGACGTAGCACATCGGGTTCAGAGACTGTTATTAAAAACGGTGGCAAGAAGAAAAGTGAGCCGCTTTCAGTTTGGTTTTAAAGCCAGTTCCAAGAGGAATAAAGAATTAAGGTTAAGTGAGGTTTAACGGCTATTTATTTCAGATTTGACTTCATTTACACGTCTTTCTAAATGTTTTCATTGTTTTTATTTGCAAAAATCTGATTATAAATGTTGGAAATTAGTCATTTGCATCAGTAATATTTTTGGGTGGCTGGAACAGATGGTCTGCATTTACATTATTTCCTAATATGACATGAAAGACCTCGCCTCTGGAATGGATTCATTTCATGTGCTAATCCTTCACTGTAAAACATCTTTGGAATTCATGAACCTTTGGGAAACAAACAACCCGAGTATGACAGTATATCTGTACGACGCCCTTCTCCAGCGCTACAGCCGTCGGCTTCACATTGCAGTTTTCTTCGACAATCACCTTTCTGTAACTAAACCTAAACACGAAGCAAAACCCCCTGAAACTGTTTCTTCTGGTAGAGTAACAATCTAAACCTCCACTAGAGGGCGTAACTGAAGCACAGATTCTTTTAAGAAGTTGTTACGCAACCTGCGGCCTCGGACTTTACTGCTAGTCGCAGCTGATTAAAGTAAATCCTGATCTCCTGCTCCACTTTGTAAACCTCAAGCACAACAGTACGGAGTAAAGCAGATGCAGCACGATTTCCACGCGTCAGACGGCGTCAGCGTGTTCAAGCTGCTGATTTGCTACGAATTTCCTAATCAACAGGAAGTGACTCAGCACCACGGAGAAGTTTAAGCAACACTTTGGGAGAACTTCCTGGTACACAACTCATTCCAAACAACAGGACCGCGTACCACACTAGAGATTTCGGTGTAAAGCTAAAGCATGATTTAAATAGCGTGTTGATATTAACCAGACGTTAGATTAGTAGATTATCACGACTGTGCAGAAATGCCAAGGCCAAAACCGAGACGAGGCTAAAGTAGCCGATGGTAACGGAGGTGTGTGTATCCAGCAGTGCGTCAGCGCTAAACATAACGCATCATTTACCTGGAGACTGAAACACAACACCGAACTGTTCTGCAGCTAGCATCGACGCTTAGCCAAATGACTACACGCTAACATTCACCTGGCAGTTTAATACTCATAGGTGTAAAACACAGACGGAAAAGTAACTCGTACTACAGCAGTTCACACACAGCGTGTGGTGTGTATTAATGCGTAAATAAATAGTTTCTTACAGTGAACGCTACATTTAATCCCCTCTCACTATTTACATGAAGAAAAGCTCATTAGTTTACATCAGGTGGGTTTACAAATTTATTTACAGGAGCAAAAAGTGTCAATATTATTTATATTTGTTTTATTATTTCTAACATTAACAGGCAGCTTTACTATTCAAACCATCATCACTTACTAGGTTTTAACTCCCCAAGTTACTGAGATCATAACGATCATAACTAAACAGACTTTTGTAGTTGATGCAGAAATAATAATCATCATCATCATCATCATCATCATCATCATCAGGCTGCTTAATCAAAGTTTGACGATATTAAAATTCATCTCTGAAACACAGCTTTCTCCCTGCGGCGGCGTCTCTCTGTGTGTTTGTTTCGGTTTCTCTCAGTCTTTTCTCTCTCTTTCTCTCTGTGTCTCTCATCTCCTCTCTGTCCTGATCTTCGTACCCGTCCCTGGTCTCCCACTACACATCTCTCTCTCTCTCTCTGTGTTCCCGTGCACTTCTGTCTCTCTTCCTGTCGTTCTCTTCATCTTCCCCCTGTCTGTGTCTGCATGTCTCTCTCTCTCTCTCTCTCTCTCTGTGTGAACACACACATTGCACAAACTCCACTCTGTCCTGACTCGCCCTCTCTCGCTGCAGGCTCCAGGTGTTTGCTGATGGAGAGATAAAGAGAAACGCAGACGAAATGAACAGCAGGAACTGAACGGTGTGACGGTGTGACGCTGAAACGCCGAGACTTTAACAGAAATCAGTCACTGTGTGTCCCGTCTGCACATTCTGAGCCCTGTGTGTTCACACTTATGATACTCTGTGTGTGTGTGTGTGTGTGTGTGTGTTGAGTGTATTAGCTGGTGAATTTTGCAGTGTGTTGCCAACCCCCCCCTCCCCCACAGAGATCCACCGTGGGATTAGCTGCACAGGGCCTGATGTCATGGTGAATGATGTCATCATCTGAGGTCAGAGAGTCACACACACACACACACACACACACACACACACACACACACACACACACACCTTTACAAAAATGACTAACATCATCACGATTACTAACATCAGTCACAAAAGTATTTTCTCCCTCTCTCTCACACACACACACACACACACACACACACACACACACACACACACACACACACACACACACAGTCTCTCTTTAAGGACCAGCTCTAGAGGTAAGACAGCCTCCCCAGACGTGTGTGAACTCGCTGCGCTCAGACGCCTAAAGCAGGAAATAGTTCAGTGTCAGTGAGCAACGATGGGATACGGCAACACGGGGATTCGGCACAGACATGTGCTTACACACACGCGCGCGCCCACACACACACACACACACACACACACACACACACACACAGTGAAACAGTGAGGGAGACGCAACGGGACAGTGAGACAGTGACATCAGTTTTCCGTGCTGATGAGACAGTTTAGCGCGCGGAGTTTAGATGAGACAGTTTAGCGCGCGGCTCTGACGCTGTAACTCATGTTACTATTATTATTATTATTATTATTGATTCTTGTTTCCTTCCTGTGTAATTACATCTAATATTTACTCAACAACTGGACTGAAGCTTGTTTACTCGTGTGTGTGTGTGTGTGTGTGTGTGTGTGTGTGTTTGTGTCTCTCTCGGTCCTGCACAGTGACCACAGTCTTAGGCTCCGCCCACGGTGACCTGAGGACAGGGGTCAGTCAGTAAAGCCAGGACACGCCCACAGTTTAATGAATGATACACATCTGATTCAAAGAGTAAATCACATGCTAATGTCCCTGAACTCACGGAGTTACTGCGTCGCTGCTTCGTCTTCTAGGTCAACGTTAGCTGGAAGCTAAAGTGTGTGTTGTGGTTTTACAGTCAAAGCATGTGCTGTGGATCATAGAACTGGTTTCTCGACTTTACACTTAGTGTGTGTGTGTGTGTGTGTGGAAATGATGCATTAGAATAACACAAACAACACACTCTGAAAATACATAAGAACTTTGTCCCTCTCTGTCTCTACACACTGTGATGACCAGAATGTCCAAAGCATGGACACAAATGGACGGATGAATGCAAGAGAACAGGACCTATTGTGGGTTTGAACACACACACACACACACACACACACACACACACACACACACACACAGCATCCCTCACGGGCTTTTTCCTTTGCATATTATAACTTCCTTCGGCAGTGTTTCGGGAAAACAAACGAGTTGGAAGCGGTAGCGGGACACACACACACACACACACACACACACACACACCCCCCTGCGCTCGCAGCGTCACACCGCCGCCGTGTTTCTCCTCCACCTGAGATCAGCTTTTGTTCAAACTGTAGCAGCGATTTCCTGAAGGAAAGGGATTCTGTTCCACAGGATGGAGAATAATGAACTCAAACACAGGACACTGGACACACATATGTGTGTGTGTGTGTGTGTGTGTGTGTGTGTGTGTGTGTGTGTGTGTGTGTGTGTGTGCAAATCTGATTAATCATTAACCTCCTGCAACTCTCAGGCCTGAACATCAAACACACACAGCTGACACTCAGTGATTAAAAAATCTATTTGTCAATAAGTGATCACGTCAGGGTCAGATTAACGTCATCACGCCGTCCTGAGAGCAAACTTCACACACACACACACACACACACACACACACACACACACACACACACACAGGCTACAGTCTCTACTCCATCAAGGAGACTTGCTCCAGTTATTTATTACTATAATGTAGAGAATAGATCTACACTGGAGCTCTCTCTCTCACACACACACACACACACACACACACACACACACACACACACCCACCATAAAACGTTATGAGGTGTACTGTTACAGGAAGAGGATACATGCTGCAGTGTTGCGATACGACTCACATCCACTGTAGCGTCTTAACAATTACAGCTTTGTAGTTATTAACGACCTCCATGTCTAATCTCACGCACACACACACACACACACACATACACACACACACACACACACACTCATCCCATCACCAGGCTCTCTTGTCTCATGTCAAATTCAATAAACAAACAAAAAAACAAATAAAACGTGTCTTGTGATGTTAGTGAATGAACACGGACGCGTCGGCTCGTCGTCCTGCAGGTGGCGCCGGTGTGCTGAAGTGTTACACACACAGGCCCACACGTCACTCTGCAGCGCCGGGACCCGACAGTCTCACACACACACACACAGACACACTTTACAGAATATCAGGTTCTTCAGCCCACCTGCAACTCTGCACAAAGTATTGGCACCCCCATCTACCTCATACAGTGACCCCTATGCAAATAGGTCTGTTTAATACGCTGTAGAACTCTGTACAGACATCTCTGTCACTCTTGCGCGCGCTCACACACACACACACACACACACACACACACAAGTTTGATTCATTGCAGAAATTCTGAACTGTGTGTTTGATTTCCTTGGCTGTGTTTGAGCAGAACATGTACGCCCTTATTTACATTACACACACACACACACACACACACACACACACACACACACACACACACACCGCTCCAGGCTCTCACTGTGGTGACACGCGAGGAGAACCCGAGTGCTAGAAGGCAACAGTTCTGAGCCCCGGTTCTAGAGCACCATCTGAACAGTACAGTCCAGAACCCGAGGATCAAACCTGCAACGCTGCAGAACGTCACGAACCTCACGCACCGCTACCGTGTGACTGCTTGTGGAAATCTGTGAGCTGATCGGAACCCGACTTTATCGAGATCACCGCGTGGAACCTGAGCTCTGTGCGAGTTCACTCGTGTGTTTCATGTTTTCGCGGATCCGTTCAAGCCTCCGTCATCATCCAGAGTTCCAGACTGATAATGATGCAATACGAACTATCAGCTACTTTCCATCTATCAGCTCAGGGTTCTACAACGATCAGCTCAGGGTTCTACAACGATCAGCTCAGGGTTCTACAACGATCAGCTCAGGGTTCTACAACGATCAGCTCAGGGTTCTACAACGATCAGCTCAGGGTTCTATAACGATCAGCTCAGGGTTCTATAACGATCAGCTCAGGGTTCTATAACGATCAGCTCAGGGTTCTATAACGATCAGCTCAGGGTTCTATAACGATCAGCTCAGGGTTCTATAACGATCAGCTCAGGGTTCTATAACGATCAGCTCAGGGTTCTACAACGATCAGCTCAGGGTTCTATAACGATCAGCTCAGGGTTCTATAACGATCAGCTCAGGGTTCTATAACGATCAGCTCAGGGTTCTATAACGATCAGCTCAGGGTTCTACAACGATCAGCTCAGGGTTCTACAACGATCAGCTCAGGGTTCTACAACGATCAGCTCAGGGTTCTATAACGATCAGCTCAGGGTTCTACAACGATCAGCTCAGGGTTCTATAACGATCAGCTCAGGGTTCTATAACGATCAGCTCAGGGTTCTATAACGATCAGCTCAGGGTTCTATAAGAGTTGAACCACGTCTGAGAGTCACTGTGTTCACTCCGCTACATATAGACTCCTGTTGGTTTTAGTAATCTGACAGTCTACTGCAAAAACATCAAAGCCCCGCTGCAGCTATCTCTCTCCGTCTCTCCCACACACACACACACACACACACACACACACACACACACACACACACACACGCCTCCAGTAACCTGAACTCAGAGCTTATTTATTGTTATGGTTTATTATAATGTTGTTTAAAGATATTACAGTTTGTTCTTGTAGCCATGTATGCAAGGGCTGGGTGTGGCTGTGTGTGTGTGTGTGTGTGTGTGTGTGTGTGTGTGTGTGTGTGCCTCTTGCATGAAGCAATTCAGAACAAACTTTAAGGTGTGGTTCTTCTACTAAAACCTGACTGAGTTACAGCAATGTGGTGATAACGCACGCACACACACACACACACACACACACACACACACACACACACACACACACACACAGAGTCAAGGAGACATTCCTTACAACCTCTCAAGGTTTACGTTCCCACTCAGGAGCGTCATGTCTTGGCAAAGCCACAGGAACAGGTTTACACCCTAGTGCTCACTCTTCAACAAGTGTGTGTGTGTGTGTGGGGGGGGGGGGGATTTCCATTTTGATTTGAACAATAATATTTTTCCTTCTTTCTCTTTAATATTAACAAGGTCAGTAACAGTCCATTATCACAAAGCTCACACACACACACACACACACACACACACACACAGGGGCAACCTTGGTGTGCATGTCTAGTCTGTGGTAAGTACTGTGTGTGTGTGTGTGTGTGTGTGTGTGTGTGTGTGAGAATCTGGCAGAGGTCAAAGTTCAGACTGATGAGTCACACTGTTCAAATGTGACGCCCACAAAAAGCAAACACACGCCGCAGGGCATTGTGGGAAATCTCAAACCAGAACGTTCTGTTGTCTGGGTGTTAAAATAAACAGAAACCAACATTCCCTCTGGTTCTGTGGAACGCAGTGTGTGTGTGTGTGTGTGTGTGTGTGATTAATTCTGTGGACGTATGAACTCCAGTATAGTGATCAACACCGTCCCTTGTTACATGTTCCGTGTGTTTTCTACACTACAGCGTTTCCCTCGACTTCACGTCACAGAGTCTAGAACATCAGGACAGAGAACCAACAGGTCTGAGCTCCAGCACACAGCAGAGTTCTCACAAAGCCTGGGGTTACAGGATGCGCACACACACACACACACACACACACATACACACACAGAGTTCCCACACTGCCCGAGCATGCTTCTGCCCCGGGGCCTTAACGGTGTTCCCTGCACCAGGGGGCGCTACAGAGACTTCATTACTTCATCCAGATTCCTTTGAACAGTCTCGTGTGTCCCATTACACAGCTGGAGTTATTATTAAATCACCTCAGAACATCTGGCCAAGTGGGAACATGGAACTGTGACCTCCAACACAGCTAAACTCCACCTCCACGCGCCTAACATAGCTAAACTCCGCCTCCACGCACCTGACAGAGCTAAACTCCGCCTCCACATGTCTAACACAGCTAAACTCCGCCTCCACACACCCAACACAGCTAAACTCCGCCTCCACGCGCCTAACATAGCTAAACTCCGCCTCCACGCGCCTGACAGAGCTAAACTCCGCCTCCACATGTCTAACACAGCTAAACTCCGCCTCCACACACCCAACACAGCTAAACTCCGCCTCCACGCACCCAACACAGTTAAACTCCGCCTCCACAAACCCGACACAGTTAAACTCCGCCTCCACGCACACAACACAGCTAAACTCCGCCTCCACGCACCCAACACAGCTAAACTCCGCCTCCACGCGCCTAACATAGCTAAACTCCGCCTCCACACACCCAACACAGCTAAACTCCGCCTCCACACGCCTAACATAGCTAAACTCCGCCTCCACACACCCAACACAGCTAAACTCCGCCTCCACACACCCAACACAGCTAAACTCCGCCTCCACACACCCAACACAGCTAAACTCCGCCTCCACGCACCTGACAGAGCTAAACTCCGCCTCCACATGTCTAACACAGCTAAACTCCGCCTCCACACACCCAACACAGCTAAACTCCGCCTCCACGCGCCTAACATAGCTAAACTCCGCCTCCACGCACCTGACAGAGCTAAACTCCGCCTCCACATGTCTAACACAGCTAAACTCCGCCTCCACACACACAACACAGCTAAACTCCGCCTCCACACACACAACACAGCTAAACTCCGCCTCCACGCACCCAACACAGCTAAACTCCGCCTCCACGCACCCGACACAGTTAAACTCCGCCTCCACAAACCCGACACAGTTAAACTCCGCCTCCACGCACACGACACAGTTAAACTCCGCCTCCACACACCCAACACAGCTAAACTCCGCCTCCACACACACAACACAGCTAAACTCCGCCTCCACACAGCTACATTTACATTTCAGCATTTGGCCGACGCCCTTATCCAGAGCAACTTACATTTTTATCTCATTATACATCTGAACAGTTGAGGGTTAAGGGCGTCGCTCAAGGGCCCAACAGTGCTAACTTGGTGGTCATGGGGTTTGAACCTTGGACCTTCCGAACTGCATCCAAACCCCGCCTCCACATACCCAACACAGCTAAACTCCGCCTCCACACACACAACACAGGTAATTTCCACCAACAAAGATCAAATACAGCGAATTGAACTTTTTCATTCTAGTTGATGATTTTTAAATAAAACAACTTTCATGTGAAGCTGAATCTCAGAAGGTCAAAATATCTGCAGAAAAAAATGTACCTGTGTGTAATGGGACAGGTGTTGCCTGTCGGTCAAGGTATTTTCTCTTGGGTGGAGTGAGAGGTAGTTAAACACTCGCATGCTTATTCATGGTTGCTGTAGGTATTTTTTATATATGTTAAGCACTAGCGTTAGAGGTCAGCTGTGGTCAGGTGTTTACCCGCGTGCAGGTGTTTACCCGCGTGCAGGTGTTTACCTGTGTTAAGGCTCTCACCTGAGTTCAGACGCTTTCATTCATTACAGATACACGTTATGTGATACGCGTGTGTGCCCCCTGACGTACAGGTGTGATATGTTCGCCGTGCGATGTACAGATGTTATTGTTTACCTGTGATGGTTGACGGCAGAGGGATGGGAACAGGTAATCCAGGTGTGAGCAGGTCGATGTTTATGTCTTTATTTGGACGAAAGTTTTTCCTGCGGCGGCCTTTGAACCAGCTGAACGCTCGGCCAATGGAGTGTCGCTTCCGTGATCGCTTGCCCCGCTTACTCTGTCGCTCCTGGGTAAAAACCTCCAGCATGTCCTTGGGAATCAAATCCCCGACTGACTCACGCCCGCTCGACATTACGCCACCTGGTGGAGAAAATTAACAATTAGTTACAACTATTCTATACTGCTGTTAAGTACTTGTACCACCACAGCACTGCTGAGTCCTGCGCTCTGATTGGTCAAAACAGCAGCTGTGACAGTAGTGCAGGTTTATATTAATGTGTTTGCTCTGATTCGATATGGTTTCCATAGCAACAGCTCGATCACCGTTCACAGGGACGTTTATGTTTAGCGAGTGGGGTTTTGTGGCTAGTTGCACGTTCAGCAGCCACAACAAAGACTTCACAGTTAGACGGCTGCTGTCTGTGGCTGCACCCTGAACCGCAAAACCAAACTGTGTGTGTGTGTGTGTGTGTGTGTGTGTATGCACGTGTGTAAAATGTATGTAGCAGTGCCGTGGTGGACCTACTGTACCATTTTAGGACAAAATGTGATTTAGGACATGCAGCTGCGCAGAACCTCTCCTTTCATTCCTAAGCCTGCAGTCACACACACTCCACCCTTTACTCCTCAAACACACACACACACACACACACACACACACACAAACTTAATAAACAGACATTAGCATGCCCTGACACATTCTCATGCATAAGGTTAATAATCTTAAATACAGAGAGCGACAGACAGAAAGAGAGAGAGACAGTGAGAGAGAGAGACAGACAGAGAGAGACAGACAGAGCGACAGACAGACAGAGCGACAGACAGAGCGACAGACAGAGAGAGAGACAGTGAGAGAGCAGAAGTATTGTTTGGGAAAAGGGTGTGGAAAGGTACTTCAAGCTTGAGCAGGATTAAAAAGCTTTCAACACACACACACACACACACACGATGCACCACAAAAGACTGTAAACCTGAGAAAGCATTCTGGTTCTCTCTCTCTCTCACAGACACTCGTGCGTGCACGCACACACTCGCGCACACTCGCGCACACACACACACACACACACACACACACACACACACACACACACACAGTGATATCACCTCAGTGCAAAAACTTCTGCATTTCCCAGACATCTCGGTTTGTCTGTAGTAAAAAGTAAGTTTTACCTTGCAAACACACACACACACACACACACACACACTTAAAGACAACCAAAAGTCATCACACATGTTGTATTGTGTGTGATGTACCTTAAGTTAAATGAACTAGCACGCTAGGTAGCATGTTAGCAGAGCTGAAAACAGACAAACATAAAGGACAAAAGAGTTTGGAGTCAAAGACACACCCACCCACCCACACAGACACACCCACCCACCCACCCAGACACACCCACCCACCCACCCACCCAGACACACCCACACCGTCTTTTATTAACGGGGAAACATTTTTTTTTTAACACGTCATCGCTAACTGCTCCGCTAACCTTGCTAACAACGAGTGGCGTTTGGCTAATAGCTGACTCCGCATCGCTTTACGCGGTTGAGCCGTAGCTTCAGTGTCGTAGCTCTGCAGGCTTCAGTTCACACACAGCAAGCAGAGACAAAACTAGCATCAGTTAGCATCTCACTAAACTAAATTAGCACCTCAATATTACTGAAGTGTGTCAATGCTATAAGGACTACATTAGCATCAATTAGCATTTCTCTCACCAAAATAGTAATAAATAAATAAACAAACTCCACACAGTAAATTAAATAAAAGCTTTATTAAATGTTATAAAATATAATTAATGTTGATTAATACTGGTCCTGAATTATATTTTAGTATATTCAGGGTTCGATTTGAGGGGGCGGAGGGTGTGTGTGTGTATGTGTGTGTGTGTAGGTAGGTGTGTGTGTGTGTGTGTGTGTGCTCACCCCCCCCCCCCCCCACTGTTGAAAAGAATGACAAAAAACATCCCCTCTGTAAAACCACCACCCGCCCCGTACCCTCCCCTTTAGATCAATAATGCTGTGTATTATGTAAACTTTGTCATGAGAATAAAATATTACTGTACATATGATCATCTGCGAACTATAAATAACGGAGATTAGCCAATCAGAATTCAACACTGTTACCTGGACAGCGTGCGGCTGCTTCTTTCGGCAAATCACATCTTACTCCTTGCAAAATTCAAATCCAATCAGCGTTCCCCGTTTGCTTGTTCCCCAGCTCGCGTGGACGCTGATCGCATTTTTCACAAAGGCCACAATAGTCTTTTGTAAGCTCATATTTTGTTAAAAGTATTGTTGTAAATTGTTGTAGCTAGCATCAGTTAGCATGTCAGTGAACACAGAACAATTAATGGCAAAATGTTTCGCTAGATTCTACCTAGCTGCCGCTCAGATCAAAAAGGGGACGGATCAAATCTGAGGAAAGATATTCAACTCGCAGAAAACAGCAGACGGACCAATGCGATTACATCACGCTGACTCACTCGGTCTCCATGGAAACCAACCAAAACAAACGAAGACACCGTGATAAGACTCCGAGTGACTAACCTTTGAGCGCTCGTCTCCGCAACGCGCGGAAACGCAACAGCTCTGACCTGGTGATCCATCTAGAAATCATCTGAAGCCAATATGGTGTCCCAGAGACACGCGTGAACTTTTATAGAGTGTGGGGTCATAGGTTAACTGCTAGCTAGCACATTAGTGTGAGACATACGCTAGGATGTGACGCACGCGGTCAGTAAAGTCACGCTATCATCACTGGGCCGCTAGTTAACAGTGTGTAAAAGCAGGATTGCAAAGAATAAAAACAAGTGATGTACAGCAGAGGTGTGTGTGTGTGTGTGTGTGTGTGTGTGTGTGTGTCGTCAGGTTAGCGGTGGCTAAATTACACTGCTGCTCAACTGACAATTGCAGCAGCTAAACACCATATATTCAGATTGCTGGTGTTCATGTGTAAATTACACAGCATGGCCACACACACACACACACACACACTTTCTTGTTTTCTACTGATGAGTTCTCAAGACTGTGATACACACGCGCTCTTAATGACCAAAACAAATTAGTGATGTTTAATGTTGTTGGAATGTCGCATCAATTTAAAATATTTTCAACACACACACATAATACACACACACACACACCTAATACACACACCTCTACACAGATTCACACACATTTACAGAAGTCTGAATGCTAACACTGTGCTCTTGCTGACTCCTTATACAATCTGTTCACAAAGCGTGCACTCTCGCTCGCGCGCGCGCGCGTGTGTGTGTGTGTGTGTGTGTGTGTGTGTGTGTGTGTGTGTGTGTGTGTGTGTGTGTGTGTGAGCTGAGAGCTGATATTCACTGCAGGTGTTAACGTGCGTTTCGTGTCATATCTCTATCATCAGACTCTCAGTGTAGAGGAAATGCACATCATTTAAATAAGCATCTCAATCTCTCTCCCTCACAAACACACACACACACACGTAACAACAGAAACCATGAGCCCTGAGTTTCCTAATAAAAACATGACTA
>QNUK01000066.1:2402500-2485134 GCA_013621035.1 Clarias magur | reverse complement strand
CCACACACACACACACACACACACACACACACACACACACACACACACACACACACACACACACACACACACACACACACACTCTCTCTCACACACACACTGCCCTCCTCCCACCCTGCATTTCATTAACCTACAACATGGCACAGATTTACATGCTGAGGAGGTTTGAAGTTTCCACTTCAATCTGTTTCAGTCTGTTTCTCTTCCACCAACACTCTCATTATACTCAGATGGTGGAACAAGCAATAAGCCTGCAATACGTCTCCATATCACTCAGATATAGTTTTAAATACTTTTACACCTGGTCACTGCACGCATTAGTCAGGCTAAAATCGATGGCATTTAATATTTAAACTAACTCAACCCAAAAATCTTGCTTTTTTTAGAGAAGCTTTATCTACATCTAGCTCGTGGCTTACAGAGAGGAAGGCGGTTACATGAGAAATAATACACCCTGCGATGAGCTGGTATGTTAATGTGTTGATGTCCATGCTTCACATCTAGACTAGACCATCTGGTCCGATCCTGCAGCAGAACTTCTACAGCACAAACCCTGGAAAAGCTTATTCTGACTACGACAGAAAAAAAAATCACCTACTCTGAGCACATGAGCATCTGAACTGAACCATGGACTCCTGGAAGAAGGCGGCCTGGTCTGATGAATCATGAATCATAGTTTCATGTGGACAAACAGGTGCATGTCTGTTGCAAAACATGGTTGGTACCTGAGCACTGGCAGACAAGAGGTCTGGCGTTATATAAACCTGAAGAACTTTCCCATTATACTGAACTTTTAGTATTATAGCAGCAGACTGATTTGCCGTCACACTGATATCTGATATCATCCAATGAAGTGAGATTTCTCTGTTGAGTCTGGTTCCTTTCAAGGTTCAGTTCTATTGTCATCTCAGGGATTTCTTCCTCGCCATTGTCACTGCCGGATTACTCATCAGGGACAAACTGATGGTTATAATTCATCCATACTTGCTGACATTTTTCTAATTTATTTCCTTTTTTATTCTATATAGCTGCTTTGCAACAATGACTATAGTAAAGGCAATATATATATATATATATATATATATATATATATATATATATATATATATAAACTGATTCAATTGATGTGATGCTCTATGGGAAGCAGAACTCGGGCCTAAATACTGAGACAGACCTTCATGGAAACAGCATTTCCAGCCTCTTTCAGCAGCAGGACGCGCTGTACAAATTATTCCGGAGTGGTTTGAGGAACATGACAAAGAATCTGAGGTGTTGACTTGGCCTCCATGTTCCCCAGGTCTTAATTTAGTCGCGCGTCTGTGGGATGTGCTGGACAAACAAGTCTGATCCATGCAGGTCAACTTCATGACTTACAGCACACCTTCTGAGCTCTTGTGGAGACCATGCCACGACCAATCAGAGCTGCTTTGGCAGCACAGTGGGAACACAATATTAGAGAGGTGGCTTTAATGTTACGCTGTGCATGTACGCGTGTGTGAGTAATGTACAGTATAGTGTGATGTGAAGCTTCCGAACCAGAGAGTGTAGGACTACTCCATGCTGACATTCAAACAAGATGTCTGCAGAAATAAGCAAATCTGGCTCATGTTCCTTTTTTATAGCAAGTCTGGATTCACAAAAAATGACTTCTGAGCCGGACATGCAATTCTGTGCTTCCTGTCCTGTGAATTTACATTTCAGTTTTCAGAGACTGAGAGTCCGTGGTAAAGTGTGTCTCATCAGAGAGAGCTTCATACTGGCCAAAGACAGGGTTACTCACAGACATCGTGACGAGTTGAAAGTGTCAGGCAAAACTCACAGGAACTGTGAGCTCTACCAGCCAGTAATGCACGGACACACACACACACACACACACACACACACACACACACACACACACACACACACACACACACAGATGTATCAGCACAAACTATTATGCGTACACCGACAGTGCAACATGACATTCCAGTGAACATCATCCGGCTTTTGCTGTACTCAAGCACTGATTCATTTCATTAAAGTGCAGACTAGACAATAAGTAACAGTAATATTGGTCAAGCTTAGTCTGTGGGTTCACAACAAACCAGACAGGTGGAAAAAATCTAGTCGGGGATCGTTTGTCATACTAATAAAGCAGCTGCCGCAACACTTTTCTACAGGAGCCATAACGTTGGCATGTCGTGTCTGTTCTCACTCTAAAAATGTCATTTTTCACAAATTATATGCCCATAATCACATGTTTATTGAAAACATTTATTAAAATATAATATACTTCTGTACACTTATTACTCTAAAGGAATCTGCAGGCTTAAATTAATCAGGTCCTAAATTAATGATATCCTCTACCTCAGATATGAAGATATTTATACTGTAAACTATTTTTGTGGCGTTATATGTAAACATTCAATACACATTTGCACTAATTCTGCAGTTATGATCTTGTCCGTACGCTCTGCTTGAGAAAACAGTGCGGTATGAGCTGAAGCTAAAAGCAGATGTCAGCACAGAAGACAGGCAGGGCGATCAGTGAGACGGCACCGAATAAAGAGTGAGGACGGACAGCTGTGACATGAGCAGACTGCTCAGTAGACTGAGAAAAGAGCAAGCACAGCCATCAGGATGTTGCCTCCAAACGTACACCGTTCATCGCACTGAAGCTAGAAAATATTAAAGGAGGTACATGCATAATGAACAGCACTGAAAATACTTTTGCGCTGAAAATAAAACTGCAGAATGGAGCTCGGGTAATGTATTGAAAACGGCCAGGAATTTATGCATGAATTGACAGTGATGTAAAACTGAAGGTTTAGGAATTGACGGAACGAGAATTCACAGACCATGCTGACGGTGCATGCATTTACATGTGGAATGTGTGTGTTTCTTTCTTTCTTGGCTTGTAGTAATAGTGAAATCTAATCTATTTAGTATCTGATTGGGGCATTGCTAAAACACAACACTGAGTTAACAGAAAGAAGAAGAAGAAGAAGAAGAAGAAGAAAAAAAAAACTGTCAGTTGGTGGCTGCTGAAAGGAGTCTTGTCCAAAACATTTCTTCTTGTTATACAGTAGAGGAACATGGCAGCTGCCTGCTTAGATGTGGTGGTTTTTAAAGAGCACTCTGTGTCAAGAGGAAGTTTAATCAAATACAGAGCTCTTATTAGCATTTCTATAGGCAGGCGTCCAGTTGGAAACAAATATAGAGCGAAAGAACCCGTTCAGAATACTGAAACAAGATAGTAAATGTTTTAGGAGCTTGGACTCAACTGTTCATTGCATTTACTTTACCAATATGATGCAATAAAATAAAGGACTCAATACAAGAAAAATACACTCATCAGCCATAACATGATGACGAACTATAGAGTCAGTCCTCCTCTGCCAAAAAAACTCAACAAAAACAGATCTGACCTGTTGCGGCATGGGGTCCACTAGACCTTGGAAGATACTGTATGCTGTGCTTATCTCACATCCAGCCATCAGTAGAGGATCCCTTAAGTCCTGTAAGTTGTGAAGTGGGGCATCCATGGATTAGACTTGTTTTTCCAGCACATACCACAGATTCTCAATTGGACTGAAATTTGTAGAATTTGGCAGCCAAACTCAACACCCTGTCATGTTGTATCCATAGTGTATCCTGGGTAAGTGTGCATACACACGCATACACACAGCCATCCACACAATGTACAGTAAAAGAAAACATGATTCATCAGACTAAGCCACCTTTCATTACTCCATTACTAGTTTTGATGCTCACGTGCCTATTGTAGTTGCTTCTGGTAGTGGACACGAGCCAGCATGGGCACCCTGACCGGTTTGTTGCTGTGTAGTCCCATACGTAACTAACTCTGATGCACTGTGTGTTCTGACACCTTTGTTTCAAAACCTGTATTAACTTTTTTTCAGCAATTTGAGCTACAGCAGCTTTTATATTAGGTCAGACTACAGGGGCAGAAGTGAGTCTTGGCTAACCATGACCCTGTCGCTTGGACATTTTTAGTAGGTCCTGACCAGACAGGGACCATCGAACAAGAACTGCAGTTTTGGAGTTGATCTATACTGGTCATCGCCCCATCACAGTCTGGCCCTTATCATAGTCACTTAAATCATTACGTTTGCCCATTTCTTTCTGTTTCCAATGCAATGCATCAACTGTATATACAATATATATATATATATATATATATATATATATATAACCTTATATGTCACCCACTCACAGGTGCCATTGTAATGAAATAATCAATGTCGATTTCCAATCGAAATAGGGCTGATTAGTGTATTCTATGCATTCAGAAAATTCACGACCTTAAACGCTACATTCAACAAAGAAGGATTTTAAACAATGCACATGGTACTATGATGCTGATGGCACTCCACCAGCAGGGGGCAGCACATTTCCACACGTGCCATCACATGCACCACTGAGCACTTTGGTGAAACACTTTATTAAAAAAAAAAAAGCGTGGTAGAAAATAAAGCGGACCCTCTCCAACATGGACTGTCTCTCACCAGCACCAGCAGGATGGGGGCGCTTCACTCTGTGCCAGAAGAAGGGGTCTGCCATCTGTCTAAAAGACCTTCATACTAACTGAAACACCCTTCCACCCACATTACACCCACATACTCTCTGAAGCACTTGAGAATAAAATTCATTTCTCTCATATGCAGGAACAATGCTACAAGTTACCGTGTTTCTCAGCACAGCAGGCATATAGGAGTCCTTTAAACAGTCAAAAGGTGAACACACACCCACGCTGTTGTCAGCCCACTCTGTCAGAGATGGATGGAGCTCATCAACATGACTGGGCACTGAACACTATCTCGGTGCCTTGCTCGACTCCAAGCCTTTCATGCTCCATCTCACCTCCATTTCTCCATTATATAATAAATCGTTCACTCCAGTGAGTTCCACAATCTCTCTTACTCACACTCGTACTCCCACAGGTATGTACAAGATGTGGATCCTCCAGGGAATTATTTGCAAGTCTTAGACATTGTGTTTAAAAGAGTTTTTCCATAGTGTTTCACTTATTTTATTTATTTATACCTTTCTCTTAGTGTTACAATAGCACATCACTGAAAAAAATACAAAAACTGTTTCATATATATTGTCTTTTTTGTTGTTGAGAATTCATTCTGTACTAATCCATGACTACGTTCATATTACAAGCTACATTTTTCAATTCAGATTTTTTGGGTCAGATCGGATTTGCCCGTCATGACTGTTCACATTCATAATAACTTTCATCTGACTCCAATGTGGACGCGTCTGTCCTCTGAAAATGCACGTACATGACTATGTCTTTGCGCGTGTCATCTGGATTAAAAACACGTCATATATATGCAACTGCTTCTTCATTTCAAACAATGGATGTGATTTAATTTTTTTTTTAAAAAGTGCATGGGATTGTGCTCTGGAGGACGGCAAGGAGTCAGTCAGCAGTATTTGTTTCGGTCCAGAAGAAGGAAGAAAGCCAGCTCATTTTAGCGGTACAGTATTTGTTTCGGTCCAGAAGAAGGAAGAAAGCCAGCTCATTTTAGCGGTACAGTATTTGTTTCGGTCCAGAAGAAGGAAGAAAGCCAGCTCATTGCTAGCACTGCTCTGCCGGTGATGACTGGTGACATCATCGTCTTACACAAAAGGCAAAAAGTAGCATGAATTCTGATTTGACCATTCTCATTCAAGTCTCATGACCAGGTATCGGATATACTTGTGATCTAGGACCAAATACAAAACTGACTCAGGTCTGATCGGAAAAACATGCGTTTTGAGGGGTCAGACTGCCCTAAAACAATTCTGTATACAGTACCCTTGAAAGAAGCAGAGTTTTTAGCTTACAAATCTTCCTGCACACAATTCCCTTGAGAAAATCCAAATTATTGGAATTGATTCATTTCGAGGGCGGCGCAACTTGCAAAAGTTTACCTGGTAAACTTATCGAAGGAAGTGTTTCACCAGCTTAGCGCTATTCAATGCTGGAATGTCTTGCTACCTCGCATTGCTTGAGAATGAGAGTTCAGGCTTCAGTACGTATTACCAATTTATCAGCGACCCTTTAGCTTTAAGACTACCATCGTGATTCCTTCGGCTCTCCATTACCATCGGCTGACACTCGACCTTAGCTCAAGCATGCACTGAATATCTCCAAAACCACATGGCATCTTGTTGTCTGGGATTCCATCCTCATTAAGTTGACGGGCATGGAGACAGGCGATGGTGAGAACTCTCCAACAGTTCAAAACGAAATCTCTTGTTAAACTTTTTGTCTCCACAGTTATTCAGTTAATTTAAAATATATATATATATATAGTGTGAAGTGTGGTATATCTCAACACCTATTCGTGGTTGATTAAATCACTTAACATGACATACAGTAGGGAATGAAATCATGACTCTACTGTAAGTCCATTGTAAGAAGACGTTCCTTTAGTTGTATGTACGAATGGAAATATGCGAAACTCATTAAGAGTAAATGTTACGGTTACTGAATTGTGTCAATTAATCAATGTTTATGTAAAATGTACATTTTTGATAATTAAACTCTGTGTATAATTCATGCTTTCGTGTACGTCACTACTAATACAGAGAGAAGAATTTGTGGTTATGAGTTGCCAATGCAGCGCAGCTATGGTGGTGCACAAAACTTTGGGAAAGCATAATTACATAAAACTACAAAAGAACAGCTTTGGTATGATTTCCAACAATACTGTTACAGTAAAAAGTTACAGCTTTGAATTTACTTTATACTATCACTTTATATTTACTAATTAATTGACGGAGTTCCCTGATGAGCTTTAAGAAACCTTTGTCCCTTATAGAAGTACGCTTGCTACAGATATGCTGGATAGAGATTAAGCGTCATAAATGCAGGAGTGGTCCTGGAGATGAGTCTTTATTTATATCTCAGCTTTAAGAACATTCTCATGCAGGAGGTTTAATAGAACTTTCAGTAGAACATCTGTTGCAGAGCTCCGAGAACACAATGCCCTGCTGCTGTATTGATTTGTTCAAGCTCAAAACCTCTCCGTATAACATTTTTCATCATTTACGCATTATTTGTCTTGTTCACTTTCATCTCTTATACTTGCAGAACACAATGAATGCTTTCGACATGTGTCTTACAGTGTGGTACCAAAGTAGGTTTTGTCTGAAACCTAAAACATATTCTCTTAAGAACAAAGACGGGAAAAGAAAAAGGGTCAAAGGTCGAGCTGGAGACGTTAGGTTGCTTTGACTACAGAGCCCTTGCGAGGTTCCTGTCGCCATGGTGATTGAGTATGTGGGCACCCTGGTGGTAAAAGGTCCACACGTTCATAAAAGCCTCCTGTTTAAGAACAATGACGGCTCAGGGAGAGGGCGTAGCTATGTTTCACTGAGCCATCAGCGTGAGCTCAGCCAATCAGCAGAGTTTAATGTTTAAAAGTAAACTTCCAGACACACACACACACACACACAGAGACATACTTCACCCTGAACATGCGCACACACACACACACACACACACACACACACACACACACACACACACACACACACACACACACACACACACACACGCACAGAATCATCATTCGTAGTCGACTGTGCAGTCTTTACTTCAAAAACACAAGATTTCCCTATCATCTCCTGTCAACATGGTGTTTTTAATGTTCACTCCGGCATAATGCAGTGCCACTTCTACTAGACCACAACCTCCATCTCGAGCATGAATAATGCATTTCAGTTTAAATCTGGCTGTTCTCAAGATTTCTACTTTACCAACGCTTTTCTCTCGGATTCTCCGCTTTATCACAAGAAGTGGGTGGGGAGGCCTGCTGAACTAATGACTGCATTTCAGCCTTTCACACACAAACCCAAATAAGATCATTATCCTCCCCTGCGCACAAAAAAAAGACAGCGTGCTTTAATCAGAGGCGCCTTAAAGAGCGCCTTTCTGGATGGGCTGGAGGGAAAATGACGGAAGAGGAGGAGACGTGTGTTAATGACGATGTTTCTGCCTCTCCAGCACCATACAGACTCTTCTGTCACCTACATCCTCTGAACCGCGCACTGTATAAAGAGCACATTAAGCGGATGCTCATTTATTTATTTTTTTATGAGACAAGGAGCAGAACATTTGCACAATTTTCCAGTTACCAAATCTTTTGCTGATAACATATTGTATTCTTGTACTTGTGGAAATCTTGTAAAAGTTTCATGTATAATTCTGGATCCTGGTGTCAGTATATCTCGGCATACGAACGGACCGCTTCACAAATGTTTTACCTTAAGAAGCGAAATCTTGCCAAAAGGAATCGATAATTAAGATTAAGTGAGGATTAATGTCTATTTATTTAATATTTTTTCCTTCATCTATACATCACATAATGCAAAAATATGATTATACTGTTGGAAATTGGTAATATTTTGTTGGGTGGATCTGCATCAACTCTATTTCCTATGGGAAAGTGGATTTTGCAATATGTAATTTCGTCCTAAGGACTTGCCTCCGAAACGGATTAAAATTCGCATGCAGAGGTACAGTATCTGCAAATTTAAATGGAGATATGTACATTATCACACAAATAACTTCCAGCTTTTCATTACAGCTTTATTCTCCAAATTTGGGGCCGAGTATGAAGTATCACTTGTACATAAAGATAGGAATTGTCTTAAGCTGTAACACTGTGAACTTAAAATATTTTTTTTATTTAAATAATCAAAGCTGGAGGTGAAATTATCCTCTCCGATCACGATTCCATTCAATTCACGATGCTGGATTTGTGAATCATGAGTAAAGTAGATTTGTAGATTATTTCAATATTATAATATATTTGAAATTAATCTATAATTATATATATATAATAATTTATATATAATTAATATATAATTTGAATATATAAAAAAAAACAATTTGGTACGGTCTCATTTCATTTTCATAAACAATGCAAAAAAATATGCATCTTTGTCAATATTAAACTAAAATAATACAGTACTGAAAGAAAAGCTACAAAGATTTTATATTATAAGCTCATTATAAATAATAAAAAAAACTAAACAAATGCATCTAGCATCAGTCTTGTGCCATGCCAACAGAAACCATACTGAGACCATACTGTACATGTGTGGGGTTACTTCTCAGCCAAGGGCATGGGTTCACTCACATCCTTGCCTAAGAACACAGCCATGAATAAAGAATGGGATAAAAACTTCACGCTCTCCCATCAGTTTGTTGACTACAATGCTTTTTCCAGTATGATGAAGCATGGTGCCATGAGGTGAAAGTCATAACTAAGTGGCTTGGGGTACAAAACAGAAATTTTGGGTCCACGGCGAAGAAACTCCTCAGACCTTAAGTTATCCCATTGAGAACTTGAGAAGCAGGTGTACAAAAAAACCCCACAAATTCTGACACTGATTATGCAAGAACAGCTGCCTTCAGTCAGGATGTGGACCAGAAGATGATTGACAGCATGCCAGGGCAAATTGCAGAGGTCTTGAAAAAGACACTGCAAATACTGACTCTTTGCATAAACTGGTCTGTGACACGTACAGTATGCAATGCTTGTAATTATACTTCAGTATACCATTGTTACATCTGACAAAAAGATCCAACAACAATGATGTAACTTTTGGCCATGCCTCGATTAATACATTTTGATTTACTCTGATATTGTGGCTCTAATTTATTGTCAGGTATTTCTGTAATTCCTGTCAGATGTTAGTGGTTGTGCACCACATGTACATCACCAGGGGACATTGCTAGCATGGTCACAGTCGCGTGTAATTGGAGGGGGGGGGGGAAGAAATCGACATGTCAAGCATAAAGGATGACGGTTAGGTTAGTGCATAAAAACAGAAGCTGAAGAGCTGCTGTTTTTTGCTTATGATTCTCCAGCAATGTCTTATTACTCAGAACTCCAACAGAGGAGCAATGGAACTAGAAGACGTTATTGGACTCAAAGTTTCATAATGCTATGCAGCTGGTCTGATTTATGGCAGAGGTTTGGCTCGGCATGTTCATCGTCTACAAGATGACAAGTGTGATGGAACTGATGCAATGTGAGAGAGCTATAGACAAACTAAAGGAGAATGTAGACACAACTATATGAGAACACAATAATGGAAAAACAAAATACAGAAGTATAAGTCTCTCTAATTTTTTATTTTTATTTTTTAATTCTCAGAACTACTGTGCACTGTATTGGCCAAACCTAGTGAACCAGGAACATCTCTCCCCTGAGGTTCACAGCAACCACAAGTACAGACAGAGCAGTCTCACATCAAGGCCAGAGAGAAATGAAGTGAAAACACAATTCCTGTTATAGAGATTGTGATGTACAAGCTGCCCAGAGCTTCCAGGACTGCGGCGAACAGTGGGGCGAGGCAAGAACATTAGTTTAGTCCTGTGTGTGTCACAAAATGAAGTCAAAGCTCTGCCAAGTTTCAGCAGCTAACTACCTTTCTGCAACTTAAAACTAACCGGAGAGCTCAAACAGGCTGAATGAGGAGGCTGTACGATCTATAACCATGGCAAATCTTATTTGGAAAACGAAAATGTTGTGAAATGGCCTGAGACGCCGATGCTGTGGCCAGATTCGAGCTCTCTGTAGCATCACTGCTGAGAGGACAGAAGTACAGCCTGAGTGCTCGAGAGTGGCTGCAATCATCAATCATCACAAGACAATAACTGTCTGAAGTAACGTTTCACGTCAATAAATACTTTTAGTATTGACTGAAGCCTGAGCAGCAAAATAGAAATCCTTACTGAAATGCAGCTCTAATGTTTATTTGAAATGTAATGCTCATAAAGGCATTAGAGGCAGAAACTTGCTGCCTACAGAAACAGAAGAGATAACATACAATCATCTCAGATCAGACACTGAAGCCACGTACAGACCAGAGTTACAGTACCGCTTTACTATCATAATTAAATACACATTCAAAAACATGCAGCAATGCAAAAGATATCACATATATCAATAGACACATTCAAAAATATCGGACACTATCAGTCAAAAGTTG
This sequence comes from Clarias magur, assembly GCA_013621035.1. Classification (NCBI taxonomy): domain Eukaryota; kingdom Metazoa; phylum Chordata; class Actinopteri; order Siluriformes; family Clariidae; genus Clarias; species Clarias magur. The sequence goes on along the minus strand of QNUK01000066.1, from coordinate 2,474,127 downwards.
GGACACACCTTCTAACTCATACTCATAACAATCTCCTCTGAACGGTTGATATTGAGATGTATCCGCTACCTCTGCTCTGTAAAGCCTTCATAACGCCTCTCATCTGAGGTGCTTATTGTGTAGGTTTTGGTCTCGCTTTCCTGGGAAGGTCTTCATGAGAGCCAGTTTCATCATGATGCTTGGTGGGTTTTGCAAATGTACTTGACATTACTGTTCTGGCAAGAACTATTGCAGATCCGCTGACCTCCACGTGCGATTCCTTCAGTGAACATCAGAACATCAGTCGGCCAGCTGTCAATCCAATTCTTCTTCCGCCCTCTTTATTTTCATGGACAGCTCTGTCACAAGATGGATGTTCTCTGCTGTTGTTCGAAAACATTTCAGTAAACTGACCCTTCAACATCATGAACTGTCATATGTTTATGAGCGTTTCACAAGCACAGTCAATTTGCATGAGATAGAATCAATGCTTGGTGTGTTAAATAATACATTTTTTTAATTAAGCTATTAATTAATAAAGTGGGCATCGGTGTTGACGAGGCGTAAGGCTGCCACAAATAAACCAGTGTATACGAGTAATAACACTGGATTGTGTCCCTAGAACTCATTATATAAAACTTATACTGATGGGAACTCATATGCAACTGGTTAGCATTAATCATAAATATGAATAATTGATTACTGATTGTTAACAAGTTTGAATAGCAGTTGGGAGAAATATAACATTTGTAACCCTAACGCAGGGACAATAACACACAACTGCAGGAGTGGGCAGGACTGTAACGGTGCAAAGCACTGCTGCAATACAAATCGAATGAATTCTAAATGTCTTACTTAAAGCTGTAAACAAACCATTAATGGTTAAGCGTTAAAGAGTCCCTGATAACATCATTCAGTCATGATCGCTGCGTCTCTGGACATTTGCAAGGAAGAAATTTTATGTAATTGGATCTTTTTTTTTATTTTATTTGAACACCCCTAATTTAAAGCTTGGATCAAAAATATAAAAAAAACAAAAGTAAAAAAAAAAAAAAACTCAAAGTTTGATCGTTTCAGGTTTTAGAATGTGATTTAGTGATATAGCAGGTGCTGGTCTGCGTCACTGCTTTAAACCTACAAGCAAAAACACACGGTACAGAGTGAGCAGCTCAGTGATGATGTGCAACCTGCTGAAAACAAATATGCCGGCCAGACCCTGGAGATCTCCACTGCTAATACCTGAAATGTTTGCCATCAATCGCGACTTTCACCAAGTGCAAAACTATGAGCACCTGAGCTTCCCACGGCACATTCCTACTGCTGATTGGGGATCGGTCTTAGGCGGTGATATATACAGAGGTCATTCCTGCCGCTGAAACACAACTCTCACCAACTCGCTCAGCATTCCTCAGAGTAACTCAAACCACATGAGAACTGATGTAACCGCATCGGCATTCCTCACACCGTATTCCCCGTAAGGATACCTATGCCTTTTCCGAATAGTTTTTGGACGCAAATCATTTTAAAACTGATACGAGTGCGTTGTGAACGTTACAGTAGCAGGCTAAAATTAATACATTTTCTGTTTTTTTTCGGGTGTAAAATGGCTCAAGCAGGGGGCTGAGAAAGTGAGTAGGACATCATTTCACAGTCACCAGTCACGTTATGGCCTGACAAACCAAAGCCATGACAGATCTGTGAGCACAGCCAAGATCCAGCACAGACAGAGCTCTCTCTCTCTCTCTCTCTCTCTCCCCCTCTCTATGAGGCTGCGTCTTAACCTCGATCCAGCTGAAACAAAAAGGCCTCTATCCATCCTGTGCTAAAGACATGCCCACTGAGCTCTGTTATACAGCTCATACATTACAGCTAAGCCTTCGGTCCTGCTGTCTGCCATCTCATATCCACGTCCATCAATAACAGAAGAGCTCGAACTGAGTGAATCAGGCTCTCGTGACGCACACTGAAGTAGTGAAGCACCGAAAGCGTTCAGTCATGCATGCTGAGAGGGACAGAGGATGAAAGGAAGGAGGTGGATTGAGGTTTTAGGAAGTGGACAGACCGAGAGACTGAAATCTGTTGTCTGTCTGCTGGAGAATCAGGGCAGGAGACTCGGCCCGTGAATAGACGTTCTCGTTCACTCCCCTGCCAAAAGATGGAGAACACGAGAGAATTAAGAAGACACAGCGGACTCGACAACAAACACCGCCAAGGTTCACTCAAGAAAGAAAGCAACAACAACAACAACACAAAAAGAGCCTGCATTCTTCAAAGCAATTTCACGGCTTTTGAGACCTGAATGCCTGACAAGATCTGCTACTCTGAAACTCAGGGCGAAAAAGAAAAAGAGAAACAATTAAATAGATCTGTAAAGCATGTTCAAAGCTTCAGAAGCAGGGGTTAGAGCCATATGATTATGGTCCCTGCTTGTATTACTAAGACAATTACACGGTAACTATAATAATGATTTGCGTAATGTCTATCATGTCCACTTGATAATTATATTCCTAGGCAGTAATGGCCATTAACTTTTAGTACACCATAACCACCAGGAGGAGAGACATTCTAATGAACGTTGTCCTCGATCAATTATGCAAGTATCTGTGAAATTGTAGCAGAGAGAATAAAAGAAAAGGACACTGCAGACATACTAATAGCCTAGTAATTAACAGACAGATCAGCGGTACATCTCTGAAGCAAACATACCCATTTTTTCTTCTTTCTGCTTCTTTTTTAGTGTCAGGATTACCCACTGGGAAGCACCTACACACAAATCATTAGGACTTTTTTCTATCCTCCAGTTATAACAAACACAACTGATATGGCCTTTAATGAAACTGAGGAACTGTACATTTGCTTGAAAGCAAACAAAAGGACACATCTAGTCCATAAACAACAGAAAGAAAAAACACTCGGTACATTAAAATAACCCCAGCTCAATCCAGTTGCCTTCATAAATGATGCACTGGGAGCGATGGGAGTGCAGGAGTGTGTCTAAAACAGTCCGGACACAAGCAAGAAAAATTGTTTGTCATTTATTTCAGCAACGTGGCTTTGTTGTCAGGCGTGAAAATGACATCATCAAACAGCAACGTCTCACAACAATGTGACCGACTGTCATACAGCAACGTGACTGATCATGATGCATCAAAATTACAGCTCATCATAAAGAATAAGCAGCGAGCGTGTCCAATACAGCCACGTGAGCAGCCGTCTTGCAGCAACTGGACCCATCGTTAAGCTTCAACGTGACTGGTCATCTCTTCCATATACACGCTGTTGTGACTGCAACTGGAACATAACTAATCATCATACAGAGATATAAACAATAATAACTGCTATTAACCACAAACACAAGAGTCACAATAGAGCAATGACAGTCATAAAGTACATCAAGCGGATTAATTATAATAGAGGGAAATAACTGATCATACAGAATAAGGTTACTGAATCGTGAGATCAACAGTCAAACAGCATTGCGTCTCATTTATATGCAGCGACATGCATGATAATTAGGCAGCAACATGACTACATGTTATACGCAAACAACATAATCGTACAAAAGTGTGATTGTGAAATGAAGCTGACAGAAACTCACAGGGTAACAATCTGACTGATCATACAGCGGCGCGGCCGAACAAGACGAAAGAGAAACAGCAACACAACGCACATCGTTAACAGACAGAGATGCGAAGCGACTCTCATCCTTATTTAACAGACATGTCTGCATTCCACTTTAATGAACTAGCTTCGGTCGAGCCGTTCTTCATATGCAGTAACTTTAATTAGTCTTTGTGTTGCCCATCAGACTTTCCACCTCCATGACAAGCAGTCGGAGGCAAGCAGGCAATCAAAAGCACACGAGCTGTTCTACAGTACCTGCGCTACGATTATCATCAACATCCCACACTCTATTATTACCTTCATCACTTTCCATTCTATACAATGTTTTGTCCTCACGCTCATCTCTGACTCTCTTACAGGTGACATGTTAACATGTGAGTGCAAAAGAGATCAGACAAGTACGTGTCACGCATCGTTTAACATCTACGCTACGTTCTGTAAAAAAGATGTTGTACTGTATGATTTGCACCGAAAAACATTTTATCTGTAAGCATGGAAAGTTCACGTTAAATAAAGATAGCATGCAAAGTACATGCACAGAGAAGTAACATAGGCTTTTTTTTTGTTTTTTAATAAGACATACGAACTATACTGTAAGTCTGAACAGGATTTCTCAACTCTAATATAACCTTCTGGGACTCCAGGTGTACAGTATACGCGGTTGGCCGTTACCCAGATGTACGTCCTGGGCCACACGTGGAAGCTGAAACAGTTTCTCCACTCTCTCCCTGTTCAGTAGATGATCTGCAGAGTCGGGTTATAAGGGAGCGACGGAGTACAAGGGACCAGGATCGAGGGAGAAATAAAAACTCAAAGATAAAAATAAAATCCACAGAGGAGTGCAAGAAAATTATCATTCGGAGCAGCTTATGAGATTTCCTGGAAGACACAGTGCCAGGGAAATCAGTGCCGAAAGGGGCACAGGACCCATCAATCACGCATGCACACATAAAGAGAGGTCTGAGAACATGTATAGATATGAAATCGGGTTTTATTTCTAAGAAGTGACGGTGGGAGGCCTTCCTGTGAAAGGATGTGTGTGAGTGGATACTGTACTGTATGTGTGCCTGCTGATTATACATTCAGGCTTCGGGTTCTTTCCATAATCAACTAAATGAGAACCCCTGTGTGTGCTCTCTCTCTCTCTCCTGCCTGGTTCTCTCCTGTTTACTTTTTCCCCCACCACTATCTTTTTGCTTTTTTCGCTTCCTTTGTGCCTCCTGTACCGCCCCCCCCCCTTCTCACTACGAAAAAGCCCGTTAATATCCTGCCTTTTTGCTTCCCTACATAATCTCCCATTTCATCAATGCCTTTCTATGTTCCTCTCTCTCGCTCCTTTCTCCTCATCTCTCCCACATTCGGTAGTTTTTCATCCCTCTCATTTTCCCACTTCTGCTTCTCCGCCGTACACTCTCGCTGACGCACAATCACTCTTCTTCCACCCTCTCTAAAGCCATTCACATTCGGTGCTCGTGTCATCTTTCGGAAGGCTTTTTTTATGGTAACATTTTACACACGGGTAAATGCACTCAGCCCGCAAATATCCCAGAGGTCTTCGAGCACCATTAAACTCTTCAGACCTGCTTATGCTAAGTGGCCGCATACAAATCTGCATTATGCCGTGCAGCGTTACTGTAGAACCGGGTGTAAATATGCTTGCGTCTGACTGAATAAATATGTGCACCGTTTGAAGGGTTCTGTGTGGCACGGCAGAGCATCTGCTCTCAACATGATAATGATGGAATAGCACTTAATTAAAAAGCAGCTAGGCACAACATATGTGGAATCGGTAGCAGCATAGTTCCTATTGCGTGTACACTCTCTACAGTAGCATATTAATTTGCTGAATGTTTATATGTCCATACTGACATTGGCTTTGCAAAATCACTATACTGTTACCCCGAAACCCTGCCCATGCAATTTTGTGTTATGGGTGAGTGGACTACAGACATGGATGAGTCCGAAAGCACGGTGCATTCCTATTTTTCAGAAAGCACATCGCCTTGCAATAAACACTAGTGGAGTCAAACACAATGGAGCGGTATCCATGTGGATCTGTGAGCCAAAGAGCTGCGTAGTATTCATCACTGGGATCATAATACAAGGGTTAAAGCTGAATCAAACCGGCCATCTCATGCATCTTGTATCTGGCCCATGTGACACCACGTAGGTGTGTGAGGAAGAATGACTGCTAGACTAACACCTAGTCCAGGCATACAGTACATTAGTATTTTTTTTCTTTTCTTCTTTTTTCCTGTTTCAGGCTACAAATAAACTGCAGTGTTTAGGTCACTGAAAACAGACCTTTTAGAAAACGCCTTCCAGGGGAAAGATATTTACAAAATGTGTGGGCGGGGAAAACTCAATGTGACGTTCCCAGGAATAACTTCTGATTGGCTAACATGGATGGTCTTTTGGTCAGGATTATATATCACCACCTGTTGGTTCGGTATCCTTTGCAAATCACATTTGTTTTTTTTCATGTGAATGAAGATCTTTTTAAGAACAATGCCTCATTAAAAAAAAAAAGATAAGTGCCTAAGTCATGATACGGATAAAAGCATGCGAGAACTGAAATACATGAGTGAGACGGCGAGAGCCAAAATGAATGAGCGAGCGCGAGTGCCAGAGTGAGAGAGCGAGTATGAGAGTGTGAGAGCGAGTACAAAGATGAGCGAGAGCCGGTCTGATTGCGTGTGTGTGTGTGTGTGTGTGTGTGTGGGAGTGAATCACTGAGGGCAGAAGTGAGTAAATGAGAGTGAACGTAAAAGTAAATGAATGAATGAGAGTGAGCGTAAGAATGTGTGTGTTAGAGTGGAAAGGACAGATGAGTGAGTGTGGGAACAGTTGAGGTGGATACTATGTTACCATGGTTACGGGGAGAGATGGTTAATTACGGTGGCTTTACAGAGCTGGCACAGGCCAGTGAACAGTAGACATTCTCCCTCACCCTCACACACTCTCTCTTTCTTACTCTCCCTTTTTCTCACACTCTCTCACAGTTTTAATGGGTTGAATTTTGAGTCAGAGCTGCACAGAGGAGGAATAATATCCATCTGTGCTTCCTCGTTACTGCTTGGGTATGACTTATAACTGCTACTGAGCTAAACAAACAAACAAAACGTGCACACGGGCACACACACTCACACACACACACACACTAATGTAACACATAGATGATTATAAAACTTTGGTTTATCTCATTACAGCACAACAGTGTTAACAGTACTTGACCTGAAGATGCTCTCAGGAAAGATGTCCATGGAAAGTTTCTGAATAGCTTGTTGTTATGAAAGTATCATTTGTTTGGTTGCTTGCTTTGAAACTTGACCACCACAAGAATTGACCAAACTGTGTTCTTGTTACACCCTTGACCCTCCTACTCATGGTGCGATGGACAACAAGATCGTTGATTTGACAAAGCAATGTTACATGTATTAAAGTGCAGGGGAGCAGCAGAAGGTTAAAGATGGTCTCAGAAACGTGAGGTTGTCTTTAACCTTCTACTGGATCAGTAGGTCTCCTGTAGCCACGTTCCACACAACAGCTGCAACTGGTCTACCTGGTAGCATCATGTTTTTGGAGGTTTATTCGTTCCCATTTTTAAATTGAGTTGAGCATTGTACTGTCCATCGCCACCAAGGACTTCTGTTCCTACAAACGTAACCAGTAATTACAAACGTAACCATTGTTCTACATCTATTAACTCCAGCTCCAACAAAAGCTGCTAAATTTCATTTGCCATTTGCTTGTTATAAACCCAAAAACTCAGCAAAGAGTGGCGAAGAGACTCTGCACAGTGTCCAAACTAGCGTGTCTAAAATGTCACGAGTATAAAAGCCCACAGCACTGTAGACTACATGTATAGGCTCTGCAAAGACTTGAGACAAGTGCACGTAAAATAAGATTTTTACCCCATAATATATTCCTCTTTCATGTTCCGGGTTCGATTCCTGCCCCGTGTTCTCCTCCGTGCTTGGTGGGTTTCCTTTGGATACTCCGGTTTCCTCCCACAGCCAAAAAACATGCAGGTAGGCTGACTGGCGCTCCCAATTTGCCCGTAGTGTGAGTGTGTGTGTGTGTGTGTGTGTGTGTGTGTGTGTGTGTGTGTGTGTGTGTGTGTGTGTGTGTGTGTGCGTGCCCTGTGATGGACTGGCACCCTGTCCAGGGTCTAAGTCTCCTGGGATAGGCTCTCCGTTTGTGTGTGAGGCTGGACGTGCGTGAACTGCTCTTGTTGACGGTGCCCTTTTGCAGCTTAATCCAACATGTCAGTCTTTTGTCAGTGGAGTCCAATAGGGACATAATTACCTCCCAGCCCTCCCTCGGCAGCCTGCTCTGCTCTGATTAAAAACAACAAAATATGTGCACGACCCATAATCATAGCTGAAATATGCGCTGACAGTTCAGGCCGCTCCGCTGATTTGCAGACATATTCAAGAGGCTTTAAATGAGGCTCTTTGGACCCAGTTGAAAGTGGTGTTGTCATTTTCAATTCAATATTTTGAGGGACTTTAAATTCTGATTCAAATGTAACTGCAATATTTGCAGTGATCATAAATACCATACAGCAAAACCCATTATCATGTATTAAAAAAATGAATGAATGAATAAAGAACGCATGTTACAATATTAATAACAAAACCCGACATTTACTGGACAGTACAGTAGTGACTCCAAAAGGGGCGTTTAAACATCATTTGTCTAAACGTATTGTTAATCTGACAATCCCAAACGTCACTGTATCATAGCTGTAGTGATCCCTAACTCAAGAACTTTTCTACAAAATGTAATTATATCTACGTTATACTACAGTATATACTCTTATAATATACAGTGCCAGAATAATTCATTAGTATGGTGTAGGGCCTCCTTTTGCAGCCAATACAGCATGAGTTCGTCTTGGGAATGAAAGTCCTGCACAGTGACCAGAGGGATTTTGACCGATTCTTCTTGCAGTGGCCAGGTCACTACGTGATGCTGGTGGAGAAAACGTTTCCTGACTCGCGCCTCCAAAACACCCCAAAGTGGCTCAATAATATTTAGATCTGGTGACTGTGCAGATCATGGGAGATGTTCAACTTCACTTTCATGTTCATCAAACCACTCTGTCCCCAGTCTTGGTGTTCGCATTGGTGCATTATCATCCTGATACACGGCACCGCATTCAGGAGACAATGTTTGAACCACTGAGTGCACATGGTCCTCCAGAATGGTTCACTAGTCCTTGGCAGTGACGCGCCCATCTAGCACAAGTATTGGGTGCCATGATATTGCAGCCCAAACCATCACTGATCCACCCCCTATGCTTCACTCTGGGCTTGTAACAGTCTGGGTGTTACGCTTCTTTAGGGCTTCTTTACACCGTAACTCTCCCGGATGTGTGAAAGACAGTAAAGATGGACTCATCAGAGAACAATACATGTTTCACATTGTCCACAGGCCAGGATTTTCACTGCTGGCACCATTGAAACCGACGTTTGACACTGGCACGAGTGACCAAAGGTTTGGCTATAGCAGCCCGGCCATGTACATCGATCCTCTGGAGCTCCTGACGAACAGTTTTGGTGGAAACAGGAGAGTTGAGGTGCACATTTAATTCTGCAGTGAGTTGGGCAGCTGTGTCTTTATGTTTTTTGGATACAGTCTGGGTTAGCACCCGGACATCCCTTTCAGACAGCTTCCTCTTGTGTACACAGTTACTCCTGGTGGATGTGGTTCGTCCTTCTTGGTGGTATGCTGACGTTATCCTGGATACTGTGGCTCTTGATACATCACAAAGACTTGCCGTCTTTATATATATATAGTATATATATTTTTTGACTTTCCAGTATAGACAGCTGAACACTTTGTAGTGCTTTAACATAATTGAAAATTCCCTGGTGGAACAAACTCCATTTAAAGCTCGTTTTACACCAGATGTTGTACGGTCACTTTCAGCACACTGTTACGTTAATCATGATAGACATGTGTTTAAAGCCTATCATTAAAATCACTTGTTTAAAACTGCATAAAATATAATATACTTGCAGGGAGAATCATGTGCCTTGTCAGTTCTGGTAGAAAATCAGTGTATTTCAGACACTCTTTCAGACATTTTAAGGACCCGTGTTCACTTAGTCTATACTCAAAACAACATTGTTAATTTTGCCTCTCATTCAGCCAAAGACCTTTTGGTGTCGTGATCAGTCTCCATCTTGCTTTTTTTTTCATCCTCCATCGCTCGCTCTCCATCATTCCTTTTTTTTTTTTTACCCTCTCTTGAACATAATTGCTTTGTGGTGGACAAAAAGTTCAAAGGTCAGACAGGGTCAGACGGATGGAAAGATTCTCTCTCTTTCATTTTCTCTCTCTCCCTCTCTCTCTCTCACACACACACACACACACACACACACACACACACACACACACACACACACACACACACACACACACATTTCAGGAAAAAAAAAGTTGACAGTGTACAGAAATAAAAGCTCATATACCTTCCTGATGAGTTTGACATAAAATAATGTCACAAATATACCGTAAATATGATCAACATACAGTATAAAGTTGGACCTTTTTATGAATCCATTTCTAGTGACACAACACATGTATTTGTGTGCAAATCGAAGCAAAATTATATTAATTGCAATGCTGTGAGAACAGTTTTGCATCAGTTGAGATCAATGTTGTGAGTAAAATCTTAAATTTTGGTTTAATCTTGTGCTCTTTGTGAATTGACAACATAGTAATGTTAGTTTGCTTAATTTTTGCAAATTAGCTACAAGCAACATTAGCAATTAGCATGGCAATTAGAAGTATAATTCCAGTATTCTTTTCATCGGCTTTCATTTTAATCTTTGATTCAAATTCACCTAAATGTATTCAGAACAAAGAGAACCACAAGCCTCCGGTGAATTTCTACTGCTGCTTAGATTTGAATGCAGCTCGTGTCATCTTTATCATCCATGGGGACTTTTATAAAAGCTATAAAACTTTCTACTTTCTAACTTTTGCATTCTACTGTATATAAATAACAGGAAGGTTTTGTCTGTACACTGGTCAGAACTCGTTTTTCAGTGGTATTTTAACATTTTATATATTGGAGGATCCGAAACCTCAGAAAATCCAGTATCTGTCTGTGTGTCTGTCCAACCAGATTTTGTCACAGCATCATGTAAAACTGGCTGGACAGAATTTAATGTTACTTTGGCAGAACTTTGGTTATGTACCCGACTAGAAACTAGAAGTTTTGACAGCGTACTGCACATGCGTCAATTTGGTGGCACGTCTTAAATCGCCCGCCGGACAGAATTTATTGAAACTTTTGCAGTACTTGGATATCGGCCTGAAGTTTAACTTGCACCATAAGTGAAGATGAAAATGTTGAGTAGAAGCACTGTTAAGAAGAGTTATGTGCCAGATTTAACAATCTACTTTAAAACAAGCTACAAGCTAGATATTACTTAGAACAGCTAAACTGAACATTTTTACTAGGATTAGTTAATATTTTCACCTCTGAAATAACAGAGCTGAAGTGGTAGAAGTGAATTTTAAAAAATCTTTGTCCTAAATACTTTTTTTCGATTTCTCCTCTGTTATTCACTCACTGATTATTGAACAGGAAGTGCATTTGTCTGTCAACAAAAGAAGTACAACTTCGAGCAAGATACACAATGTTACAAAATGTTATTTCTTTGTATTAATAAGTTAGACAGAGTTCTGTCGTACAGAAAGGCAGGTAGACATGGACTAAACTGTGTCTAGTGACTGAACAGGGGGTGAACAAAGCCATCCACCAGAAAGGAGTGTATATATATATATATATATATATATATATATATATATATACACACACGTGGACAAAATTGTTGGTACTTTTGGTCAATGAAAGAAAAACTCACAATTGTCATATAAATAACTTTAATCTGGCAAAAGTAATAATTAAAAAAAATTCTATGAATGTTAACCAATGAAAGTCAGACATTGCTTTTCAACCATGCTTCAACAGAATTATTTAAAAAAAAAACTCATGGAACAGGCCTGGACAAAAATGATGGTACCCCTAGAAAATACTGAAAATAATGTGACCAAAGGGACATGTTAATTCAAGGTGTGTCCACTAATTAGCATCACAGGTGTCTACAATCTTGTAATCAGTCAGTGGGCCTATATATAGGGCTCCAGGTAGTCACTGTGTTGTTTGGTGACATGGTATGTACCACACTCAACATGGACCAGAGGAAGCGAAGGAAAGCGTTGTCTCAGGAGATTCGAAAGAAAATTAATGCACAAGCATGTTAAAGGTAAAGGCTATAAGACCATTTCCAAGCAGCTAGATGTTCCTGTGACTACAGTTGCACATATTATTCAGAAATGTAAAATCCATGGGACTGTAGCCAACCTCCCTGGACGTGGCCGAAGGAGGAAAATTCATGACAAATCAAAGAGACGGATAATCCGAATGGTAACAAAAGAGCCCAGAAAGACTTCTAAAGAGATCCAAGGTGAACTTCATGCTCAAGGAACATCAGTGTCAGATCGCACCATCCGTCGTTGTTTGAGCCAAAGTGGACTACATGGGAGACGACCAAGGAGGACACCATTGTTGAAAACAAATCATAAACAAGCCAGACTGGAATATGCCAAACTACATGTTGACAAGCCACAAAGCTTCTGGGAGAATGTCCTATGGACAGATGAGACAAAAATGGAACTTTTTGCCAAGGCACATCAGCTCTATGTTCACAGACGGAAAAATGAAGCATATCAAGAAAAGAACACTGTCCCTACTGTGAAACATGGAGGAGGCTCTGTTATGTTCTGGGGCTGCTTTGCTGCATCTGACACAGGGTGTCTTGAATCTGTGAAAGGTACAATGAAATCTCAAGACTATCAAGGGATTCTAGAGAGAAATGTGCTGGCCAGTGTCAGAAAGCTGGGTCTCAGTCGCAGGTCATGGGTCTTGCAACAGGACAATGACCCAAAACACACAGCTAAAAACACCCAAGAATGGCTAAGAAGAAAACATTGGACTATTCTAAAGTGGCCTTCTATGAGCCCTATCCTCAATCCTATTGAGCATCTTTGGAAGGAACTGAAACTTGCTGTCTGGAAAAGGCACCCTTCAAACCGGAAACAGCTGGAGCAGCTTGCTCATGAGGAGTGGGCCAAAATACCTGCAGAGAGGTGCAGAAGTCTCATTGACAGTTACAGGAATCGTTTGATTGCAGTGATTGCCTCAGAAGGTTGTGCAGCAAACTATTAAGTTAGGGGTACCATCATTTTTGTCCAGGCCTGTTCCATGAGTTCATTTTTTAAAATAATTTTGTTGAAGCATGGTTGAAAAGCAATGTCTGACTTTCATTGGTTAACATTCATAGAATTCTTATTTATTATTACTTTTGTCAGATTAAAGTTATTTCTGTGACCATTGTGGGTTTTTCTGTTATTGACCGAAGGGTACCAACAATTTTGTCCACATGTGTAGAGAGAGAGAGAGAGAGCTGCTTCCCCGCACTGAAACATCTCCAGGCTGTGAAGCTGAATCCACACACCACCCACAGCTAAACGCGCGCGGTTGAAACGCTCACTTTCTCTGCATTTTCTTTCAAACTGCTTTCCTACTTCATGAGTTGCCGCTGAGTCATTCTTTCATCTTGCTATTCCAGCCATGGGTTTCTCCACACTGCTAAGAGTGGCTCCTCTGCTCCCGATTCACATAACTCTTCTCACTTATCTGCAATAAAATATTCACACCCATATTTTCTTCAGCTCCGACTGCACTCTCCACCACAATCCCTTAACAACTCTCTGCTTCTGCTCTTGGTGAGTACATTTTGTGTTGTTTACACGCTGCTGTTTGCTGTTCCTCAAGACTTCTGTTCAAAGGGATCCATTAGCAAACAGATAAATAAATGAGGCTCAGGCTGCTATCAAGCATTGAGACAGAGCCAAATGATAAATCAGCCAAACCAGAGAGTGAGAGAGAGAGAGAGAGAAACGAACTGACAGCCAAAGTGAGGGTTGCTAGACATGGGTTGGGTTATTTTCAAGTCTGTCTTAAATCAAAATTGAAGTGCATATACAGTACGTACATTATAATATTTCGTAGATGTTATAAACTTTCCTGCACACACTGGCCGAGAACTTTGTTAAAGGATACGATAAAGGTAATCAGGGACTAATTCTACAATATTCGTTCGATCAAGTGGGTATCTTTCAAATTCATTAATATGACCATAACATATTATAATGTACAAACATGAGTGAGGTACTTTTCACGTAAAACCCGAACAATCCCTTTAAAACAGACACACAGAAAAGCCCTTTGCTGACCAACAGGGGGAGACTCAGAGATGGAGAGAAAGAGAGAAAGAGACAGGAATAGGCTCAGGTGCTTTAAAACGGATGGTGTAGGTCTTATCTGTCACCTGCAGCTCTGTTCTTATTAGCGGAATGCAGGCTGGAAGCACAGAGCTCAAGGATAGCTGGTGTTTCATTACAGCAAGTCTGCTGTGCAGAGAGAGAGAGAGAGAGAGAGTGTGTGTGTGCGCGCTCATGTGTGTGTGCTTTTTGGGATATTTTCAAAGAGAGGCAAAAACTGTGTGTAGAAATGAGATAGACAGTGACGGACAGACAAGGCGCGCGGGGGCTGGGCAGAGGGGGTGTTTATTGATGTCCTTGATGTGCTCTGTAGACCACATCTGTGCTCAAGTTGGCAAGCTACACCATGCCATGCTGCAGAGAAAAGCAACCACAATCATATAGAAATGCTAAATATAGAAATGATTTTTAACCATGAAATAAAACTTATTAACAGATGAAAGCCACATATTACACGCTCCTAATTTTCATTCCCATGTTCACGATCCAAGGCTTGCATTCGGCTTAACCGTATATGCACACGGCTCCTGGTGATGCTCCAATGTAAAACCACGTCAGGCACAACAGAACGGTGTGCTTCATTCTTATCAAGAAAACATTGGCAAAATGTACACAACTTTATCAATGCAGCACAGAGGACGGAGAGAGCTGATGCCATGCCAGCTGGAATTATAGCACAGCGTAACTACCATACATACACATTCACAACTAATAAGAATAATCAAACATTTGCAGATGAAGATTCCAACATGGAGAAAGCGTCCTTGCGGCACACCAGCGCATTGCTGTTGAGTTTATGCTTCGTTTACTTGCGCCAGGGAGGACAAACAGCAGACACACACAAAAGAGTGCACTTTTTATTATTATTTTTTTTATTTTATTTTATGCACCTGGTGTGGGCTGAAACACTTGATCAAATGAAAGCATAACTGTCATCTCTGACACATACTGAAAATGGAAAAAGAATGCATCCAGTACAAATTAATGTGTTATTGTATAGAAATCAGCAGAGAACCCAACCAAGCGAAAAACAAACTGGTCTTTACTAGATTGGTTGCTGCCAAATAAATGTCATATAAATGAATAAAATGTGTATTAGGTTGCAGCAGGGAGAGAGCAGAGAGGCTGTGTGTGTGTGTGTGTGTGTGTGTGTGTGTGTGTGTGTGTGTGTGTGTGTGTGTGTGTGTGTGTGTGTGTGTGTGTGTGTGTGTATGGGTGTGTGTGGGTGTGTGTGTGTGTAGAGAAAGAGAGAGAGAGATCAAATACCTGCTGTGGAAAGGCAGTTCTCTTCATCACTGTTGTCTTGGCAGTTGTCCTGGCCATTACAGAGGAAACTTCGATCCACGCATCGGCCGTTCCTGCAGTGAAAGCGAGCCGCCGAGCACACCAGAGGATTACCTGCTGCAGAGAGATGAGAGACGCCAAGCAGAGCAAAACTTTAATATGGATCTTTAATGACAGGAGGTCATTGTTTTAACAGCCCTTATTAGCACGCCGGCAGAAAGCGACAAATGTAGGCTATGACCCGTGCTAACTGCAGTCCCTTTGTGTACACTCACACGATGATGTGTCATTGATCTCTCAGCCTTAAACTGCCCTCTCATCCACCGCTCACACAGCTTATTAAAGCCATGAAAGGCATCCAACACCATCTGACTGGCTGGTTCACTTCAATTCCAAACTAGATCAGGTTAGAAATACTGCATGATCACAGCTCTAAACACATACTGTAGGTTACATCAATTAAGTTACATACTGCACTTCTTGTGTGTGCCAGTTCTTATATCGCCACATGGACGCCAATCTTGATTTATTTTCTTGGATATGTTTTTGCATTTGAGGTGGCACGATGTTGCTGTTCCTCTCTAATCCTATAGATGGTGTGCTCTCCATTATTCACACTCCGGCAGCAGCACATCCAGTGTGGTAGGACGAAAGATTGCTTAGAACTGGTAATGAAATCTAATAATAAAAATGGACTGGAATATTTATTAAATCATGACACTTGGAGAATCACAAGACAAATCGAATTGGCGCCCAGGTATCATGATAACATCATATCGGATGGTCCTTGGTTATTCCTATCCCTATTAAATACTGATGAATAAAGCAGAACAACTGATATAGGCAAGAACAATTGCAGGGGGGTTCATTACATAAGTTTAGACTTTTTATTTTCAAGATGAGCTCTCTAATTGTTAAGAGGGTTTGATGTTTTGAACAATTGTCACTCATTCTCATGAAGCTCCACCGGATGTTCGCCTGTAGTGTGTGTCGCTAAAATGACTGAAAGGAATACATGTACTCAGTCAGGTTTTCCAAAAGCACTATTGCTAAGCTCATGGCTTAACTGAATGTTTTTAACATTCCTCATGCACCCAAGAGCACTCTTTCACAATTTGATTACTTGAATATGTCGGTGCTATCACAGAAATAATAATAATAAAAAAACAAACATATATACTGTAAGAAAACCTGGTCATTTAGTCTTTTTCACGATGACATTTATTCATTTAAGAGAACACTGAAGCATGACTGAGGTCCGCAAAACTGCATCTGAACAAAGAAAATGACAGATGAGACCAAAGTGGAGTAGTTTGGCCTCAGTGCCCAGCGCCATGTTTGATGGAAACCCAACAGCATTTCAACAGAAACACCTCACACCCACCAGAGCATTCTAGAGGCAAATGCCCTATTTTGTCTAAATCTTGGTTAGATTTGGATAGACCTCAACCCAATTGAAATGCTGCGGCAGGACCACAAGAGAGCTGTTCATAACCGAATGCACAAAAACCTCCATGAACTGAAGCATTGTTGTAAAGAAGAAAGGGTCGAAAATTCCCCCAAAATTATGAGAGACTGTCATACAGGAAAGTTATTGCTGTTAAAATTGGATCTACAAGCTATTGAACCATTGTAGTACTTATTATTGCCCATATGTTTTTTTTTTTTCTTTTTGGCTACATTTGTGTTAAGCCAATAGTGGCATGGTGAAAAAAGTTAAATGTTGTTGATCTTCTGAGGTTGTATTTGCCTAATACTCGGATTTTTTAAATGACATTTTTACACAAACATACACATCATTAAAAGGTGGATACTATTTTTTCCCTCCATGACTGTTAGTGGTCATTTGCTCGTTACGTTTATAGCTCATTTGTACACACACAGCCCGTACACACTGAAAAATACTGTTCTGGACCCCCGCACGCCATCTGAGGCAGGTTTGGCTGTGGGGAGCTAGAAAGTTATTTGTCATTTTCACAATTACTTTATTTCTATGTTTGTTTGTTTTTCACTGTGCTTTGTGGTGTTCTTCGCTTCAATTTCATACTGACACTTTGTCTCCTGATGTATTTTACTTATTACTACTTGTCTCATAATTCTAAGAATTTTTTTTTTTTTTTATAACAGTGATAGCCAGAATTCAATGTTCGGGAGATTGGAAGTCAATATGAATCATCTATCACGGATGGCATTAAAAAAAATTTTTTTTTTTCAAGCAGGCTTGCATACAAACAAGAAAACAAGAATGAGATGCCATTTTACATTTAAACAAATCCAACTTTCAGTCACTGCTCTTCTAATTTAAAAAACGTAAACTGATGCAGAATTATCTAGAGGACAGATCGGGGGCAATCACACGGCAGAGCGTTCTGCCTGCTTCAAGCACATTTCTGTTTAACAGGTTAGATTAGATCTGAGCATACATGATGCCCTGCAGGCTACACCTAACAGTTCTCCCCGCGTGATGGGATTTGCTTTATTAAAATCACAGAGCCTGAGCAGCTAGACGGGATTGTCAGGATCCTAGGCTGGAGATGATAGAATAGAAAGAAGAAGAAGAAAAAATAAAAAACGATCCAAAACTATGAATTACGACTGGATGAGAAGAGAGAGTACTTTGATGCACTCCGACACGTTTTCAAGCTTCAAATGTTCCTTCCATTTAATTATCAAAGTGTCTTGTGAGGATACAGTTATTGAAAAAAGGTTAGAAATTCCACTAACAGCCAAGTATAGTCATTTTATTGCAGCTAAAATTAGACAATATTCACTGTTGGTAACAGAAACCATCCACCAAATCATTTGCACCTATTGAGGCACTGGACTGGGGGGGACTGGAGACAGAAAGTCAGGAAAGCACACAGAAATGCCATAGGAGCAATGAGTAGGTTGCTGGTGTAGTTGCAGAGCGACAGGGACGTATCATAAACGAAGGATTCAGATATCTCCATTTTTATCAAAACGTGTGCATGTATAGAGAAGTATACCCAGCAGACAATCAGGGATTTATCTGCTTTTGCAAATGAACCCTTCCGCATGGACCTGACGCAGCAGCATAAATCAGCCTTTAGTTTCTTCGTGCTCTTGGCTGTATGGTCTGGATTATATGTACAGAAGCCTGTGGCATGTCTGGGATTTGAATTCGTGATCTATGGATGATACAGAGAAAGTTTTTTCTGTTGTGCTATTCTGGAGCCTAGGTAAGATAAATGGTAATACAATCCTTACACTATGAAATAATGAATTCTGTTGTGACTGATGTCGTCCAAGGTCATAGTCAGAACAGCAGCACATGGCAGCTCAAAGAGATTTCTGATGTTTTAGGACACTACTGAGACTGGAGATGCTGTACGTACTGTGGCACACACAATCTATAACATAAGGAGCTCCCATACTGCTCAGTTTCACAATTAGTATCATCAGTCCATATGAGTCCATTAAGAATTGGTGGATATTTTTAATATAAAACACCATGATTTGTTGAAAGAAATAGAATTGGAAGGTTATGAAGTGAAGTGCAATTTGCCACATAAATGAAACAGACCAAAAAATGTCATGTCCTGATTTGGCATAAATTATGAAAAAGTAAGTAACCAAGTTATCTATTATTTCTGAGCTAGTGGTTCACTAGTAAAAGTCCTTAGCTTATCCTCCCCTCATTCAGCACAAGCGATATCTTGCATGAAAATTAAGACTAAGATTCAATGATTTGTCATGTATTTTACAGAACAATCAAATAAAATAATAAAAAAAGAAAATAATTTTCCACATATCCCAGTTAGGAAGCTGAGGTCAGAGCGCAGGTGTAACGATGCCCTGCTGCGCAGCACAACAACACTGTTTCATCACTCAAGAACACCGCTCTAAACCAAGACTCGGGACACTGTTTCGCCTTTGATCTAAAAGTTCAAAACAAAGCACACACAAAGCAATGTAGAAAAAGCCTGAAACAGCTCTGCTGTCCTCTCTGAACTCGCTCGGTCGTGGTATTTCTTGAAGAATAAAAAGAAGATTTTCAGATCAGACAGTGGGTGAGACAGGTCTGAAGGATTTGCTCCAGCAGCACTTTCATTTTTCTTTTTTATTTGTGTAGCACATTTTACATTTCTGGCATTTGGCAGATGCTTCAATCCAGAGCGGCTTACATTCATCTCATCCTACATCTGAGCAGTCAGAAGCCTGGCAGTAATCCAATGTCTTAAATACTAAGCCAACGCCTTGCCCAAAGTTAAGCTTATACAGTGGTAGCAGCTTTATAGAAATAATATACATTCCTGGTATAGATTTTATATTGAAACTTTTATCCCTTATTCTGGAAGATACTCACTGCAGTTGTCTTCGTCGCTTCCATCGGGGCAGTCGCGGAAGCCGTTGCAGCGGAAGCGGCCGATAATGCAGTGGACGCCATTAGCACAGCCGAAGAACGTCGGAGCACATTTTGACTTCACCTTCGCTGAAAGACAGAAAAAGAGGCGAGGAACGGTAAA
This sequence comes from Clarias magur, assembly GCA_013621035.1. NCBI lineage: Eukaryota > Metazoa > Chordata > Actinopteri > Siluriformes > Clariidae > Clarias > Clarias magur. The sequence goes on along the minus strand of QNUK01000066.1, from coordinate 2,454,385 downwards.
GCCAGTGATGCAGTATCTTCCAGCAGTATCTACGTCCAAAGTTCAGAAAATTAAAACACATTAATGTGCATGCATGAGTTTTTAAGACCTTTATAAATAAATAAATAAATAAATAAACCCTCAACAAACAAACAAACAAAAAATACTGTAACCTGCACAAACATTTATTTACATCTACATTTCAGCATTTGGCATACGCCCCTTATCCAAAACTTACATTTTATCATTCTATTTATTTATTTATTTATTTTTACACCTGAGCAGTTTAAGGGCCTTGCTCAAGGGTCCAACAGTGGCAACCTGGTGCTTCTGACATTTGAACCTACAGTATGACCTTCCGATCAGTAGTCCAACACCTTAGCTACCCCTAATTATTGCACTAACATTTATGATCAACAAACAGTTATTACATTTCAGTACAAAGCAAAAGACATAAAATCTGCTGCTGATATTAACCGAACATTATATAACTATTTGCAGGAGGCTACTAGAACTCCAAGTCTTTTGAGGCTTTTGATGTCTTCCTTAAAAACATCCCCAACTTTCCTCTGGATGATCTTTGATAATTACAGTTTGTTTAAATGATCTTGGTCTTTTAGAAGCTTGCATTTGAGCAGTCAGCCATGATCAGTTTTGCAAGCGTGCCCTTAAGGAGTTCTCTTCTGCAGACGAGTACAAGAAATCATTTCTCTGATTATAGTTCAGGAACTAAAGTTACCCTTGGCACCTCTTTAAAGTCCACAGGTTCCTGTAGCATAACTAACATACTATGACTACAGAATTCCACTCGAACAGCAACAACCAAGCATTTGACATGCAAGATCCACAAAGGACGTGGAAGCTCGAAGGAATTTAGAGCGCTTACTTTTATGCTGCCGTGCTCCAGTGAGATAAAAAGTGGCCTCTGTCAGAGAATAAAGGTGGCTGGATTTATTACTTTGGTCGTGATTGTGCAAGCAAAATGCATTGTCTCACCAATTAAACTGGAAACAGGCTAATAAGTAAGACAGATTTGTGTCACTCCAGCATCTGGCACATTAATCTCAGACGGAGAAGGGGGTACAGAGGCCTGAGTAAGCAGCTTGTATAGATTCTGATTGGTTTTGATATCCTAAACCCACATCAATTAAACACCAAGTCAGCAAACACCGAAAGCTGGCAGTGCACGGGCCCGTCAATACCTTAATGTAAACGCAAGCAAAGATCCAATGAGATCATCTTTGCTATAACGGCATATACACGATTGATGCTTCAATACGTTAACAGCTTTGACGACGGATTTAAAGAGCCTGTCCTCGCTGTCCTCTGCTTTGACTGTGTTACTGTGCCTAAGCACTCTTCCACTCGCCATTCCTCAGCGTACTTGAGCACCATGAAGGAGCTCTGTCAGACAGAGTGGACGATCATTCCCCTTCACTGTCTCTGCAGCCTATGGCATAAACAAAGACATCACCCGCAAGGTCTCAGGAAGATGTCTGCTGGAAAACATCGCTAATGACAAATAGCGAACAGGCGGAAAGGTCACACTGCGAGTTAGACGCAATCTGTGTGCCGGGCCACAAGAAAGAGGGTTTACCTCTGGAGCAACTGCTGCCTTTTTCCTCCAGAGAGAACATAGAAGAAAGAAAGAGAGAGAGAGAGGGAGAGAGAAAGAGAAAAAGGGGAAAATTGCCTACTATTCAAAAAAAAAAAAATAATAATAATAATAAAAAGATACATGTCTCTTTACCAATAGATGTGGCTTTTTATTTATTTATTTTTTTTTTATAGGGCCTTAACAAAATAAGAAACAAAGAAGGAACAAAAGAGAAGAATAATGAAAGACACACAGAAAACCTTACATTTCTCTAAAGTCTGGCCTTAGCTCATACGTGCAGTCTGTAAATCTAAAAATGTTTTAGAAAATATTGTGCACATTGCAATTGAAATTACACTGTGTGGTTAAATGAAAAAGAATGTCTTGCCACAAAACAAAAGCAACACATAAAAAAAGAAAAAAAAAAGAAAAAAGATTTATGTATGCCTGTAAATTAAAAATATCACCATGCACTAAGGGGATGAAGCCAAGTAATTTTCCCTTTCTTTCATTCCCTCCCTTTCCTTTGTGCACTACTTCAAAAATAACAGCAGTGGTAATGACACACCGTGGTCTGCTGCGGCAAAAACCTCTCTGTTTCTGCTTTAATGCTTTCCTTTTTTCCCCTTGAACAAATATGAAATTTAATTAAAAAGAAGTAATAAAGCGGATGGGCCAGGCCTGAACCGGCGCACACCAACAATGTTACTGTTCTCGTTTTCTCTTCCGGCCTTATTCAGGACCTGTGCGTGATCTCCAGCTGGGCGTGCAGGCACACGAGCCGTGACCGTGACTCACGCTGGCTCTAAAGGAGGACTCACGCTAATTTCATGGATGCTGGATAGAACAGGCAAAGAGCATCACAATGATGGCAGTTTAATAACACTTTATACACTGAGGCTTGGATTTGAGTAGGAAAACACTACAGTAGGAGAGAAATAATATTCATGGACACTGTTTGTCAGGTTTCTCCCTGCCATTAAGAGGTCACGCTTTCGGAGGAATTTTAGCCACACATGTCGTCTTTCCCCGTTGTCTCCTCATCCCCACTATCCCCCTTTTGTTTAACTCTTAAATCCAAGCCAAGTTTTCTTTCCCTCCATCCGCTGAGCTGAAACGAGTTGTTTAGAGGAAGCCCAACCTCGTCTCCAGCTTCAGTTACAGTTTATCCTTTGTACTTATGAAAACGGGGTCACAGTGCAGGCACACCAAATCCTTAAGGTATGCACAAACCAAAACGAAGGAGAGACACACACACTCTCACTAGATTCCACAACCGCAACACAAACTCTACTAAAGCCATGACTCTGATTGGTCAGAAGGTGTTGATTGCAGCTCTGACAGTAATGACAGCCACAATTCAAATTATACTCGTTCATCAACACACTCAATCTAATGCTTTATCGTTTCTATAGTAACAGCTTACACAGAGACATCTGTGGTGGTGCGCCGCATAAACAGAGTGAAAAATGTCTGTAATTGTTGATACGCTGACATTTTTCTTTGATTAGCCAGTGAGTCAGTTTATTTATAGAAGGCATCACCAGCGTCAGCACTTCGTAACGCTCTGCGATTTTTTAGTTTTTAGTCTTCTGACCTGATATGGATATGGATTCGTGGTGACGCAAGAAAAAATGAACCAGCGTTTCTGATTCTTTTTTTTCTTTTACTTCAAGAGAGTAGAAAAGAAAAGTTGATGAGGTTTACAGCTGCTGTAACATAAGTGATTCAGCAACTAACTTGTTTGGTCAATGATGGTCCATAACATTAAATGTAGATAGAGATGGCCTTGCAGTGACGTGGTGTGCATGTTTTGGTAACGAAGATAATTACAATAAATATGACAAACACAGTCAGTCGTTTGTGGAATATCATGTTGCTTGCAGGTCAAGAAAAAGTTTAGGGAGAAAAAAAGTTATTTCCCCCGAAACCTTACACCTGGTTGTGCCATCCTTGGTGGCAACACCTGCAATCGAGTATTTGTGAGAACTGGCAGTGAGACTTTCACATCGCTGTGGAGGAATTCTGGTCCACACTTCTTTGCTGGATTGTTTTAATTCAGTCACATTGGAGGGTTTTCAGGCATAAAAGATCCTTTTTGTTACCTTCATTTCTTTTTAAAATCATTGAAATTTTAAAAAGAAATTTAATCATTGAAATGTATCTATTTTTTTAATGAGATTCACAAACTGGTAATCATTTCATAGTTTATAATATAAAATACTAAAGAGGTTTTTTTCTGATCCCCCCCCCTGTTGTTACTGTATGTTCATTTTTATGAAAGACTGTGTTAGTTTTGCGCAGGATGCACACCTTCCAAAATGTTCCAGCTTTGGTTCACAGAATATTTGCAAAAAGTCTTGGGGATAATCAAGATGGCAAATGTGAGACGAGCCTTTGTGTTATTTTTGGTCAGGAGTGGCTTGCGTCTAGAACACTCCCATGGATGTCATTGTTGCCCAGTCTCTTTCTTATTGTTGAATCATGAACACTGACCTTAGCTGAGGCAAGTGAGGGCTGCAGTTCTTTAGATACTGTTCTGGGTTCTTTTATGAGCTCCTGGATGAGTCGTCATTGTGCTCTTAAGAGTAATTTCGGCCAGTCGACCACTCCTGGGAAGGTTCCCCACTGTTCCAAGCTTTTTCCATATGTGGATAATGGCTCTCACTGGGGTTCCCTGGTGTCCCAAAGCCACAAAAATTGCAAAATGGAGTACAATAGTAAATTGGGGCATTGGGGTGTTTTCAGACCCTATAATGTTGGAGCCAGTTTTACAACCCAAATAATTCCACACGCAGCATTCACACAAAGATACTATAAAAATGGATGTGGGACAAAAAATAGGATTAAATGTCATTTCATGTCACTTTGTGTAATATTTAAAAAAGTAATTGTAAGAGCTATAAAAGTGTGGTGAATATAAAACAATAAAACAAGTTTTACTCTACTTTTCAGAGACATGTGCAATACCACTACATGAACCTCATATCATCGATTTTGCTTGATAAGTTGGAGCACCTTTTTATTTTAAGATTTATTAAAATAAACTAAAGATTTTGCAATAAATTTGTCAGCGGAAAGCCAAGCGAGTTTATGAATTTATTTATCTATTTTTTTTTATTTTGCGCAAAATTTTGTGAAGACACAGCCTCATGGATCCTGAAAATGTTATGAAGCATATCAGCTTGAATGACTTTCAGTTTCGTTTTAAAGCAGAGGAGGCATAAGGTAAGGTTAAGAAAGGTTAAATGTGCATTTATTTCACAATTTAGTCCCTTTAAATGTCGTTTCTACATGTTTTGGAAATTGGAAATTGGTAACATTTTGTGGATGGCTGGAATAGATAATCTGTATTTACATTATTTCCTATACGTAATTACGCTTTAACTCACCTGCGGAACGGTTTTTATTCACATGCTGTGGATCCAGTGTAGTAGTATAATATATACAGTAAAGAAATTTAGAGAATTTAAAAAGATTAATTAATTTTACTTGTTAAATTGTGTGGAACAGTTTTGTTTTACATTACTTTTTACATTAGTTTACCTTAATTTACATTTACTACATTAGGTTTTGTACAGCTGCTCACATATATATTTACCGTTATAAATAGTGGTAACATAAATAATTCATTATTAATATATTTGTCTTTGGAAGCCTTTTCCAGTAGTTTTCAGTAGTGTTTGACCTCACAGTATACTCTTGTAGTATATGATTAACATTGAGGATTTTCAATCCACCTCTCCCCCCATCACCCAGAAGATTGTTCCCCTTTCAGCCTGCCTTCACTCCAGGTTCCTTCCTCATGCCGTCTCGGGGAGTTTCGCCTCACCGCTGTCGCCTCTGGCTTGCTCATTATGGTTTTAAATCTGTAACCATATGTCCGTGAAGCTGCTTTGTCTTCTGTTGAAAGCACTGCATAAATAAAACTGATTAGAAGTGCACAGGCCTATACTGGGAAGGATGATTCCAGCTCACTTACTGCAGGAAGGAGAGATAGTAGGGGGCGGGAGTGGGAAAAGAATGATGGAATGTATAGTGGAAGAGATGAAAGGTTGCTCTGACCTTGGGAAAGCACTCCTACAGGGAGAGAAATCAATAGGTAATGGAGCCTGTGTGAAAGCCATGAAGGCATTAGGAACACGGACAGGTGGGCAGAGTGAGTGGTCTAAGCAATCCGTGCCTCTTTGACCTTAGCGTTGATCAGTATTACAAAAACATTCCGTCGCAAATCCGTGCTAAACCTTGGTCCTTGCTCAAGCTTGTAAAATATTCTGATTTATGAGGCATTACTGATAAGGCATCGGCAACAGGGCTCTCATTATTTTATATAGTCTGTTCGAATGGTATCAATCAGACAGCCCCCCCCTGTAGAACAAGGTTGTTTAAGAAGCAGATCTGTGCAAATGGATATCCTCGGCAGAATTGAGCAGCAGGAGATTTGAAAGAGAAAGAGGAAGATGAAATATGCAGCAGCGCTGTTCACGTCTCTTAACAGGTTAGCTTCGTGTAAGCTCTTGTGGACAGACTCTCTGTGGGGTGCTGTGGAGGGAGAGAGGGGGGGGGGTGGTCTGTAAGCTGTGTGGAAACAGGAAGGGGGGGAGACATAACCTGGTCGATACTCTATCTCTGCTCTTTAGTATTAATTATAGCAGCTTATTGATCAGCCATCCATTAAAAGTCTCGCCATGTGATGGCACTCGGCTAGTAAGACACCTGCCCCTCTCCCTCTCTCTCTTTCACACACACGCACACAAACACACACACACACTTTTAGCTGACCAAGTCACCTGCCTTTAACTCGATTAAGCAGTCAGCTCAAATAGAGAGATAGCGAGAAAGAGAAAGGGGGAGGGATACAGGGAACGCCCTTTCCACAGCTCTGAAAAAGCTAGCTGCTTGTATGAAGAACATCATGCAGCGGTTAGATGTAAAGTTGCTGACTGTAGCTCATTCGCCAGGCCCTCTGCTCCTTCCAATAGTGCACAGCAACAGTTAAAGACCAACGACGTGCGACTGATCATTCTCAACACCACACTGCCACGGTAATGTGCGATTTCATACACAGAGGCGTTTCTAGTTTAGAAGGAAACCAGCAGACAAAACCAGAGCAAGTCTTATGATCTTACAACGAAGATCTACCACACATGACAGAAGAACACCTTTCATCTTTGAAGAGAACACTTATGGGAAAACACCCAAATAATTATATTTTTTTCATTGTATTTTTATGGGCCAAGCACTATGTGTGTGTGTGTGTGTGTGTGTGTGTGTGTGTGTCAAGATCCCAGATTTTGTCGACCCCTTTGCTTAATACTCATGTGATTTCCAGTCCTTTCCAGATTTAGTCTCCACACTCTTCTGGAAAGCCTTTCCACTCCACAAAGCCTTGGAGCACAGCTGTTGCTCATTTAGCCACTAGAGCATTAGTGAGGTCAGGCAGTGATGCCGGGTGTGAAGGCCTGAGGTACGCAAATTTAGGAAGGCTTTTAAGACCTATTTCACAACCATTTCGAATTTTGAGTCAAGAGAGATGATCGATTGAGATTTGATCGAAATGTCAGGATATCCAAGATGGAAAAGGAACTTTTAATCTCTTAAACAGCGTTGCCATGACAAGGTGATCAATTAACAACTCACCTAGCAAGGCATAATTGCATATTACATTGTTCACTGTGGCCCAGAGCTCACATGGGTTTAATGAGCCATAATTTAATTTATTACTAAATTCAATACTGAAGTGGAAATGGACAGTGAGAATTGTAAAACAAACTTTCGAATACTTCTTCCCTGATGAATCGACAACTGATGATGCTCAAAGGGAGGCATGACATCAAAATCATGCACATTCCCCTTAAAAAAATCACTGTCCCGATCGGCTTGAGATTTTACAAAGTTCATCAGAATCAAGGCAGATTTTGGCAGCACGATCTCTACACACCCATGATTCACAGTCCCTGGCACACCCTTGGCGCTTGGGCCTGCCAACCACTGCTTGCGGATACATTAAAAATAAATATATAACCATCTTCTTCATTGAAAAATAATCGAATGTGCACACAATGTATAATCTGTCAATAATACAGGGAGGAAAATGGCAGCATATCAAAACATTGCCATAAATATTATGATGGTATTGAATAAAACGATTAAAATATGCTTGAGCTACAGTGTTCCACAACTGCCTTGTTTATCCTTGCCGTACTACACCCTAGGCGCTGTAAGGTAATGGCCCGTAGAGATCTGAAAAATCCCTTTTGCAATATAATGCTTATTACTGTGTCACTACGCAATAAACAAGCGCTGATAATGAAAAAACAACCACGCAGACTTGTCTATATGTTTGTAGAGCTGTTGAACAATTAATAGCAATAGAATGGCGATGTTTACACTGCATGCCTAAGCGTTCGATTTATATTTATATGCTTTTCCCCCCAATCCAGTTATTTACATTACCTGTGTAATGTAGCTTATCTCTATCGAAGCACTGGAATAAACATAAATCTTTCCTTCTACCAAAAAAAAAAAAAAGGGGGAGAGAGGAAGATTATTTATGTGAATTTATGTGATTATTAGCTAGCCCGCTGTACTTATTCCCCCCCCCCCGCCCCCCGATTTTTTCCCTAATTTACTTGCTCCTCCCCGTCACTAGGGGGCTCCCACATTAAGCTACTACGACCATCACCACCATCTTTCAAACCACGTGACGCCAGGTGACCGCATCTTTTCAAACCTCTCACTCACGCACCGTTGGGGGCGGCGTAACACACTCGGAGGACCGCGCTATTCCGCTCCTCCCGCTTGCGTGACCTCACGGACTCCCCTCATTGGCCGTAGAGCAGTCATTAATGTGGGACACTAAGTACCAGCTCTCTCTAAACCTCCGGTGAGAAGTTACAGCATCTCCCGACAGAGACAAATAATTTTTTTAAGTTAATCACATCATGATAACAAATTAGACTGTAGATTAAAATCTTTATTACTCGATTCAATTTAATTTTCACATGCTCGTTTCTCTTTCAAGTAAAAAAGTCCACCACAACATACCGTATAAGAAAATAATTATTATTATTTATCTGTGTGACTAAGAATCAGGTGATCATGTAACCATCGAATATTATGTCTGTTATGTTTTTTTTTTGGCCCTGAAATACACAGTAAGCTAATGTCAGCTAACGGTACTTTCCACCATCCACTGTTGTGATTGATGTCGTGGTAGTCACATGTCAGTAAAACGTAACTGATAATTAATTAAAGATGGCGGTCGAGGAGCTAGACAGAACAGACTGAGGAACTACATACTATCCAATAAAGCGAGGCTGCTCGTTTATGTCGGAGTTGACTGTTGTTGCTTCGGAACCTTTGCAACCTATAATCCACTTTATTTCTGCTTTTATGCAAATTAATGCGTTCTCCTGATTTCTACCCCAGTAACCGAGTCATTGCATAATGTTTTAGCAATGATGTGTGGAGATGTGGGTTGTGTCCTTATATCTCACATTAAATACATGATTTGAGTCTGCAGAGCACTTGTATGTGATATGAGCAGGTGTTACATGCTTTGCATCTGCTTTCTTCAGTGGTTACACACATCTACAAAAAGACTGTCGTCATTTCACACTAATTAATCAGGGGAATAAACCATGTAATAAATTCATTGTTTCTACATGATACCAACTTTTCACAATATCCAGTAACGTCGTTTCCTATTACATGAAAAAAAATCGACCCACCAACATTTAATTATTATTCTTTTATTTATTCTAATAAATTATTTATTAATTTTCTCGTCAATAAAAGACAATCAATATTTGCAGACATGTACATATGCTTAGCAATTAATATTTAGCACAGGTGTTTTGACCATTACACGACCATGTCCCGAAGCCCCGCCCCTTCCCCCACTCAGTTTATTTGGTGCACTACATTTATGTCAGTGTCAGCAGAGCATACTTTAATAACAGGAAATAAAATCTGTTCATTGAAAAAGAAAAGTAAGTAAGGGAATGAACAATAAAACAGATTTACTTGACAAATTTCATCAAATATGTCTTTGAGACACTTACTGAGGAAATACTGAAAAACAACACGGTCCATCATCCCCAAAAGCCTGCACGAGATTTAACAAAGGAATAGATTGCTGATCATATACAATGTTCCTGTAGTATGTACTGCTTAGTCAGAAATATCAAGGATTACAGCAGAGAGAAACTAGTCTCCAATATTGCTATCGCCTGATCATCATCTGTCTGAACTTTAACTCAGTTTAATGAATAAAGCCTCACATGCTGTGTGATTCAGGGTTTTTTTTTTTTTTTTTTTACTGCTTTTGAACCGCATAAAAATGTTTTGATCCGACTTGCAGGTTTCACATGCAAAAGCTAACTAGAGCGAGGAGCTCATTTCTATGGTAACAATTAATGTCTATAATGAATCTTTCACGTATGAAGGGAGAAGCAATCTGATTCGGGGCTACGTTTACCTGCGGTCTTAGTAAATCTGTTAACTTCATGAAGGGTTTCGAATGATTAAATTGAGCATAAATGGAAGACTGGAACAATAGAGTAGAGATTGGTTCAGAGAAGTCTGATTAAAAAAAGTACATGACATCTTGTTCCTCATGCACAATATGCAAAGGCACTCAAAATCTTTTTGATTTATAAAAAGATTCATTTAAACATTGTTTTTGTGTTCCATTGTTGTATAATTTGAATAACAGTGTTATATGAATGCAGTGCCAACACCGTTATCCACCCAGAGATACACTTTGTTTGCGACATCGCTGTGGTTATGACGTCGTGCACATTTAGTGTAAATCATACCAATGATGCTGCATACAGTGGAACCTTGGATTGCGAGCATAATTCGTTCCGGAAGTGTGCTCTTATTCCAAAACACTCGTAAACCAACTCATCATTTCCCATAAGAAATAATGAAAACTCAAATTATTCGTTCCACAGCCCCAAAAAATAAATACATAAAAATAATGAATACAATCTATAAAATGAAAATAAAAAAATTAATCTGCACTTTACCTTTAAAAAAGTACAAATAAATCCTGACCGATAAGTGTTTCCATTGGTGCGCGCAGGCACCGTGTGTGTGTCTGTGTGTGTGTCTGTGTGTGTGTCTGTGTGTGTGTCTGTGTGTGTGTGTGGAATTAGACCCTTCCCTCCCCTCGTTTTACACACTAACACTCCTTCCTCCCTCTCCCCACCTCGCTTTTTAAAATTCACAACAAACACACACACACAACGGAAACACCGTTTTAACAGGAAAAAAAGAAATCTCTCTGAGACTGGCATGAGCACATATTAACGGACTCACTTTTTAAGTTTCACAACAAACGCCTAAACACAGCGGAAACACCGTTTTAACGGAAAAAAGCGAGACTGTGTTTGTGAAGCCGGGGAGGGGGTGAAAAGGCGAGAGAGCGTCTGTGCGTGTGTGTGTGTGTGTGTGTGTCAGGGTCAAATTGCGCGCGCACACTCATAAGAGACGAGCAGAGTTTCTGTGTGTTTGCGAAGCCGTGGGGGGAGGGGGTTGAGCGGGGGAAGGTGAGAGAGTGCCGCTCGGTGTCAAAATAAGAGTCGCATCCTTGCTCGGTTTGCGGAACACTCGTAAACCACATTACTCGCAATCCAAGGTTCCACTGTACATTTATATAAATCTGTATTAATAAAAAAAAAAAATGAAGTAAAGTAACAACCTCAGTTGCTAAAAACTCCACTGCACAAAGTAATAGACACAAACAAAACACACTTTTACTCAGATTCCGCACTGAAGCTTTAACATGGAAATGCACAAGCCGCAATATGCAACACTCGCACACGCTCAAGCACACACACTCGCACTCGTCCAGATGACTCTCTGTAGATATGACAAATTTATGAGGTGATCATTTTACAAGGCACTAACTAGACTCTTACATACTAATGCAGTCTCGTGAGCTAATGAAGTCTCATAAACCAACTGATCACCTGTGCAGCGTTTTAAGTTTAATATTAATATTCATTAAGCATGGCTTTGATGATTCTCATTACAGGGTGCTCATGGTGGAAATAAGTCCTGTGGAATTTAGAAATGATGAATGTACTCGTTATATGCTTTCTAATGAATCTGTATATTTTAAGCCTAATACATCAATCTTAATAAAATGTGTTCTTGAAGAGACTGATGAAAACCATAGGCAGAACTGATTGGATTTAACACACACAAAAAAATATATATAATAAAAAAAAGTGATGAAGTTTTACGTGTGTGTGGGCTTCGTGGTGTTTGTCCAGCTTTGAACTCCAGAAATACTGAAGATAATCCTTTGAAGAATCAGATAAAGCGCCTTAGTCTTTTCTCGCGCAAAGATTTAACGAATATTTCCTCCGTCGTAAGCGAGACATTCGGACCTGATGACCTTTTATCCCGGTGTTACCGGTGTCAGCATTCCTGCGAGTATGACTTAATCCTCTCAAGCCCCAAAGAAAGACCTCACACGCTGTTAAAAAATGCTGTGTGGAATCTAACGCACAACAATGCTGAAACACTCAGCATAAAATATGCAGCATAAAGATCTAATTAAACGTGACTTTTGCAGTAGTTAGATCAGCCTTGACATCTCATTAAAAAGCGTAATTAAACACAACCTATTGAAAAATGTGACAGTGAGAGAGCATGATGATCTGCGGGTTCACACAGATACAAAATCTGACAGGTGGTGAAGTTTACACTTTGAGCTCAACAGCTGGATCTCTCCAAACCAGTAGCTTGCTACGTGGTATTTGGTGATCACTTTTCTTAGTATTTACTGCACAAAGCTTCTGGCGTTCCAGACTGCTGGGTAGCGAATGCACAAAGCAAAGAATAACCGAAGAGACCTTTTTTTGCAAGGTTGAGAGATTCTTTTCCATTTGTGTTTTTCTTTCAGGAAGTCAGGTTGCTGAAAGTCGACTGCATTTCAGGGCTTATGAGAAGCTCTCGGGTGAGCTTTCTGTCTCGCTAGGCCAAGTATAGAATGAGCCGGTGAACAGATACACACCACACGAGCACGAGGATCCTGTGCTAAATTACTGGTGCTGCTCGGAGGTGTGCACACGCATAGAAATGATTCAGGTTAAAAGTCTCCAGCCTGGGTGTGAAGATGTGGAAAGCATTTAACATGCACTGTCTACAGAGCACCCATGACCTGACCGGAACCCGAGCCTTATTAAAATAGTCTATAAAAATAAACAACCAGCAAAAAGCTGGTGACCAGTATTATCCGGACTTGTATTAATGATCTTTTTACTGATCGATTCCTCAACGTTTCAGTGCGTCTTGCAATCTATTATGAATAGTAATGAGAAAACGGTGCTTTAAAAATTACTGTCGTGATGACATTTTGCACATGACTGAGAGGAAAAATTAACCAAATATTCAGTCCTCATGCACAATCATGCCCTGTGATACACTAAAAGTGAGAAATTCCTGACAGCAGAAGCTAAAATTCCAGAAGAATTAAAGCTCCCTATTATTTTACAATCAACCTTGAAAAGCAGGAACCATGCATGGCAAAAGATATAGACTGCGCTAAAAAAAGTGCAAAATTAATAAATGTTACGCCCTCTGTTAAATGCCTGCCTCAACCAAATCCAAACTTCAAAAGCCATGCACAAACAGTGACCTATAGAACTGCATCATTGTAAAAATAAATAAATAAATAAAATAAACATGCAGATAAAAGGGCAAGTAATAAAGAAAAACCCCAAGTGGCCGGTATATGAACACACTCATCCTGATTCATTTAACATCCCGGAGTAGCCGCGCTCTTATACATTCCCTTTGGTGGAGTAATTTCCAAAAACAATTTCCCATTAATGAGGCACAGGGGACTGAATTTCGTCTTAGCTTTGCATAAATATCCCAATTTGTGCAAGAGGCTTTTTCATCCATCTCTGCCACCAACTGCGCAGCCTTCTTATGAGGGGACAAGCAGTCAAGTCATTGACCCAACATCAGGAAGCAGAGGTTATTAACAAGCCCTAAGAGAATTTCAGATGACCGTCAAAATAAGATCAATGGATAAATTATACAAAGAGCTGCGGATGCACCTCTTTTATTGGCAGGGCAAACATGAAAAGCTTGCGCATTAGAGGAAATGCATGTCTGCTTGTTAATCAGATAGTGGAGAGAAACACACACAGGTGGAAGCTCATTTCCATTTGGGACTAATTTTCGCTTTACTTGCCGCTGTCCTTTCTGTCTTAGAGTGCTCTCGGGAAGAATAGGTTGCTGCTTTTGTGATTGAGTGCCTATTGTGGTTTGCTTCCCTGTCTGAAGCATTTACAAATGAAAAGCCTTGTTAAAAATCTGGCCACCTCTGGCTATGAGCTTAAAAGCAGAAGCTTTACAAAGCAGCGGATCTCCCACAGGGTAAATGACTGCAGGTAAAGAGAGACAAAGCAAGACTTACTGATCTTACCTCTGGCTCTTTCCCCATCTTTGCCCTGTGCCACCACTCCCATAAGACCGTACTTTACACCTTGGAGCTCATTCTGAGCTTAGAGGAACATTCATTCAGGATACAGTGTACACCCAAAGTCTCTGTGGGTGGGGAAAAAAAGCAACAAAGTGTGTGTGGGGTGTGTGTGGGGGGGGGTGCTGCTGGGGGGGACTTTGGGGTTTTTCACAGCAGGAGAAAATACGGAGGCTTGATGGGGAAATGAAAAGCCCCGGAATAAACCAAACTTTTACAGGTTTAAGGGATAATCTTTTGAGACAAGAATACAAACAACTTGGGACAAACAACTTGAGTCTCCCTTTAAAGGGTCCCATGAAGCCAGGGCGAGCAAGGAACCTGCCTCACTTTTAGACACAAGTCCCTTATGATCATCTGGAAAAAGGTTTACAGAAACATTTAGTCAGAATAGAGTTGTTGTTGGTCTTTCGGCTGCTCCCAGGAAGGTGTCGCCACAGCAGACTATCCGGTCCACACATGCAAGCTTGGCACATTTTTGTTTTACGCCAGATGCCTTTCCAGACGCCAGGTAATAGATATCCTGTGAAAATTAGCATGTTCTGTTGACATTCCAACACATTATGTGAAAAAAAAATCTACAGAATCCAAAAAAGCATTGACTCTATCCAAAATTTGGTGCTGCATGAAAACTTTCCAAAACATATCCCATACCCGTCCCATTCCCCTGGTCTTACACCACCTGGTGCCTACTTGTGGGGAATGTTAAAGGAGAGTGTGTTCAACTGTGAAGATCTGCCTGGAACTCTGCCTGCATTACGCGAGCAATTCGTCTCCTTTTGCAGGAGTCTGCATCAACCTGATTCTGATTCAATTGAGAATCTGCATGAGCGATATGAACACTGTCTACAGCGGGGCGGTGCACACTTTCAACACTTACGTTACCATTAACGTGGTAAATCAACGCATTAATAGTGTGTGTGTGTGTGTGTGTGTGTGTGTGTGTGTGTGTGTGTGTGTGTGTTAGTTTCTTTCAGGAGAAATAAACTCACAGATGACAACAAGGTAATTTTGTTTGTCTTTACTTTTCAGTATTGTAGATTTTGGCGCATACTGTATTAAAAAAGTAATAAGGTTTTGGTTAAGTCCTCACTGAGGTCCACACTGAACCGCAGAACACCAATCAATCAATCATTGACAAACACAAAGCAGGTGACATGAGGAAGGGGATGTAAATGAGACACACAGGCACCTATGGGAACTGAAGTGCAACTCCCTACAAAGCAATCAAAGGAAGTGATGTCAGTTATAAAGGCACATAGAATGAGAGAAGTTCTCCACTAGCAAAGTTCTCCATGTTGCAGGCTGGAGGAGTACCACGCATCACGCAAGGGCCAAATTTTGATGCCTTGATGATTGGGTACAGTGGTACTTACAGTGGTTAGCACCTACTAAAACTGTTCCAAGGAAAGATAATCAGTGACTTGGTGACAGGTGCCCAGTGCTAAGTGATGGGGACGACTTTGGCTTACCTGGGGAAGTATATCTGCATTTATTTTTATCTATCTTTAGAAATATAGGTCATCATACTGTGAAAGCGTGACACCTCTACAAAGCTGTTACTTTGTGCAAATGGGACCTACAGCACCTTGTGTTCTACACCCTTCTACATTCTGTCAGAACACAAAAGCGGCAGGACAGTCTGCCACATTATACAGCGAGATAGCACATAGACAGGGTGCAAAAAAATAAGAAGGAGAGAGAGAGAGAGAGAGAGAGAGAGAGAGAGAGAGAGAAGAGAGGCAGACTGAAAGAAACGGAGGTGTCTACAGACGACAGCAGCACTCCAGACTCTCCAGAGGCGTCGCCCCGGCGCAGTAAAGAGGTTTGGGGGCCAGCAGGGGCTTGGTGGTTTGGCTCAGACCCACTTTTCTGCTCTCCAACATCACACAGACTGCATGCTGCTTAATTAAAAAATAAACCCGGTCTTGCAAGAAGCAGATGGAGCAGATATGGCAATAGGGGCAGGAGAAACCCCTGAGAATGGAGGGAATACAGAACACATTATGGGATTTTCCAGAAGGGTGCTAGAACGCATCCAAGATACAAAATTATGTCATGTCAACATTCCCACTACCATCTGCAAAGAAGAGGGGGTGACAAAAAGAGAAACAAACGCTTGAGAGACTAAGACAGCGACGCCAGGGAAGGATCAAAGCAAACATTTTGCCTGCGGCAGTCTCTGTGAGCGGTTATTACCCGCCGCATAACAATCATAACGAGTGCTTTATTCTGGTGCTTTTCTGGCATGGAATGTGTCCCAGCTAAGCTTTTGCATGAACTGTGGTTCATGAAGTGGAGTTCATGAAGAAAGATTCAGGTGACTTACGACAACCCTTCTCGTCGCTCTTGTCCCAGCAGTCGGGGTAACCGTCACACTGCCAGTTTCCGTGGATGCACGAGCCATCGCCACACATGAAGTTTCCCGGGATGTTGCACTCGGTGGTGAAGTTATTCCCAGGGAGAAGCTGGCTCTCTGAAAGAAAGACATCACACTACAGTTATGTATCAACACTTAATATACCTTATAAACACTGACAATAAAAAATAAAGCTGTAGAAATTTGAAGCACTTATAGCAAATATTGCAGGATCAATGAGCACACCTTTATTGTTCAGTTGAATTTATATATATATATATATATATATATACACACACACACACACACACATACACACATACATACATACATACATACATACATACATACAGTGCCTTGTGAAAGTATTCGGCCCCCTTGAACTTTGTGACCTTTTATAAACAAAGATATAAAACTGTCATTTTTTGTGAAGAATCAACAACAAGTGGGACACAATCATGAAGTGGAACAAAATTTATTGGATATTTCAAACTTTAACAAATAAAAAACGGAAAAATTGTTCAGCCCCCTTAAGTTAATACTTTGTAGAGACTGAAATTTTTGCCCATTCCTCCTTGCAAAACAGCTCGAGCTCAGTGAGGTTGGATGGAGAGCGTTTGTGAACAGCAGTTTTCAGTTCTTTCCACAGATTCTCGATTGGATTCAGGGCTGGACTTTGACTTGGCCATTCTAACACCTGGATATGTTTATTTGTGAACCATTCCATTGTAGATTTCGCTTTATGTTTTGGATCATTGTCTTGTTGAAAGACAAATCTCCGTCCCAGTCTCAGGTCTTTTGCAGACTCCATCAGGTTTTCTTCCAGAATGGTCCTGTATTTGGCTCCATCCATCTTCCCATCAATTTGAACCATCTTCCCTGTCCCTGCTGAAGAAAAGCAGGCCCAAACCATGATGCTGCCACCACCATGTTTGACAGTGGGGATGGTGTGTTCAGGGTGATGAGCTGTATTGCTTTTACGCCAAACATAACGCTTTGCATTGTTGCCAAAAAGTTCGATTTTGGTCTCATCTGACCAGAGCACCTTCTTCCAAATGTTTGGTGGGTCTCCCAGGTGGCTTGTGGCAAACTTTAAACGACACTTTTTTATGGATATCTTTAAGAAATGGCTTTCTTCTTGCCACTCTTCCATGAAGGCCAGATTTGTGCAGTATACGACTGATTGTTGTCCTATGGACAGAGTCTCCCACCTCAGCTGTAGATCTCTGCAGTTCATCCAGAGTGATCATGGGCCTCTTGGCTGCATCTCTGATCAGTCTTCTCCTTGTATGAGCTGAAAGTTTAGAAGGACGGCCAGGTCTTGGTAGATTTGCAGTGGTCTGATACTCGTTCCATTTCAATATTATCGCTTGCACAGTGCTCCTTGGGATGTTTAGAGCTTGGGAAATCTTTTTGTATCCAAATCCGACTTTAAACTTCTCCACAACAGTATCTCGGACCTGCCTGGCGTGTTCCTTGTTCTTCATGGTGCTCTCTGCGCTTTAAACGGACCACTGAGACTATCACAGTGCAGGTGCATTTATACAGAGACTTGATTACACACAGGTGGGTTCTATTTATCATCATTAGTCATTTGGGTCAACAAGTAAAGGGGCTGAATAATTTTTCACGCCCAATTTTTCCGTTTTTTATTTGTTAAAAAAGTTTGAAATATCCAATAAATTTCGTTCCACTTCATGATTGTGTCCCACTTGTTGTTGATTGTTCACCAAAAATTGCAGTTTTATATCTTTATGTTTGAAGCCTGAAATGTGGCAAAAGGTCACAAAGTTCAAGGGGGCCGAATACTTTCACAAGGCACTGTATATACACACACACATATATACATATACACACATCTATATACATATACATCATTTTTTATATATATATATATATATATATATATATATATATATATATATATATATATATATATATAAGCATTAAAAAAAATTATTCATCTTCAGCAACCACTTTATCCTGATTTGGACTGAAGTGGATCCAGAGTCTATCCTTGGAACACTGGGCAAAAGTCAGAAGTACACACTGACAAAATGGCAGGTTCTGTACATCCCCTTGAACACACCTTCACACTTTGGGGACATTCAGCAAAGCCAACTGAACTACTATGTGTTTTGGCAAACTGGAAAGAAACCAATGGAGACATGTAAACTCCGGATCCAAGCAGGGTTTGTGGAGCTGTGAGACGGCAACGTTACCCAGTGCACCACTGTGTGTCACACTATAAAAACCATCCAGCGCAAAATATGAGATTACACCAGCATACTCCAGATGACCTTCTGAACCGTACGTGAGTTTGTACGTTTGATCACGTATTTTAAACATTTTTCTAAACAGATTTTTAACAGTTCAGTTAAAAAAAATCAACTGGCTGTTAAGGGATAGCACAGTATTAGGGAGGCCTTTCTGCCCTGGGGGAGAAGCTCAAAAAGCGAGCTAACAAGGTAGCAAACTAAAATTAGCCAGCTAGCACCGGAATATTAACGCTCGTTCTCTCTGGACGAAAAGCAACAGACCGGTACTGTATGTAGCCTAATGATTTGTCACTAATGTGTGTCATAGCCTGGTGGACGATGAAGACTAGTTCAATTCAATTTTATTTGTATAGTGCTTTTAACAATTGTGATTGTCACAAGGCAGCATTACACAATCAAAAGAATTATTTAAGTTTGTATAAAATGTGAATGTGTATGAATCAAAATGATCAGATAGTCCCTGATGAGAAAGCAGAGAGCGACAATGTCAAGGAAAAACTCCTTGAGATGGTAGTAGGAAGAAATCTTGAGAGGAACCGGACTCAGGGAACAGGGAACTCATCCTCATTTGGGTGAAACAGAAAGCAGGAATTGATCTGCATTCATACTGTGTTAGGTGGCAGGCAGTTCAGTATAACAGTTGTTAATAAATGTTATTGATTTTAATTGATGTTAATATGGAGTCTAGGTAGTTATTGGAGGCTCAGGTAGACTTGAAGGAAATTCCAGTCCTGAACTAACAAGCGACTGTAGCCAAGTCCGCCGAGAAACAGCTGTCAACATCAGTCGAGGCCAGAACCGTCTTCATAGTAAAGTGAAACCGTCCCAAAGAGACACACCGGACATGACTAATGTTAGTGAAGGAACAGGACAAGAGGAACTTGGGAAGACATTTGTTCACATGAGTGTCTTTGGACATGTGGGAACATGGAAGACACTATGCAAGACCCAAACAGATTAACAAATGTGTGATACAGCAAATGCAGTGAATTGTTATGGATGGAGGGTTGTAAAGTGACAATACACAATAAAAACTTTATTGGATTCAAGTAAATTAAAACGTGCATGTAATTTACACCGGCCACTTCATGAACCACACCTTGCAAGCACGCGGTTGCCTTTAGAACTGTCTTAATTCTCCCTGGTTTAGATTCAATGAAGTGCTAGAAACATTCCTTAGAGATTTTGATCCAAACAGACATGATGGCATCCATAGCGGATTTGACATGATAGCGGATTTGTCACGTCCATGTTTTGAATCTCCCGTTCCACCACATCCCAACGGTGCTCTACTGGACTGAGATCTGGTCACCCGCGGAAGCCAATTGAATACAGGGAACTCATTATAATATACCATAAACCAGTCTGAGATGATTTTAGCTTTGTGATTTGGCATGTTCTCCTGTGGTCATAAAGGAACGGACATGGTCAGCAACAATACTTGTTTAATGCCTGTGGCATTAAACATTGCTCAATTGGTAGTAAGAGGCCCAAAGTGTGCCAAGAAATTATCCCACACACCATTACACCACCATCAGCCTGAACGGTTGATACAAGGCAGGATGGATCCCTGCTGACCGTACGGACCGCACGCAAATGTCACAGCGGAAATCAAGCAACCACTTTATCCTGATTTGGACTGAAGTGGATCCAGAGTCTATCCTTGGAACACTGGGCAAAAGTCAGAAGTACACACTGACAAAATGGCAGGTTCTGTACATCCCCTTGAACACACCTTCACACTTTGGGGACATTCAGCAAAGCCAACTGAACTACTATGTGTTTTGGCAAACTGGAAAGAAACCAATGGAGACATGTAAACTCCGGATCCAAGCAGGGTTTGTGGAGCTGTGAGACGGCAACGTTACCCAGTGCACCACTGTGTGTCACACTATAAAAACCATCCAGCGCAAAATATGAGATTACACCAGCATACTCCAGATGACCTTCTGAACCGTACGTGAGTTTGTACGTTTGATCACGTATTTTAAACATTTTTCTAAACAGATTTTTAACAGTTCAGTTAAAAAAAATCAACTGGCTGTTAAGGGATAGCACAGTATTAGGGAGGCCTTTCTGCCCTGGGGGAGAAGCTCAAAAAGCGAGCTAACAAGGTAGCAAACTAAAATTAGCCAGCTAGCACCGGAATATTAACGCTCGTTCTCTCTGGACGAAAAGCAACAGACCGGTACTGTATGTAGCCTAATGATTTGTCACTAATGTGTGTCATAGCCTGGTGGACGATGAAGACTAGTTCAATTCAATTTTATTTGAATAGTGCTTTTAACAATTGTGATTGTCACAAGGCAGCATTACACAATCAAAAGAATTATTTAAGTTTGTATAAAATGTGAATGTGTATGAATCAAAATGATCAGATAGTCCCTGATGAGAAAGCAGAGAGCGACAATGTCAAGGAAAAACTCCTTGAGATGGTAGTAGGAAGAAATCTTGAGAGGAACCGGACTCAGGGAACAGGGAACTCATCCTCATTTGGGTGAAACAGAAAGCAGGAATTGATCTGCATTCATACTGTGTTAGGTGGCAGGCAGTTCAGTATAACAGTTGTTAATAAATGTTATTGATTTTAATTGATGTTAATATGGAGTCTAGGTAGTTATTGGAGGCTCAGGTAGACTTGAAGGAAATTCCAGTCCTGAACTAACAAGCGACTGTAGCCAAGTCCGCCGAGAAACAGCTGTCAACATCAGTCGAGGCCAGAACCGTCTTCATAGTAAAGTGAAACCGTCCCAAAGAGACACACCGGACATGACTAATGTTAGTGAAGGAACAGGACAAGAGGAACTTGGGAAGACATTTGTTCACATGAGTGTCTTTGGACATGTGGGAACATGGAAGACACTATGCAAGACCCAAACAGATTAACAAATGTGTGATACAGCAAATGCAGTGAATTGTTATGGATGGAGGGTTGTAAAGTGACAATACACAATAAAAACTTTATTGGATTCAAGTAAATTAAAACGTGCATGTAATTTACACCGGCCACTTCATGAACCACACCTTGCAAGCACGCGGTTGCCTTTAGAACTGTCTTAATTCTCCCTGGTTTAGATTCAATGAAGTGCTAGAAACATTCCTTAGAGATTTTGATCCAAACAGACATGATGGCATCCATAGCGGATTTGACATGATAGCGGATTTGTCACGTCCATGTTTTGAATCTCCCGTTCCACCACATCCCAACGGTGCTCTACTGGACTGAGATCTGGTCACCCGCGGAAGCCAATTGAATACAGGGAACTCATTATAATATACCATAAACCAGTCTGAGATGATTTTAGCTTTGTGATTTGGCATGTTCTCCTGTGGTCATAAAGGAACGGACATGGTCAGCAACAATACTTGTTTAATGCCTGTGGCATTAAACATTGCTCAATTGGTAGTAAGAGGCCCAAAGTGTGCCAAGAAATTATCCCACACACCATTACACCACCATCAGCCTGAACGGTTGATACAAGGCAGGATGGATCCCTGCTGACCGTACGGACCGCACGCAAATGTCACAGCGGAAATCAAGCAACCACTTTATCCTGATTTGGACTGAAGTGGATCCAGAGTCTATCCTTGGAACACTGGGCAAAAGTCAGAAGTACACACTGACAAAATGGCAGGTTCTGTACATCCCCTTGAACACACCTTCACACTTTGGGGACATTCAGCAAAGCCAACTGAACTACTATGTGTTTTGGCAAACTGGAAAGAAACCAATGGAGACATGTAAACTCCGGATCCAAGCAGGGTTTGTGGAGCTGTGAGACGGCAACGTTACCCAGTGCACCACTGTGTGTCACACTATAAAAACCATCCAGCGCAAAATATGAGATTACACCAGCATACTCCAGATGACCTTCTGAACCGTACGTGAGTTTGTACGTTTGATCACGTATTTTAAACATTTTTCTAAACAGATTTTTAACAGTTCAGTTAAAAAAAATCAACTGGCTGTTAAGGGATAGCACAGTATTAGGGAGGCCTTTCTGCCCTGGGGGAGAAGCTCAAAAAGCGAGCTAACAAGGTAGCAAACTAAAATTAGCCAGCTAGCACCGGAATATTAACGCTCGTTCTCTCTGGACGAAAAGCAACAGACCGGTACTGTATGTAGCCTAATGATTTGTCACTAATGTGTGTCATAGCCTGGTGGACGATGAAGACTAGTTCAATTCAATTTTATTTGAATAGTGCTTTTAACAATTGTGATTGTCACAAGGCAGCATTACACAATCAAAAGAATTATTTAAGTTTGTATAAAATGTGAATGTGTATGAATCAAAATGATCAGATAGTCCCTGATGAGAAAGCAGAGAGCGACAATGTCAAGGAAAAACTCCTTGAGATGGTAGTAGGAAGAAATCTTGAGAGGAACCGGACTCAGGGAACAGGGAACTCATCCTCATTTGGGTGAAACAGAAAGCAGGAATTGATCTGCATTCATACTGTGTTAGGTGGCAGGCAGTTCAGTATAACAGTTGTTAATAAATGTTATTGATTTTAATTGATGTTAATATGGAG
The DNA here is from genome assembly GCA_013621035.1 of Clarias magur. Classification (NCBI taxonomy): domain Eukaryota; kingdom Metazoa; phylum Chordata; class Actinopteri; order Siluriformes; family Clariidae; genus Clarias; species Clarias magur. Next base: position 2,431,130 of record QNUK01000066.1, on the reverse strand, counting down.
TCTAGGTAGTTATTGGAGGCTCAGGTAGACTTGAAGGAAATTCCAGTCCTGAACTAACAAGCGACTGTAGCCAAGTCCGCCGAGAAACAGCTGTCAACATCAGTCGAGGCCAGAACCGTCTTCATAGTAAAGTGAAACCGTCCCAAAGAGACACACCGGACATGACTAATGTTAGTGAAGGAACAGGACAAGAGGAACTTGGGAAGACATTTGTTCACATGAGTGTCTTTGGACATGTGGGAACATGGAAGACACTATGCAAGACCCAAACAGATTAACAAATGTGTGATACAGCAAATGCAGTGAATTGTTATGGATGGAGGGTTGTAAAGTGACAATACACAATAAAAACTTTATTGGATTCAAGTAAATTAAAACGTGCATGTAATTTACACCGGCCACTTCATGAACCACACCTTGCAAGCACGCGGTTGCCTTTAGAACTGTCTTAATTCTCCCTGGTTTAGATTCAATGAAGTGCTAGAAACATTCCTTAGAGATTTTGATCCAAACAGACATGATGGCATCCATAGCGGATTTGACATGATAGCGGATTTGTCACGTCCATGTTTTGAATCTCCCGTTCCACCACATCCCAACGGTGCTCTACTGGACTGAGATCTGGTCACCCGCGGAAGCCAATTGAATACAGGGAACTCATTATAATATACCATAAACCAGTCTGAGATGATTTTAGCTTTGTGATTTGGCATGTTCTCCTGTGGTCATAAAGGAACGGACATGGTCAGCAACAATACTTGTTTAATGCCTGTGGCATTAAACATTGCTCAATTGGTAGTAAGAGGCCCAAAGTGTGCCAAGAAATTATCCCACACACCATTACACCACCATCAGCCTGAACGGTTGATACAAGGCAGGATGGATCCCTGCTGACCGTACGGACCGCACGCAAATGTCACAGCGGAAATCAACACCAGGCAACGTCTTCTTTTGTCCAATTTTGCTGAGGCCGTGTGAATTCTAGCCTCAGTTTCCTGTTCGTAGCTGACAAGACTGGCGCCCAGTGTGGTCTCTTACTGCCGTCGCACATCTGCTTCAAGGCTCGACATGTTATGCATTCACAGATTGCTTCTTAGCATACCTCGGCTGTAACAAGATGTTATCAGTTGCTTTTCTATCAGCTCGGACCAGTCCGGCCATTTTCCTCTGACCACTGGCATCAACAAGACATTTTCACTCAGAGAACTGCTACTTACTGCTTGGATATTTTCAGACATATTTATGAGATGCCTTCCTGTAAACCCTAGAGAGGGCTGTGCATAAAAATCCTCAGATATATGAGGATAAATACTCGTGCCCGTCTGGCACCAACAACCACGGCACATTCAAAATCACTTTGTGATGCTCGGTTTAAATTTCAGAGCTCATCTTGACCACGTCTACATGAATAAACGCACCGAGGTGCTGCCATGTGATAGCTATTTAAACAGGCGTACCTAATGAAGTGTCTTGGGTGTATTATGGGGTGAAAAATGTGCATAATTCCTATGCAAGAATTTGGATTGCTTTATGCAGTATAAAGCATTTACATATCTTCTATAGTCTTTGTACGTTGCTTTTTATAATCCCGAAAACAGTATGAGGTTTTCATGTGAAAGTGGTTTGAAAAAAAGGAAAATGTGTACTACATCGACATTTTCACAATTAAATATGACAGCAAAATAGTAATATAACAGTTATGGAATACAAATACTGTTTTACAGGGACGAAAAAAAAAATCTTACTTAGTTTTGAAGATTATAAATAACACTTTATTACAGTAGAACATGGCAAGGCCTGAAGCAATCACTCTATGTACTAGTTATACAGTCACACCAGAAGTTCAGCTGCTGAGTAAATCATGACTTAATGAAATTTTACTTCAACAGACAGAACAGGGAGCGGTTCCTCATTTAGACTGTCTCTACTCCGCCTCTAAGCCCTGAACTCTGCACCAGCGTCCTCTCCTGCCCCAAAGGAGCTGATGCAAGACTTTCGTATGCCATGTGCAATAAAAGTAGAGAATGACATGAGGGAATAAGGGAAGACGTAGGCACTTTTATGTGCAGTCTTACCTAATTATTGCTGCACTGTTCTGTTTTAAATCTTACCTCACTCCCGTTGCGGCACACACAAAAAAAAAAAAAAAAAAAAAAACAGACCTGCTTTAAAGGAAAGGTGTATAATTGGACGAGTTGCATACGTTCATTAGGAGCCTTTAAAGGTTCCATCAGAAGTGCATGGAAGGTTTCAGAACACTAAGGGGATCTTGGGTACCAATTATTCAGGGGATGGTGAAATGGTAAACAGATGAAAGCGTGTTTAATCAAGATGGAGGCATGCTTCGACATGGATGAGGATGTTGGGGTTTTCACAGCGACGGTCGCATCTTGGTACTGCTCTAGTTTTAAAATGCAAAATTACTGTGCATTTTGTCGCATGTTTTAATCTTGCAGTTGATATGTTAATACAGTAGGTCACCGTCTTTGGAGGCTTTTTTTTTGTAGGTAACACTACACCATGGTCATTATTTCTGCTTTTCATTTGTATGGACATAAAAATAAACCCGGCTTAAACCAGACAGAATTAGTACTGCACTTTGCAATTGATATGATAAATGATATTTGACAGCCACAACAAACTGTGAGGTTTTCACGCTATTTTTACTTTTTGTGGAAACATTCCAGCAAGCAGAGTTTGTCCCGTGCCACTTTCCATTCCCACACTTCATACTGTACACTACGGGCCAAAGATTACGACTATGGTGCTCATAATATTCTAGTACTTGTATTTTATTAGCGACGCCTGGAAGTCTGTTGGAAAGACGATAGAAACCAGCCGCAAAGTCTTCCAGTCTGACCCGCGACCATCAATGTGAGCCTTCTAGAGCTACCGAGGGAATGTCCATCATAGAGACTCGTCCATTAAGGAAGCAAGTTCTCCTTCAAAATGAAGATAACTTACTGAAGTGTATGACCCAAGTTTATTTCTCAAGCTAATTTCATCCAGCTTGACAAGAACAAATACCAACAGAGGAAAAAAAAACAGCTCTGAAAAACACCTGCAGTCCAGATGTCTAGCGCACAAACAACAACAACAAAAATCTTACATACCCTACTGTAAGAGCTTAAAACTCAGAAAAGCACTGCGACACAAACACAGTGACACTACAGAAATCCAAGTCTCTGTCTAAAACCTTACACGGTAATCCTGCCTTCAGGTAAAGGCTTTCTTTCTGCATTCTTTTTTTTCCCCTTCACATCAAACTCTCGCTCTCTCTCTTCGTCCTGTCAGCACGTCTGTAAAGCTCTTTCATCACTTCCAGTAAGACGGCACAAAATAATGGTGACAGAAAGTGGGCTTCTGTTCTGTTTCTCTGCGTGTATATGTGTCTGTGCGTTCCCTGTACTCCACTTTAAGCCAGCGCCATTATCCTGGAAGAACTCGATGATAGTCATTGAGGACCCTCTAATCTCAGACATCCCCGAACCCACGTAACCAGAAAGGCTTCGTTTCATATCCTGTCGCACTGCTTTCCTTTTCATCAATCCGCGAGGATGAAAGGAAATATGTGTGAGCGTCACTGTCAGCACCTCAGATGGCCTGGCAGAGCCGGAGCCGACATGGCTGGGATCTGAAGGGCGGGATGAGAGCGGGACCCGGCTGCTTGCTCTCCGACTGAGGCGCTTGCTGCGGTAGTGGTGCAGGACGCTACATGGTGCATTTTATCCCTTAAGCTTTGAAAAATCTCAAAATCACTGTAGTGCTTCCACTGAATCATTTCTACCGCTTGTGCTTTGTGGATGATCGCAATCTTGGACAGATTCCCAAAGAAGTGCGAGGAATCCTGAAATTCTGTTCATTATTTCTGCACTTGGACAGAATGGACAGAAAAACAAACCCGGCTTAAATCAGTCCGGATCGGGACCTGACATTAACGCAGGATTCATAACTAACGTCCTCAATCTGTCTGAAAAGAAACCATAGCATAGTGTAATGTAATTCATGCTGCCTTTACATGTTCAGTGCCTGACACTTTAAAAAAATAATAAAAAAGGTTTGCTGTTGCATAAGAGTGAGCTGACAAAGACAGCTAGTTACAGCTTCAACCTGTGCTAGAATTAACAAGGGAATTCATAGTCATATGTCAAGAAAAGTTTTGTGCCCATTAAATATAGCATTTTATAACTCCAGCTCTGCTACATTCTCAAATCTGATCTGCCAGAAGGTGCTGATTAATAACAGCGACTGTGACAACTGTGTAGCTGTGATTCAAATCATAGGTCACGCAGACTGGTATAGTAGACGTTATGCACAGTCTGATTAGCCTTTCTCTAAGGAGAGCCTGTGTAGGATTTATAAAACCCAATCTTACTTAAAAATTCTTTCATAATGAAGTGAAATTGATGCAATGAACCTGTATAAGAATCATGCTTATTGCAGATCTCAAATCTTAATACGCCTGGCGCAGTGAAGAGTCCTGGGGTCTTCCACCACTGGGGTAGCACACATCCAAGAAAATAAAGAAATGTTTCAGCCAGCTCATGTTCCCCTACAAACGTAGGGCGCCGGATCGATGGCGAGACTCGGATGTCTCGTGGTGTCTCCTCTTAGCCCTGTCTGGGAGCCCTGTCAGTGTGATAACAGTAATTTGATATGAGCGGTGGGAATAAAAAATGAGCCAGGAGCAAGCTCGGGTGCCAGTGGCATGGAATGATGGGCCCAATTATATTGGGGAAGTATTGTCTGCTTCCTGGCTACATAACACGAAGCCTGTGGAGAGCCAACACGGACACTTCGGCACACCTGCACCCTGCCACACATTCAGATTAGTCTCCCGCTACTACTAGTGTGCTCAGAAAAGATACAATCACATGTACATTGCGACACCTGCGCTAATGTGTCCTCCCACACACACACACATTAATGGAGACATTGGGACATAAGATGAAATGCGTACTGTACATATCCGTGTGTATTCTATCCTCAGTCAGAGTAAGTGAGACATTCCTCTTAGAAACCCGGGATGCAGCATGACGTCTGAGATTGAGGTCCAGTGGCATGAAAATAAATAAGTAATAAACAAATGTTAAACAAGTCACATTAGTATTTCAACCTAAACACGGAATCGAAAGGTAAGATAAATTGCCTATGATGGTAATAACTAGCAAATGTAAAGTTACGAGTTTAGACAAACTCTCTCTCTCTCTTTCTCTCTCTTTACTTAAACTATTGTCAATTTGAATGAGTCGATGCGTTTATTTTCCCAGGCCTTAATGCAGATATCTAAAAGAGTAAACACTCTTTAGTATGAAGCAAACAGGCGCATGATGGGACATTTTATTTCACCTCTGTTGACGCGAGTCGCCGGCATGTCATTCACATTAGTTTTATCGTTATGATATTACAGTGTTCAAACGGTGAGCGTGGTCATTAAAATGAGTGCGAGTTACTGAATAACTGCATAAAAGTCTGGCACTTCAAAGGGTTTAAATAACTGAGGATAATAAGAGCTGGCCAAAAATGCTGTAAACATATTCAAAGACTAACTTGTCTCACTATCTAGCTTTAATCAACATTAATAAAAGCTCTGAATAGAAATATTACATTATGAGTCATGAAAGGCTCATATGGTGCTGTGCAAAAGTCTGGAGCCGGCCCTGACTTCTTCATATTTTGGTTCTAAAGAACCAGATTTTCTTGTATTTTTAATGTAGTCGAGTAGTTTTTGGACTAGAATAGAGTTTTTTTTTTCTTTCTGGCTCTCATTTTCAACCAGTGAGAAACAGGTGCAGATGATGACAGATGATCAGGACAGTGTAAGTGTATACTGCTGATGTTGAATGCTGAGCGGCTGGAACAGATAAAAGGGGAAATTAGGGGGAAAAAAATGTAAGAAATTAAGAAAATAAATCAGATCATCAGTTCAAAGCACAAGCTGCAAGCAGACAATGTGTCCCCTCCAGGAGTGTTCCCTGTCTATTGTAAGATCTGGCTTACTCATTAAGGAAACTACATCAGTATTTCCACACTGTGCAGCCAAAACAAAAAGTCACACACGTCAACATTGGACAGTTGGACCGTCTTTATCTTCATTATGGTGCCCATTCCTCATTGCACTGTTTCAACAACCTTGCGCAACATCACAACATTTATCTCCACTCAGGGTGGCGTTCATCTTGGGCCGCAATCTTTTACTGATGAGGAGAGAGTCGAGCCACCCCATGAAGTCTTCTTCTGCACATGACTTTCTGGGAGGCCAAGTGGCCTCAACACTCTGGTGGCCAATTTGTGTGTGGACAATGATTCCTTATTCCTCATCCATGATTTAAACCTGGTGAATGTTGGCATAGTTGTCTTGGAATACGCCCGTGCCATCATGCGAAGTAAAACAACCATAGTGTACATGTGATAACCTGGTCATTCAGTACATTCAGGTCAAAACACTCCATACATTCTTCTCAAGCACATCACCAAGACTTTACATAATTTCCAAATCACGTCTGAAAATGATTCCTTGTTCTCCCAGAACCACTCTTTCACCGTTTGAGTCCTGGAATATGCCTGTGCCATCAGGGGAGAAAAACTGCGCAGGTCATTCACTACATTCAGGTCGTCAGCTGACTTCATTTTGTTGCCACATTACATTACTGAGCCTAGACCTGACCAAATAAAGCATCCCCGGATCATAACACCATCTCCTGATGTTTGAGCTGATGCAGGATGCCTGCACGTGCCTTCCTACCCCGACATGCCCACTGCTCGAGAATAGGGCCAATCTGCACATATGAGGTCACATGACCCATTTCCATTGCTCCAAAGTCAGCTGTTTATAAATCACAGTCCTGTGAGTTCTAGTCACATTGTGTGAACATACTTCCACTATTAACAACACAATATTTTTTTTATTTATCGAAAATAATATTGTTTTAATGTTAAACTTGATGTTTAACTGATCTTTGATCATGCTCATTCATTATGTTTACTTCCATACATTTCCCCCATGATTTCAGAACTATCGTATCAGGTTATCTCATTAATAATAATAATAATAATATCTCATTATTTGCTTTTTTTTAATACAGGTAAATCATTTGTTTATTCTGAAACACATTAACATCTTTTTAATGACCGTGATCCATCTTGTGCCATGATTGCTTAAGAAATGACAAGCTCTTCACTGCATTATTGCCACCTGAAACATAACCACTATAGTAATTATCCAATTAAACACTAGTAATTACTTGCATACAACTATTCCTGGCCAGGCAATAAATATGGCAGCTTTGTGACAACGCTAACTGCTGTACAGGGTGGGCCATTTATATGGATACACCTTAATAAAATGGGAATGGTTGGTGATATTAACGTCCTGTTTGTGGCACATTAGTATATGTGAGGAGGCAAACTTTTCAAGATGGGTGGTGACCATGGTGGCCATTTGGAAGTCGGCCATCTTGGATCCAACTTTTGTTTTTTCAATAGGAAGAGGGTCATGTGACACATCAAACTTATTGGGAATTTCAGAAGAGAAACAATGGTGTGCTTGGTTTTAACGTAACTTTATTCTTTCATGAGTTATTTACAAGTTTCTCTTTGTTCACAGCCATTGACATGTCGAGGAGGTTAACACGTGATGAGCGGATCGAAATTGTGTTGATATCTGGTGAACGCAGTAACCGGGTCATTGCAGCAGATTTCAATGCAAGACACCCTACAAGACCACCCATCTCCCATGCTACAGTTTGCAAACTGCTTGCTAAGTTTCGTGAAACTGGTTCAGTGTTGGATTTGCTAAAATGTGGATGCATGAAAACTATCACTAATGAACAAACATCAGTGGCTGTCCTAGCTTCATTCAGCAAGAGCCCACAGCGTAGCACTCGCCGCATGTCACTGGAGAGTGGCATTAGTCGAACATCCCTTCGGCGGATATTAGCTACTCACAAATGGCTCCCTTACAAACTCCAGCTACTGCAGCATCTCAACAAGGATGACCCAGATCGGCGCACACAATTTGCAGAATGGGCAAAACAAAAATTGGAACAGGACCCTCAGTTCACGCAGAAGATTTTGTTCAGTGACGAGGCAAACTTTTATGTGAATGGTGAAGTTAACAAACAAAACCACCGCTATTGGTCTGACACTAACCCACATTGGATAGATCCATCCAAGACTGTTGGAACAAAAAAGTGATGGTATGATGTGGTATATGGGGTACTAATGTGCCACAAACAGAACGTTAATATCACCAACCGTTCCCATTTTATTAAGGTGTATCCGTATAAATGGCCCACCCTGTACATTTTATACAAATACACTTTAATTGAAATCCTAAGCAAGTAAAACAAAGAAATAGCAAAGATTTACTTTTATAAATAGCAAAGAATGACTTGTGAATATAAGATCTGTGTCTTGAAATGGCTAAGCCAAAATTGTAAATTGGATCCTATTGAGATTCTGTAACCGGATCTGAGAGGAACTCTTCATGCACGGCATCCTTCAAGCCTCACAGAGCTGGTGAAGTTTAGTAAAGGAGGGTGGAGGGGAAAAAAACTCAAGGCTCAACAGCAGAGGCAACTAACTGGTCATAAAAGGCAACCATAAAGTCTGCATGTGTGACCCTTGTAGTATAATACATTCAACAATGTTTACAAAAGTGTTATACCAAAAAAATAAAATAAAATGTTGCATCTTTTGCATAAGGAACCTCAGCAAAGTTACACAGAATTCGACAGCAATGCTGACAGTAACTGTGCGCTAGTCAAACTTTGTGTTTGAACCACTAAAAATAAAAAGCCTGGTTGATCAGACCCATTTGAGAGTCGTGGTTTTGGTGTAAAATTCCATTAATGACCTTTGACTGATTTCCCTCCATCTAAAAGTTCAAGCCTGCAGCATGAATAACGCAGACACAAAGTTATACAAGACAAGACGGCAAGATTCTCACCATTTCAAAAACAAATTCCTAACATTAGTCAAAAGTGAACAGGTAGACAGACTGATGAGAAAACTTTATCTACATCTACATATTTGGCAGACGCCCTTATCCATAGCGACTTACATTTTTATCTCATTATACATCTGAGCAGTTGTGGTTAAGGGCCTTGCTCAAGGGCCCCACAGGGACAACTTGGTGGTAGTGGGACTTGAACCTGGGACCTTCCGAACCGTAGTCCAATGCCTTAACCACTAAGCTACCCCTGACCCACATGCTAAGTTGGTCCGACTTAAAAAGAAACTCCAAAGCAGGAGGGTATCGAGTTTAAAAGAAAGCCAAGCAAAGAACCGTCCAATATACACTGAAATGTGAGAAAGTCTGGCAGAGTAAATGGATACATTGGACGGTCACCAATTATTCATACTCCGTACAGTATATTATGTGACCACAGGTCCTACTAGAAAGCAAGCGACTTTAAAACTTCTTGGTCTAATAAACTCAGGAGAGGTACAGTAATGCGCTTTCCTGTAAAAGAGGTGTTTATTCAGGACAGGAGTATCACAGTCCACGGGTCAACAAGGACTCTAGATTTCCATTTTCTTACACACTACAGCCTATAAAAGCTCTGATGAAGTAAATAAGGCACAGTGTTAAACATTCAGGTCTTCTCTGTTTACATCTTAGCACATTCACAGTGGTGTCTTGGGACTGTGTATCCCATCAAACGAAGACAGAGAGATGAGAATTTAGCAGGAATCTAAAAATCTCAATACACTTCGCTATTCAGAGGTTCTGTAACTTTATGTTTAGTGCTGAGCGAAGAACACGAATTATGTACTCAAGTAAAAGGAGAGATAACCTAGGTAAAATATTACTTAATTAAAAGTAGAAGTCTCACATTTAAAGTTTCACTGGAGTGAAAGTGCACAAGCGTTTGCCTTCAGATGTACTTGGGTTTCACCGTTGGGGGCGGGGTAACACACCCGGAGGACAGCGCTATCCGCTCCTTCCGCTTGCGTGAGCTCACAGACGCCCCGGATTGGCTGTAGAGCCGTGATCTGAGAGAACTCGCCCAATCAGCTCTCTCTAGACCCTCCGACTGTGAGAGGTTACAGCATCACCCGGGATTCGAACTCGCGATCTCCGGATGACAGGGCGAATGTTGCAGTAAAATGTTGCAGTTCTTTTAAAATTCTACAGGTGGTGCACTCACACACTGGCAGGTAAGACAGGTCTAACAATGAATTCCTACCACACAGTTTATTTGCTAAAGTTTGTTTAGAATGGTAACAAAATCGAAAAATATACATAAAATCAAATCTTGATATTTCTAAAATTGAATCATAATACAAATCAAATCGCCACCAAGATATCGTGATAATATCGAATCGGCTGGTCCCGATTTCTTCAATCCGACTGAAATCATAGGTGAACTGCCTGACGTGAAGCGTTTAATCTGCTGGAAATAAAAGAAGAAGGAGGAGACGTAGTATACTACTGCAGCTTTGAGGTTAGGTTAGGCTTGACACTGACATAACAACTCAAGTAGATCTACAGACACTACTGTAAGTTACCTCCCATTTTTGGTTACAGTGACCATGATGCAAGCACAGGGCGGGATAAGGTTAAGTCGCGTTGCTCTTAATTGTTACACTCGATTGCACTAATGCGATATTAATATTAATGTAGCGTTTTAAACCAGCTGCTGTGCACAGCATGGAGCGCAGAACATGGTTATGGTGCCTAAAGCATAATTTCATGCTTCACGTCCAAGCCTGCTAGAAGCCTATACAAAACACGCTCTATTGCCACATTTGTTTGACTCGCACAAATTAAAACATCAAAGAGCTGTTCCATTTTCCCTGTTTCACCACACTGCCTCTGGCATAAAACAAGCATTAGTAAAGACCCAGTGGCTGAATACAGGTTTCTCAAACTGCAGGTAAAAGGGTTTGCTTATTCCTTTCTGAAGCTTGTGTTTGATTAATCAATCAGCAACATTCAGTGCAACAAGCATCATCACCATATTTAGCGTACCACAGAAAGTAATGCATTTGAGGTGAAGATGCTAGCTGTTACTCCCGACTAGAGCTGGTACAAGCCACTGAAAAAGCCCCTTCAACCTGCAATTTCATCTGGTCAACTTGGGGTCATCATCTCTCCTAATGTAATGGCTGATCAATACATATACAAAACTGACGATCCACGCTGCAGTTTCGATACGGTAATCATCAACATCATCATTAATGTCATCACTAATGGTTATCCAGTTAGCTTTTTGCCAGATAACTAATTTACCTTTAAGCATGCATATTAAGACAAAAAACAAAAGAAGGAAAAAGAAAAATAATAGGATGTCCTGAAACAAGTGCAATTTAATAATCCTCTAAACAGTAAGCTGGAAGCCAAAAAAAAAGAGGAGGGGGGGGTGTGGGCAAAAATAATTTGCATTTATATCAATGTTTGCCTTTGGTTTATTCATATATAATCATATATGAATATCAATCACTTTTTATCTTCTGACTTTTAAATTGCCTCTTGTGTTTACGCTGCAGCAGATTACTCTATTCCTGAATGAATGTGTATGTTTAGAGGGCATGCTCTAAACGCTATTAAAATCTCTGTACTAGATTTTCTTTTAAAGAATGAGTGATGTGAATCGTCATAAAACCAGGATCATCTGGAGCCTGCACTGAGACTGAACCGATTCAGATCGGAGAAAATCTTTGCACATAATTAATAGAAAGTGGTAGAAAGTGACAGAGGGGCTCATTGTTGTTCTGAATGTCAGGGAACAAAAAGAGAGAGCTGGATCAATACAAATAACCTCCTGAACAGGCGTTTTTTTTTTCTTTCTTTCTTTTCTTTTGTGCTGGGCTCAGAAGGAAAATGAGCTTCTTTTCGACCCAGGAGAGGAACGTTATTTTCCAATTATACTGCATTTAATGGGCCTGCCATCTCAGGAAGTTTCACAAGCCCAAAGGCAATCTGAAGGCGAGAGAGAGAGAGAGAGAGTGTGTATGGTGCAGTGAGGAGCACCGGCACCCTGTGCCACAGCAGCCGCTTTCATGTTAGCTGGTGCTAATGAGAGTTACGGCAGGTGACAGGCAGCTCGGGGGCTTGCATGTTTTAGTGCAGCGGAAGAAAACTAGCAATGAGAAATAAAGGAAACGTTCCTCATGTCAAAAGAAAAACAGGCATCAGCATCTTTGCTTGCTGAAATTTAGCTCACTTTTTAAAAATATATATATAGCTCTTTCGACAATAGACATCGTCACAAATTTCAAATGAAATGTATATGAGCAGCATCTGGAGATAACAAACTGCTGATTCCACACAACATCAATCAAATATATTATTAAATTATGCAAAACAAAACTGCACACATATGGTGTGTTCCAGACCCAGTAGAATCAGATCCAAAAACCTGCTTGCACTACAAACAGCTGGATTTTATTTATCCTTTAAACCCTTTGAGAAAACTGTACATATGAGTGAATATCTCATTCATTCACCATTAGATTGAAGTAAAAGAAGTGACATCTTCAAGAGTAAAACATGGCAGCCCTTATCCTGTTTAAACTGTTAGGACGTTATTGTCTTACAGACTAACACTTAATTAGTGACTGATGACTGCTAGAGTTATTTTATTTTTTTTCATAACTATAACGCTGTTCTGACAGTAGATTTATCCGCTCGTTAGTAATAATTTAGACCTGTTACATGGCAGGCAGACACGCAGAAATGTTGATGCGTAGAGAAGTGAAGTGACTTTTATTGTACATATTTGGATGAAGTCTCTAGTGTCAATACTTTGTAACAAGCACAAGCAAGGCTGTACATTTTCCAATATGGAAAAATCTTCAAAATAGTGGGCTTTGAGAAAGAGAGAGAAAAAAAGATCAGCTGGTAAAAAGAGGTACATCCTTCTTCTTCTTTTTTTTTTTTAAACAACTCAACAACCCTCTTTCAGCAGACCACACCACTGCTGTCATTTAATACCAGCGTGCCATATTGTGTTTTGTCCATCACTCGTCACTGCTGATTTCACTCGACATATTCTGTGTTATATTAGTTGGGAATGATTTTCACTAATACACTATAATCCTGTTTGAGAAATATAATTGGATTACATTTTATTAGCATTTCATTTCCTGCTTCATCACAGCTCTTGGCAAAGAATTCAGATGTTTTGGCCCTAATGTGTATCAGCATCGCCGTCAATTTCGATTTCCAGCTTTAATTTATTTATGTCACACTTTCAGCAACAGTTGTTATAAAGCAGATATATATACGAGCATGCAGGTCTAGACTCATAAGACTAATAAGTGAGGTGAAGCGAGTCAGGGCAAGGGAAAGCATTTATATATATATATATAAAACTCATTGTAATATTGAGTAGTATAATTATAAGGATGTGCAAACCGATGAACTAGAAGAGAAAGAAAAGAAGAAAAGGAAAAAAAAAGGCTTTTCAGACTGTCAGGGCAATGAATGGTTCTATGGTGTGTGTTTGTGCCTGAATTCCAACACAAAATTTGATTTGGTTGACTAAAACTAACTGTTTAAGCTTTTGAAACGGGGACTTCTACATTGATTCAAGGGCATGTGTTGTGAAAAGCAAAACGAGAAAAAAAAAATACATTTGAAGGTGACACCCAACCAGTGTTTTAATTTGGAAAGGAATAAAAGAGACTAAGCTTCAGGCTTAACCCACAAACAGCCTGTTTCCCTTTACGGCTTTTGTGCTCTTTCTGTTTGGTCTCTGAATAAAAGCAGGGTATTGTGAGAGTTGTCATTTGTTTTGCTTGATTTGGTGAAACAGCTAAATAGCTTCTGGGGTCACCGAGCATGCGGCATAGAGGATTAGCAGCAGATGCAAAGCTGAGGTTCTCACACGACAGACAGCTTTAAAGCTCTAGTAAGTAAGTAAGTAAGTAAGTTTCACACAGATGAGCCGGGCTACAAGCCAGTTTGCGTAACACATATACACAGATCAGCCATAACATTATGGCCACCCATATAACATGGAGGAAGTCCTCGCTTTTGCCCCCAAAAACAGCAAAATGAGGTGTGTTCTGACACCTACCTGAAGGAACCTGCATTAACCTTTCAGCTCTTCACTTCCATTAGTGAGCCTTCAGTCACCGGTCACCCTTTTACCTTAATTGGAATACAGCAGACCAAGAACATTCCTCACAACCTGCTGTTTTGGACCTGCTCTGACCCAGTCGTCTAGCCATCACAATTTGGCCCTCGTCACAGTAGCTACAGTACAGTTACAATATCGCATTAGAATGGTGCCTGGAAGCGGCTGGGATATATTAGGCAGCATGTCAACATTTTGTCCCTGAAGCTTGAAAGCAGAAAAAATTTAATGGCTAGACGACTGGATCAGAGCAACTCCAAATTCTTGATGTTTCCGGACTGCGGTGGCCCGAGGAAGGAAAAACGGGAACCAGTGACAGGCTCATGGGCGGCTAAGGTTCACTGATGCACGCGGAGAGCGAAGGCTGGTCTGTGTAGTCTGATCCAATAGAAGTGCTACTGTAGTTTAAATAGCTGAAAGTGTTAATGATAGTTCCCCAAGAAAGGTGTCAGAACACATAAGGTTACTACATGATTACTTATTAGGCGTGTGGTCATAATGTAATGGCTGATCCGTGTATAAGCCAATACACAGAGTACAAAGAACAGTAATGTAATATTATTATTTTTTAATAAACCAAGGCAAGCTTGGTATAAAATAGATGTTTATGAGGTTATGCTCCAGGCTCTGTAGTATTATGCATTGTTTTCAGCACAGAGTCTCAACAGAGTTTCAGCATGGCTTCTTATGGTCAGAAAAAAAAATGTAAGAAAAGCTAAACCCATGTCTGGGCAAAAGCTTTCCTTTTGACATAGAACTTCACGATGACCTCAACAACACGAATGAAAAATTCTAATGCTGTTTCGAATTAACAAGTAAAAACACTCAGGATAGTAAATTAAAGAAGAAAACAATACTCGCTTGCAACATACTTCACTCCAGTTCATATTTAACCATCAGCTTTTCCACAAAGACCAGACCAGAAGAGGGAGTGGGCTAAAAGCCTTTAGAAGCCTCCATGAATTATTAATGTTACAGCTGGCTCCAGGCACTCTATGAGAAAGGCATACGCGTGTGTGTGTGTGTGTGTGTGTGTGTGTGTGTGTGTGTGTGTGTGTGTGTGTGTGTGAGTGAGTGTGTGTGTGCGTGTAAGGAGATGAGGATGTATCGAACCCTGATGTGCATCATCTGGACTCAGCAGCTGCTCTCTCAAGGTCAAGGTCAGGACTGTGCATGTAATGTCATTTTAAGTACAAATGAAGAAGTGAGAAATTGTTATTTGGCTGATTTATTGTGTACCATCTGTACATTTCTCCAAGGATAAGCAGCGTGTTAATGACTAATCGTAGAGCAATATTGTCCTCTTCTACACTGATAATGAAGCGGACACCACAACACTTCATTATCTTTGGCCATCATGACCACAATGTACCAGACATTCCAGGTTCCTTCAAATGAGTATGGATTTTGGCATGTAAAGAAGAGAAATATGACAAAAATAGAATTTCCTGACTCAAATGCTCACCTGCTGCATATACTAATATTTTGTTGGACACCTTTACAGTAGCTTTGATTATGGAACGCATTTTCTGTCATCGTTTCCCCAATCTGATCAAAATCAAGTTTATTGTCAAGCAGGTTTTCACAAGGAATTCATCTGTGAATGTGTCAATTATATAAACCCCATATGTGTGCAACAAATTAATGGAGTTTATATCAATCGGGTATTGGAGTATTATAAGTAATCGAGTAATATCAGTAATAGTAATATCTGTCCTTGTCCTTGTTCGTTACAGCAGTTGCAGTTGGTAAGAAGCTGTTCTGATTTTGGTCCTGATGGACTGCAGCCTCTTCACAGAGGAAATGTTTTTCCAAGTGGTTTGTGTCCAGGACAGGACAGGTTGGCCACAATTTTCCCACTTTAGTGTCATAACGTGCAACATCACAACATGTACTTATATTTTTAAAAAACTGCTTTAAAAACATTCAGGGCTCAGACCTTGTGTATGGATGATGGGAAAGTCAACACACTCCATAAAATCTTCTCGATCACGTTCCTAAGACTGTAAATAGTGGCCAGTTCAAGTGTAAAAACTATTCATCACGCTCTCAGAAGTACTCTTAGTTTGATTCCAACCCCAGAACTCAACACTGCTTCCAGGGCTTGTATAGTAGCCACTAAGCATAATGGGAAGTTGTATTTCAATAATTCAGCAATTTTTATTATAAAAGTTGATAATATGAAATTCGGAAACACAGTAAAACATGACAATAGGGTGCATTAATGACATAGTTGTATAAGAAATGAGAAACTACTCACTGCATTAGTTAGTTGCCACCTGAACCGCATAACTTCAGCAACTGGATAATAATAATTATTTACTTATTTAAATGCAAACAGAAACTTTATTTAGGCAGTGTATAATGCCTCTTAAATATGTATTTTATATATAATATTTTATATATTATATTTAGGTATAACAGATCTGCAAAAGTGTTTAAACCTTTAAAAATCTAAAATTAGTTTTTTTAAGAATAAGTGCCAAAATCTTAAAGGTTGTGTCATTTTAATTAAAAAAAAAAAAAAAAATCTCAGTGAAAAAAGCTAAAAAAGCCTACAGTGCATCAGTTACTCTATTGTCGGATTGCCCAGCCCTAGTGGTATATGATAACAATTTATATCATATAAAATATCAAGTCATATATCATATCACATCCAATCAATGCATACTGACCTTTAACCATGACAGAACCCAAACTCACCAGTTTGTATTTACATAATCACAATCACAAAGTAAACACGAACTGAATGTTAAATAGACGGTAAAGCAAAACGAGGCCAATTGACGACAGCCACCACATGTGATATGAAGATTACAGCCCTATTTCTAGAATGATTGTCTTTTTGTAGCATGCTTATGAACTTTAACTGAAGAAAAAATCTGTATAGTCCCACATAAAGTCCCCCCCCCCTACACAGTGTAATATTGTAAGTAGACGGTCATTAGGATGACTTGCTCTCAGCACACGGACATAACTGCTGATGAAGCTTCTTCAGTAAAGACCGTAATCACCTCTGTACCTTTCAGCCAACCATAATCTCCTTGTACTCCTTAATTAAATCTGAGCTACTTGCACATCTTCGAGGCATCCTCCGTGCCAGATCTGCTGTTTGCTTATTTATTATTATTTATTTATTTTTTATGAATGAGACAACAGTGGTGCATATTTCAAATTCTCCATCGCAATGTTACACAATCTTACACAAAGAGCTTTCCTAACTAATTACGTAATGTACAAGTAACAACTGCATGGTCATTAACAGAACATCATTTTAAAGCTGAAATTATGAGATGCTGTTGAAGATGAATGCGGTGTAATCAGTGCTGCTGTTTTCTAGTTGCTATTATCTCAGCAAGACTCACAATTTTATCAGTGTGTGAAGGCCACGAGAGTGTGTGAAGTGTCCTAGTGAGAGGCACAAAGCATAATGATGCTATTACTATCACCAGTCCCTGAAGAGGCATTGAAAGCATTCAATCAGAAAATCCACATTCTAAAAATCAACTCCAAAAAAGCATGACGGCTCAAAATGAAAGGTAGGACAATAAGATTAATCTCAGACCGTTAAAATTAATATTACAGTATTTCAAAAATGTCGAAAAAAAAGTGGCACAAAAGTTCACCCTGTCACCAGGAGGTTGTGAGTCCTTGCTCTCTGGCGTAGAGGGATAGCGCTACTGTCTGCTTTCCATGTTACACAGTGAGACTGTAGGCATCTGCGAGCTCATGGATGCAGAATTAGGTATACAGAGCTTTCCTCTGCGTGTTAATCTGCCCTGTGACTCATCAGTTGGAAAAGATGCAGCTGGCCAGCTTCGTGTGTCTCAGAGGAAGCTTGTGTTGACCTTCACGCTCACTGGATGTTGTACGATTTAGACGGGCTGGCACGTTAGGTGCAAATTCAAAGGTGACCACATTGGACAGACAACTGAAGGGTGGAAAATTAAAGTGCTTTTTATTTTTTCTTTACTGTTTTGCTAGCATTTGATTTGCAGACCCAAACTTAACATGTCTTCGGGCATCATGATGCAACATTTCTGCAACAACCCACAGCCCCGTCGTAAACACAGATACACCGATACAGACAATGATTTTTTTTTCCTAAGAACTATAATTCATCAATATCACACAAGAGGGAGTTCTGTTGTTGTAGCCGTAAGCATTAGGGCGACTGGTGAAACTACCTGTGCCTGGCAGAGCTGGCAACTGAGGGTTGGTGGAACTAGCAGTTGTGAAAAGGTTTGAAATTATTTCCAGTACTATGCAGCCTAAGGAGGTTAGGAGAATAAACCATGGAGGTGGTGGACAGGCCTGAAAAACTTGAAATTGACTTTATATTTTCACTTATTCTACTTTAGAATATCAGCCAACTTCCAAAGGTTTCTGAGTTGAACTCCAAACAATGCTAAATGGAAAGCTGTTATGGAAATTTAGAAGCCGTTACTAAGAAGAAAGTGTTGTTTAAGATGAACGATCTTTAGCAGGTGTGTTTTCTTGCTAAAAGTGCTTCAATGACTGATTTTTAATGTGGGTTTTGGCAGGCAGCTGCTCTCCCCGCTTGGCATGATGAGCATAGTTAAATGTCCCAGCGCTGTTATGTTCTGTTTTGACCACTTGAATGCCTCTCATCCGATCAAATTATTTGGGCTCAAACTCACTGCATGATTGATAGCATACAAAAAGATGCAACTTTTCTGATAAATTCCATTCTTTATATATAATAAAACACATACTATTAAACAACTTAATTTTTCCTCCAAACCTAACAAGGTTACAGGTCTTTCTCCATGTCAGAACACAAATAAAATGACAAGTCAACAGTCAGGGTAAAGACGATCACATGCTTCCAGAACTGCTGCACATGAACGGTTAAGGGACGGGAATAAAACACAGCTGCACTTGTGCAGGGCCAGTACTGAACCCATTTAAATAGTCAACACTGTTAAATCAGGATTTCTCCCCGAATACACAGTTTCATTAACAAAGTGTCTATGCAGAGCCGTACAGGGTGGTATCAACAAGTTTCGAGACACAAGGCTGCACACAGTTACAGGGAGACTCGACCTTCATAAGTCAGTGTGCCAAAAGACATCGTCCTGTATACCTCGGGAGCTGTGCAACCACATCTGCTTTTTCATCATGGACAGCAAGTTAGAACAAAGCGTGAACGTGAAAGTCTGCGTGAAACTGGGGAAATCTGGAAAAAGCCATTTGACATGATTCAGGACTGTTTTCAGCAATGCTGCAATGAGTTGTTCGAGGTGTTTTGAGGAGAGGCGCAGATCATCACTGGAAGACGACGAGAGGTCAGGAAGACCTTCAACAAGCTCAGCTCAACGAAACCAAGATGTAGGTGCGACAAGCAGAAATATCACTCTGCTTCTCAGATCAATAATCAAATGAGGATACTGTAACAAAAACAGCTTCCTGAACATACTGTTCTCGTATTGTGGCAAAACTTGAGAAAGGCCTGTTAGCCCGACATGCACACAGTTATCTAAATAATACAGCTTTCTGTATTATGCTGGAATTATGTGCGGACGGTAGAGAAATGAGTATGCAAAACCTGCCTGAGAAATCTACCCTAGTCTATATCCATGTGTGTCCATATTAATGAGACTTTTATTTGTGTGTGTACAGCTGGGATGGAGAGACAGCTGCAGTAATTCCACTCCTCCACCTGTGACTGTCAGGAGACAGCAGAGGGCTAAATGTCACTCGCGTTTGTTTGCCATTGTGCTCTGTGGTGATGTGCCATGAGGCGGTGTGACGCCCCAGTAAACACTGCAACACTCCAGCAGCTTGTGACCTAACAGCCCAGCCTGAAATGCCCCTCATTTCTAGAGCCTGTGTGCGCCTTAGACATTGATGGATGAAAGAGATGCCACTAAGTGCGGCTCTGTCTCTCTGATGGAACACAAAGATGAATATGTAGCCATGCCCTGACCTTGAGCATGGACAAACAAAAGTTAATTTAACAGGACAAAACTTAACTCAAAACAGAGTGACATTAAGTGTACATCTCTCTCAGACATCACGGCTGGCTTTCTTTTGATCTCTTTTCTAATTGAAACTGAAATCATTTTACCATTGAAGAAGTGAAGGTCACTGCCCTCATTCAGGATGTGCTGATTGAACGAGACAAATGGGAGCCTTGAATTATGCATTGAATGACTTTACTGTACACTAATAGCTCAAGCAGCCCCTATTACTTGAACTTTATCCAGTACATTAAACCAGAGTCCAGATAACTCCAAAAGGAGAAGCATGCCACCACAACACAACATGGAAAGCACTTAATTGATCCTTAGACACACTGCAATGCTTTCTTAAATCGATGCTTGAAAATTCATAATCTGAAGTTTACACAGGTTAATATGGGTATATTTTACCTAAATCAACAACCTAAAGTACTCTGAACAAACATTAACAAGCAGAATGTTCACCGCATGCACATAGTAATAATAAATAATAATAATAATAATAAAACATGTAAATACAGGTGGACCTTCAAATACCCTCCTGTTCACGCTATATGTTCACTATAAAGGGTTCTGTTTATTAAAAAATGAAAATAAAAAAATTAAAAAATAAAAGGACAGGGACAAAAGGACATGTTGTTTTAACTTGATTTAAAAATATGTGAAAACGTAGTATATCATTAATGGGATGTACATCTTCAAACGTTTTTCTGTTTGTTTCTTGAAGTTTTTACGTCAAACATCATAAATAAAATTCAGCAAACAACTGTAGAAACATGCTAAGTGTATGCTTTGATTAGG
Source organism: Clarias magur (assembly GCA_013621035.1). Classification (NCBI taxonomy): domain Eukaryota; kingdom Metazoa; phylum Chordata; class Actinopteri; order Siluriformes; family Clariidae; genus Clarias; species Clarias magur. Next base: position 2,410,255 of record QNUK01000066.1, on the reverse strand, counting down.
GTTGCACATTTCACATATTTTTCTTAACCAATAGTTTAGCACTTTAACAATCAATAATCGATCAATCATTAATAATTAATCAATCAATCTTAAACTGAGGGGAAATGTGTGTCTAAGTTTTATGTAAACAGTTCTAACGGCACAATCCAGTATTTGGTTTCACTCTGACGGCCCCACAGTATCAACATTGAACTCTACTAAACAAATACTTTAACTACTGACAAACTTGACATAAATCATTGACTATGCATACTGTATATTACCTGCAATAAACTACAAACTTCTGCGATTAAATAATTGCACCGGTCCATATGCCGATTTAGATTTTTATGCAATTAATTGTGTAGCACTAACTTCAAAATATTCATGCTTTTTATATATATATATATATATATATATAAAACACATATAATCATATTTAATTGCAGGCAGAGTATTGCTTCGCTCAGTCCCCCTCTCACACATACTCACAGATGGGTCTGAATGGTTATGAGCTGGGAATACAGCCTGGACGGGATGCCAGTCCCTCACGGGGTACCATGCATTCAGACATATAGACAATTATAGACAATTATAGACAATTCACTTTAGACAATTTATCTGCCAGCACGTTATTGGCAAAAGAAACTAGAAAAAGAAAGGAAAACCGATGCACATTTAAAACTTTCATTTGTAGGGTACAACATATAAATACACCCATATATATATATATAAAAAATGGTAAAATATAAATAATGCAAGTGATTAAATGTTACAACCCGATGTTTTTTCTTTTTCAGATAGTACCTGCTGTGCCACTTAGCAATTATTATTTATATATATATATATATATATATATATATATATATATATTATGATTTTTTAATCAGACATTACCCATAGACAGACTGTAGACCCATAGACATAAAGACTGTATTTATAATTACATGATATGGTTCTGTACCCAACCAAATCAAACAGTGAGGTCCTTAGAGTTTCATACCTCCATTAAACTATTTAATAACCTGGCAACCTGTTCAATCCTGCCATTTACATTGCACTAAAGATAAATTTACCTCATAAACTGGTGACTCGATGTGAATATGAATCAGATTATTCATGTATTAACATTCCAACCACAGGTAAGCCAGGTGTACAAAGCCAGATGCCTCATTAACGATTTCAGCAATATAAAAGCTCCACTGAATAACCCTCTTCTTTCATCCCCATTCCTCCCAAGGAATCACATGACCCCCGGGACACTCAGCCCTTTCAGACCTGCTTTGGCAATAATCGACCGAGTTGCGCTGCACAAGCAGGCATGGGTGTTCAGTTACTACGTCTGTTGCAAAGAAGCCACTTTGTATGAAAAGAGAAAACACTGGCATTGGGAGTCTCCCTCTCTGAAATGAATTTTCAGTTCATCTGATCCAGAAAAATGAAGATCAGTGGCCTAATTTAGGGTAAAAAGATAGACTGACCAGGAATAAAATGTATAAACTTTATCCAGTGCGTACTCAAGTGTTTAAGAGCACTTCCAATGATTGCTATGAGCACACTGAGGTTTTCGGAGAAGGACCACGGCACTGATGACGTCATGTTCTAAACAGAGGTGCGCTTTCGTGTTCGGGTACGTTAGGCTACGACCTTTCCCAGCGGACTCGGGCATGATTCCCGAACCAGTAATGCTTGCGTTCTCATTGATCAAACTGAAGCAGACTTCGGGGTCAAGTGTTCTTAGAAACATTCCTAAGGCCCTAATGTGAAACGCCCTTAAGCAGGTTTTAGATTATAATTAGCCTGAGACATTCCTGTGGAGCATTTGACAGTTATTTCACACTTTCCTGGCTACAACATTCAGAATCGTGAAGGGTGCAATTCCACTGACTATTCACACTTCTATGTATAATCACATACTGAATTAAAATTCCTCAGACAATCACTTTTGAACACTATGACAAAGCGATTCATTTTGATTGAGGAGGTGAGCGGTGAGTAATCGCGACACTCTTTTCACACTGCACACAGCCAAAGGGAAAAAGACTATGGTTAGCTGGTTTAAATGTCAATCACAAGGCTTGTTCCTGTAAAAGGTGGCTCGTGGTCATGTGGAGCAAATGTCCAAGTACTTGCACTATTATTGTAAGCCTTCAATCCATGGCTGAAAGACCATAAAAAGCATGAAAGTAAACAGACCCAGACGCTCCCTGGGTGGGAAGGAAGGCATTCTTTACTCCCATGTCAAACAGAGATCCTAGTCACTTGCACGTGTTAGTTTATCTATACATAGGAAGGCACTTAGCACGCTCCTCAGTACAGTATGTACGCGGTCGCTCTAGAAAATTGCATTAGCAGAGTATCCTGAATCTCAGTGGGTATGCGTTATCCCGCTTTCTCTGATTGGTAGTTGTTGTGTGAAAAAAATTAAAAGAAAACATACTGGAAACATTTGGTGAATATAAGTAGAGATTGTTCGGTTCCAACACAGCGCATCAGTCGCGAGCCTTTCTGCCAGCAAAAAGTGTCATCATGGTGAAGCTCTGATTGAAGGCCTCTTGTAATTGGCATCGGATGCCATCTAGCACTCTCTCTAGTGTGCTATTGGTTTTGTTGTTTTTTTTGTAGTATTTTATATGTTCATGCATTTATTAAACCAACAGAAATAACTCACTGCATTAAAAATGCATTGTCCACTTTTATTCTTTGATGGCCAGAATTAACAGATTCAAAATACCACAGATGATTCTTCACCCGATTTCCCCCTCTTTCAGGGAAAAAAAAAAAAAAATCAGGGTACATGCATGAATGATGGAAATAATTTGACTTTGGATCCAGACACACCTGCCACTTTCTACGTATGTGTCAGGGCCATTAAACTTACCATTTGGGCCACTTGTCACATCAGTACAGAGGAAAATGGCGAGACAAGCATTTTAGATGAGTGCTGGGGGGAATTGCTCACTTGGCGTGAGGTATGCCTCATTTCTCTTCACTTCTGCCATTAAGCCATCTGTCCTAACAGATAGGGAGTGGAGGAATAGAAGGAGGGGCTCTGACAGAGACACATGACTCAAACTCTTGCACGGGCTTGGTCTTTGACACCATCTTAAATGAAAATAAATGGAGCTGCAGCCCAAAAACATCACCTATGGCAGGATTACATCTACAGCTCTTCCTCTCCTGCACACCGGCTATTTGGGAGACTGGTTGAATCCATTACAGCTCATTAGTGGACGGAAATCGGGATAATCTCCACCACAAGAGTGTCTCAAAGGAATATTCTTGTGATGGAAAACTGCAGATCTTTCACTTCGCATAAACTGCATCAGTTATTTATATGCAGCTTTGTAATGTTGATGATTCGAGTGATTTGTTCTGTCCTAATTTGATTAGCCCGGGCTGGGCTGCAACCAAAGTGTCTTGAATAATATCTCATCCCTCATTTAAGCTTTAAAATAAAAGATGTGCATTATTGCTCATCCAAAAAGAAAAAAAAAAACCCTTTGCTTAGAATCTCTACCACACCAGCTGGAATGTTTGATTAGATGTAGCGCAGGCTTAATGCAAATCCCATTTAGAATAAGTTTGCTGACTCCCATGTCAGGGAAACACACGACTTGATTCCTATTTATCCAGTAACATGAGCTGAATATTTCTCCAAAGAACAGCTACAGTCCATTACAAACATGGCAGGTGAAAGGTTCAAGTCATTTAAACAGAGAATTTACCAAATAATTTCAAACAGTATTTAAGATGTGACGACTCAAATTTTTAGACTTGTTAGAATTGCATAAAAATCTAAAGGACATTTGTAGCTTTAATGCTATTAATGGAAAAGGAAAAAATGTTTCCCTCTACTTTGAGTATGTTGGCATTCCTGGTGACTACGGTGTTTGAGGTGGGAGATAGGGGCGAGGATGCCACTCTTCTCTCCCCGAGAGCACAGCAAATTGGGAAGATTGTTGTGGCATCATCAGAACTTAAACTCACAATATCTAGACAAAAACTTTTCTGTTGTGCCACTCAGGAGCTGGACATCCCCTTCTCAAAACATATCCGTCTTGTGCTGATAGTCCAATTAAAAGCCTTTGATGCTTCTCTTTCAACATTTCAATTTTGATTCACAGCATGAATATAGCAAGTAATAGAGCAAGTCAATGGGCAGATTAATGCTGAACCTGATGTGCCAACAGGATTGACATTAAAACAATTAAGGCCAGCTTTACATTTGTTTAGTCTCACAACATCCACTTTCTGAAGAGCAGAAATGATTAGGACTTTTTTTTTTCTTTTTTAAAGGAAATGAAGTGTGCTTTGTGTTCCCTGATTTGCCTCCAGGAGGAGAGCACAGTGTTCTGAGACAGGAGAAGCTGACAGTAGTGCTGGTGGCGCTCACCCTGTAACAGTTTGGTAGTTTCTTTGGCAGCAGCTCCACACACTGTATATCAAGGAGTTATGTATAATGATTCTGTGCGCTCAAGAAACTGTAAAACTAACCCAGAAACAATTATGAACGTAATTAGAAAACAGCTTTTTTTGAAAGTAAAAATATAACTGTGTTATAATAATAATTGATTTGTATATTAATGCAACTACCCCTTACATGTTACTCGTTATTGGCAGGGATGCCCAGAGACTGCCTTCACTAGTATTAATGCATTTTTTTCCGGAATGGGTGCCATTACTTTTATAAGAAACTTGGCCAACGATTTTCTCGTTGTACAAATTCAGGACTAGGCAGCTGGAAGTTAAATCCAAAATTTCAGGGGGGTCTCCTGTGGAATATGGACTGGAGTCAACCGCGGCACAAAACACATTTGAGTTAATGATTCGGACGGTTTGTTTTGGACACGTGCCAAACCCCTTCGCTCCTGTGATTCCTACCTCACTCATTTTTTGGTCCAATCAGAAAACGCGACACAAGATCGAAACAAGAGCTTGAAAAATCTCTACTACTCTGAAAAAAAATCATCTTGTTTAAGAATAATTAACCTCTTCAGTACCTCCCTCCCAACGTACTCCATAGAAAATTTTACAGTAGAGAGGCAGTAAATCAACAAAAAATATTCCTCCATCTCTCTATCGCCAAATCACACTCGCATCCCCACAAAACGTATATATCAAACTAGAGAGCTGCGTCTCCTGCCTTGTTCAAATTTGAAACAAAGAAGATTGGTTAAACTGTTTGGAGTTATAAAGCTTTATTTTCAACATAGGAATCCTTTCTACATTTTCGACACAAAGGCTGATTTTCACAAAACAGACCTATTGACCACATTGGAAAAACTGGCTTCCTGACCCATATTTTTTTTAAATATACACACGACACTTGACATTCTGCAAGGCAAAAGCCTCCTCTCTGAAGCAATCAAAAGCTCTAGCATATACAGTTCCCCCAGATATAAGCAATAGAGTCAGGGGACTGCCGTTGCCATTCAAGTCAACGAAAGATATCACATTACACGCTCTCTGTGAGTTTGTCATGGAAGGGGGGGGGGGAGGGGAGGTGCTGCAGAGGAGCCAAACTACACCCCTCCGCTTACACACTCCTTGGACTCTCAGTCAGTATCATGGCTTCCTCAAAAATCTTGAGAACCGTGTGACTAGGGAAGAGCCTTTTTCACTGTTTTGCCCCTTGTTTTTCTCCAGACCTTCAGTGGAAACCAAGATTTACAGCGCCAGTTAAAAGTTTGGACACAAGTTTGGATTTATTTTCTACATTATAACATAGGGAATCAGGTAGTTTAGTTACAACAACGATAACAACAGTCAGTTGTTACTTTGAAGACAAGAAGGTCAGATGTTCTGGAATAGTTCTTGCAAGAACAGTATTGTCAAGTGCATTTCCAAAACCCATCAAGCACCATGATGAAACTGGCTCTCATGAAGACCGTACCAGGAAAGCAGGACCAAAACCTGCTGCAGAGGAAAAGTTTATTTAGAGTTACCAGCCTCAAAAATGAACAATTAACAGCACCTCAGATTAGAGCCATTTTTGAAGGCTTTTTACAGAGTAGCAGATACATCTCAATATCAACTGCTCAAAGGAAATTATTGCATATTTTGTACATCTTCAGCGCTGCTTTACAATGTAGAAATAAAGAAAAATCCAAAAAGAAGACCACTGAATTATGAGGTGTGTCCAAACCTTTGACTGGTGCTGCGTCTTTGATGAAATTCTGAAATCAAGTTTTTGCTTTAAACTTTATCCAACAGCATGCTGATCATTTTTACATGGGTTTATGGTTGAATATATTGCTCACTGTGCTGATAGCGTTTCCATGTAATGCAAGGCAAAGCATTGCTCTAGTCCTTTATCTGTCTAGCTCTTTCACTTTAATCTTCTGTATCTTCTGTTCATGCTAAAAACACCTTCAATGCCACCGTCCTCATCATCTCACTGATCACAAATTAGCTGAGCAAAGTCGCTGTTGTAACTTGAAACAACCGTGGCATATAGATGGCCTCCATCCATGAAACTCCACTAATTCCATATCGGTCTTCTCATTAGGATGACATTACTGGATAATTGAATAATTAATGAAAAAAATAAACTGTTGTTCTTTTGTTTTCAGCCATTAAAAAAGACTGATCCTTTCTCCTTCTGATTAGGACTGTTTTGCACCTCCACTGCACTAGGAACGTCATCCTGTGATATACAGAAGCCTCTTTTCATCAGGGTCAGGAGTAGCTCAGTAGTTTAGGCATCGGACTACAGTTCAGGAGGTCCCAGGTTTAAATGCCACAACCACCAAGTTGTCACTGTTGGGCCCTTGAGTAAGGCCCTTAACCCTCAACTGCTCATGTATAATGAGATAAAAATTCAAGTCGCTCTGGATAAGGGCGTCTGCCAAATATGTAAATGAACTGTAAATGTCATCAGATTGCCAGAAATACAGAAACATCGAACAAATTAGCACCAGGATTTTGGAATTATTCACGATAAAAATTATTTTTTTCACAAATAAATGAGGACCATGATAACAGGCAGATTTTGACCCCATAAGGGTAAAATTCATAACTGATGCACATGGGTAAAATGTTGTGGACATTTGTCCATCACATCCGTTGCCGGGCTTTCTCCAAACGCTTGCCACAAAGTTGGAAAAACACCACTGAACCTCTGAGTGCACCTCTGGCGTCCTCGCCTCCTGACTTCACTAATGCTCGTGTGGTTGAACAAGCACAATTCCCCACAACAGAGCTGCAAAATCTAGTGGAAAGCCTTCTCAGAAGGGGTGAGATTATAAGAGTAAGGGGGACTAGACCTATAATTGGATGTTCAGAAAGCACACCTTTTTGAACAGGTATTCAACAACCATTTAGTCACACTATTTGGTCTCCAAATAAGATTACCTTTATAAATTAAAGACATTATACAAAGTGTCTTAAGTACTAAACTTACTATATGATGAGACCGATGTAAAAACACCGTATGCTGATCAAATTTATGGCACATTTGATCGGCAATTTTTTTTTTACATGCACACACATGGTGTGTAGCACATCCAAGCAAGCAAGTGCTAACAGGGATAACAGCAGGAGGCCCGATTTTCTGGCAGACTATACTACCTAGTCCCCTACATTATATCTGCAGCATTAGTGACCTTTGCTAAAGACAAATGACAAATAAGAGAGAAGAGAAAAACAGAAAGAAGTTCAATAACTTTTGAAGGCATTTTCAGGGGAGAAAAGATAGATGTACAATCCCGATCCTCCCACACACACACACAAACACACACACTGCTGCTGGGAAAACAGCTTCGTTCAAATCCC
>QNUK01000066.1:2277500-2397500 GCA_013621035.1 Clarias magur | reverse complement strand
TCAATAATGCACTATAGTAGGGCTGGGCAATTAATCGAAACCGACATTCTGAAGCTCTAATCGACGTAAATTTGCCAGTGTCAATTATTCCATTTTCAGTTTTTTTAAGTGTCAATCCTTTTTTAAAAAAAATTCTGTTAATACTTTACCCACTGTGCATGTTCGTGTACTGCCCCCTTAAAAACATACCACGGCATGTATATTCACATGACTCTGCCCTGATCAGTGCGTGACTTAGAAGCAACATGGAGTACTTTTTCATTTGAACAAAATATCTCAGGCATAGCTCGGCACAGCTGAGCATATTTACAGCACAAATTTTGTCAGAGAACTATGAGCTCAAAAAAAAAAAAACTAAACAAAAAACACAAAATAAGCGTTCATTAATCATAATCAAGTTCCAATATCTCATTAATTTTTATATTGATTTGAGGTTCTACTGACCAGCACTAACTATAGTATGAAATACAATATCATAACAGCGGAATTGAGGAAAATGTTCTGATCACTCAATATAAAAAAGTCATTTTTTATGATGGTTTTGCGTTTTTACTGTATCTCCATTGTAAAAATTTTACTGGCAATTCAAACACATCTAATTATACAATGGGAAATACAGTTTGATTCAAGTCCAATGACACCCACTGATGATAGCAGTTTTCCCATGTCACTAAAAGTGAACATTTAGGCCACATGGTCTCATTTGGCAAACCTGACTTTGACATGATTCTTAATATAGCTACTAAATGATCTCCGGATTAACTGACAGAAAACGACCTTGAACAGACTTACAGCAGGAACAAACTGAGCTGCTGCATTAGCCGAGCTGAAACCCCACTCTGAATCTCTTTATTCCTCTAGACATCTTATAGAGGTTATACGGGTTATACCAAGCACCTGTCTTTGTTAGAACACATAGGAAACATATTAGACAAGTATTATAATATTGGACAGACACTTAACACTTAAGGTACATTTATATAATTAAAAAGAAAAAAAAGAATATTCATTTGATTATAAAGCAGCAATCGTGAAAGTAACCATTTAAAGTCTGAGGACTGAAACATCAAATAACAATAGTGTGTTACTGAGTGATATGAACTATATACTATTGTGCAGGGATACACTGCTCTGGGCTTTATGAGTTCAGTCATCATGCCAGTTGTATGAAACCTATTTGGTGAGGGTCTACCACTATTCGGTTCCTATGCAGATCTAACACTGTGATACCTCTGAACAGACTGAATGTGTTTACATGCACACTAATGACCTGATCCCTGCAGTTACCAGATTATTCAGGTAATCGTGTAAACAGCACCCTATAATATCTTAAATCAGTATGAAGCTGTTAACAGATTACCATAAATCTGAAAATTACCAGTCAGTGCACGTTTACAGCTAATCTGAGACCTTTTTTTCTGCAAATAAAGGGGGAAGATAAAACTCACTGATGTGTCTGGATAAAAAAAAAAAAAAGACAGCTTGAAGAGCGGCATTATGTGCAATTTGCCACTGTAAACACTCCCAAATAAGTATTTACCCAAGAATGATGCAAGAGCTAACTTGTGAACCATCAACTTGAATAAACATAAAAACTGTGCATTCAACTTAGCTCTGCTTGGTCTTAAAGGTAAGGTACTGTACAGAACATGATAATGCATGCTCTCATAGGAAAATAATCAATGATAAGGTTATGGAAAAGGTCTGTCATTTTGTATTTGTAGAAGGATGTGATGGGAGACGGGAGCCAGTCTATAATCCATCATCGGTTTGAGTAAACCAATCAACGATCGATTAATAATCCGTTACCGCACAGTGCAATGCTTCTCGCACTTGTGTTTCCTGAAAATCAATCTCACCACCATTAACAATTACTACACCCAGAGTACATTACACGCACATACATCAAAAAGCATCTATTACCTAGTGTACGATGCAGCTCTCAAAGCAGATGCATATTCTCATTGTAGGCCAACTAGTATTTAACCTTGTACACATCTACTTCATGCTAAGATTTTCCTTCTTTGTATTGTATCATTTTCCCCAAAACCAGGAACAAATCTACACATGGGCTAATCTACCCCCCTCCAAACTATATGTTTTTCCCCGGAGCTGCTACATGTCCACAAACCCTCACCTCAACTTTTCCGTTCCCAACACTGTGAATGTAAAAACAAAACACACAAAACCACAGTTATGTTCATAAGCTGTTTAAGACTGAAATAAACGAAAGCGCTTTCAGAACGTGGGTGAGCTGAACTCTGTACTGCATCTGAACGCCCCACACACACAGCGTCGCTGCTACCGCTACTGACGTGCTGCTCTACACACAGCGCGAGATGCTGCAGTAACTCAAGCAGAAGTAAGAGCTTCTCGTTGTGAAAGCCTACAACAGTTGTACTCGGTTACATGTAACATTTGCTAAACATGATTCAGTAATGCAATTTGCATGTCGTGTTAGCCAAAAGTAAAGTTAATCGCAGTAAAGTTAGTTAATGAACAGGAAAGTTTAAAACTCTAAAGCACACAATCAGCATGCTCCATTTCCTGCTAGAAAGGAATAGAACATCCATGATGATATTAAACATCTAAAGATCACTTGGATAGGAAGATGGACATGTGCGGCTTTGACCTTAAACAGGGTTTCTTTTTTTTTTGCTTGTTGTGAATATTCCATCCTGCTTTTAAGCACATAAAATCTCTGACACACAAACACACACGCTTCCGGTGACTCACTCTCACTAATTGACATATCCTCATCAGGTGTACGTTCCATGAACCTCACCTGACCGTCACTCCCTTCACAGAATGGTGTGTGTGATCACAATAACTCTCTGTGTTACATCTTGAGTGATCTAATAGTCTTATTGCATTGTAAAAACCACACTCTCATAATCTTGTATCGTAAGGAAAGATGTGGATTTTAATCACAAGACTGTTTCATATTTTGGCTGCTGTAGGTCACAGTAGTAAAAAGGAAATGAAAAGGAAGTAAAAAGTATGGTTTAAATTTAGAGCAAGGGTTTTTTTTTCAGCCAGGAAAGGATGCAGACTGGGCAGGAAGAAGATATAAAGAGAAATACAGAAGGCAGGAGAGTCCAATACAGTCATAGAAGGACACAGAGAAACGAAATGAGAAAACGAGAAAAGAGAAAGCAGTAGAAATGAACAGAAGACATGAAGATGAGCATGCAGCTGAATCAGGGACTGGTGGTGAGACAGATGGAGACAGGCTGGCAGATCTACTGGTCTTTTTAATTCCATGGCAAAAAGACACTATTTCACTACATAGAGCAACCAATCAACACATGCATGCTATGACAGAAAAGTATATACCTCCCTATACACCATCCTGCCCAATTTTTTGCCACGCCTTGTAAAGTGCAAAACGTTTAAAATTTTTTTGAAAAATTGTATTGTAACAGTTCACCATGAGATACCTCATTCACCACATTACGCAATTGAGCATGCAGTTATCTACATGCATGGTTCCCAGGTGTGCAAAAAAGAACTGTGTAACATGCTGTGTTTTAGCCATTTTAATGATTAAAATAGATTTTTCATAATCGGTGATTGAAATGCACAGGAAATTAACTGATCATCGACTATAATCACTGACCGTCACATCAATAGTAAAAGGTCTACAAGAATATTTCCCCCTGTTAGTTCAGTACACAATGACAACACCCGCTTCTCTGTACAGCTTAAACTCCATTATAAGGCGCTGATATTGGAGACACAGAACACTTCATCATATCAGCAATTATGGGGGCTGTTTAAATCGTCTTTGTGTAAGTGGGTACTAGACAAGAAGCAAGCATGTTAATATATACTTAACCATTGCAGCTGGAATGACTTTCAGAGCTGTTGTTAGAGAAAATTAATCTTCAATTTCTAATCAATTAGAAATGAGAGATCTTCAGCGCTTTGACTTCACTAAGAAATGCAATTATTTTTTATACCGCTTTATCCTGTACAGGGCTGTGGGAAGCTTGGAAAACATCCTAACGCACAAGGCTGGCTACACCCTGGACAAGGTGCCAATCCATCACAGGCGACAAACACTCACACAAAACAGAAACACCAATTAGGCTACGCTGCATGTTTTTGCACTGTGAGAGGAAACCAGAGTACTCAGAGGAAACCAACCAAGTAGTGGAAGAACATGCAGACTCCGCACACACACACAGACTTGACTCTGAGATGCAAGGCAACCATGCAGCAACAACTCATATTATAACTAATAATATCTAATCACTGACTGACTCACTGGCAAACACTGCTTGTCTTTCTTCCTCCCTCACAATGTCAATGAAAACATGCTAGACGAGGAGTCGGATTAGTTGCAATAAACGTGGATGAGAAATTGATTCCCTATTATAGAAGTCTTCACGAGCAGAATTCTTGAGCACCTTCGTTCTTAAAAAACATGGTTCTTTCAAGTGATGTGCTGCGCATGCAGACAGTATTTCTGGGTATTAATGGGACTGTCCAGTATCTCCACGTAACAGACATACAGCTCTGGATTTTTAAAAATGGCTTTTTGGGGTCTGAATCCATATTCAATTACAGCTGTTTGGGGGATAAACAGTTTTAAGGCCATATTACCTGCTGCTTGTCAGTTAGCTGGCTTAAATCACACATCTGTTGCTAAATGCCAACAAAGAAAATTCTCCGACTACGAAAACAAATAGGCATGCAGCTTGGCCCGCATCTAGCTTTGCTCAGGAATATATATATTTGTTGCTATATTTAAAAAAAAAGACAATTCACTAAAGAGCAATTCAGAAAAAAGTGCCCAAGTCTGTTAAAAGCTTAAAGTAAATCCTTAAAAAAGGAACATCCACCAACCCAGAGGGTTTCTTCAGTTTGTTCCTCTGATGGAGCCAAGTCCTAAAACATAGGCAACCGATTTAAAGGGTTCTTAGCATAACCTGTTTTATACACACAAAAAACACACACACACACACACACACACACACACACACACATTATATATATATATATATATATATATATATATATATATATATATATATATATATATATATATACACACACACACACATATACACACATATACACACATACATACAGTCATTCAAACAAAGTATACATACTTCAGAAATAAAAGCATCATGTATAGTATATTAATATAATATTAATAATATGATCATAATATTATCAAATATATCACTATAACGAAAATCAATCCATTTAGTATTAATATATATATATATATATATATATATATATATATATATATATATATATATATACACACACACACACTATGTGGACAAAGGTATTTGGCCAAACCTCTTAGCTACTGAATTAACTATACTGAATCTTAATACTTCAGCATACTAAGACATCTTGGACAACATGCATCTTTATAGTGCACATCCCAGTGCACTATAAAGACATGGTTTGATGAGTTTTAGTCCTGGCACAGAGTCCTGGCCTCCAGTCCATCGAGCACCTTTGGGATGAACAGGAACGGAGATTGTGAGCTAGGCCTTGTCGTCCAACATCACTGCCTCATAAATGCTCTACAGAATGAATGGGCACGAATTCCCACAGAAAAACTCCAACATCTTGTGGACAGCCTTTCAAGAAGAGTGGAAGCTGTTGTAGATGTAAAAGCGGGGGACCTACTCCATAATGAAGTGTATGTATTTGGAAACAATGTCAGTGCAGGTTTGGCCAAATACTGTACCTTTGTCCATATAGTGTGTAATCTACACTTTGCCCTGCAGAGGAAACAACTTTCAGAGCTGCTGCACAAAATGAATCAACCGACCAATCAGAATTCTGCAGCACCCTGATGTGGTGTGTTTTTAACCCTACATTTTTCCTGTTGTTGTTGTTTATATAGGTAAAGTATGACCGGACTTTTCCTACTGATTTATAGCCCTCACTCCTGCTCTTCTGGCACTGTATTCGCCTCGCTCAGACCAAGTTACTTCACTTCACAGAGATTAGTTTTGAAAGCCTTCCTGTCTACACATTTCTTGCTTACAACTGTTCTCTTTAAACCCGAGCCCAGCGTGAGTAAACAAAAACAATGTAAACAAAGAACAAAACGCAACAATGTATCGCAGAACATGCAAACATTCTGGAAACGTCTGAAGTGGAAAGCTTCGCTCGGAGCCGCGCTGAGAGACAGACTGCGTCCCGGTCACACCGCTTCATCAGTGGCTTCTCCAGCGTTACTCTCACACTCACACACACACACACACACAACACTCAAACACTGACGTTACCAACGCTGAGCTGCAACTTAAACACGCTCGCGCTGTAGCGGTTTGAAAGTTAGCAGTAAGAGTAACGAGTTGTTCGCTCGGTAAGTCACAGTGCAGAAGTTCTCTCGCGCTTGAAGCTCGTGCGTGTGGCCTGCGCCGCGTTCACGCTGCAACTCAACTCACCGACCGAGCTGGTGCCCGTTCCCGACCCGAGCAGGAGGTACCAGACCCACATCCTATTCACTGTTTCCGCCGGCCCGTGTCACCCAGCCGCGGCCCAGACACTTCGGAGGGATTTTTTTGTTTGTTTGTTTCAATAAATAAGTTCCTCGGTTTCCAGCAGTTTCTTGGATATTCGCGTGTTTTGCAGTTTCTTCGTTTCTCCCCCTGAAGGGTAAGTTCAGTTTAGCGGACAGGAGGGGGCTCTCTGTGTCCCAGCCGCGCGAGCAGGGCCAGAGACAGGGGGCGGGGTGAACTCGGGAGTAGGAGGAGCTTAGATGAAAGAGACTGGGTGGAGCCGTCGGATTCCCGTAGAATCAAAGAATACAGTACGGCTGCATTCATCATATGTGTTTTCAAGCACCATGATGAAACACATGTTTTATATATATTTTTTTATATATATATTTTTTTCCTTCTTCTTCTTTTTTTTTTTTACTTATACACACACACACACCACCAGTCAAGTGTTTCGCCTCACCAATGAGCAGATGTTATTGAGATGTGTCTGCTACTTATGCTCTGCAAAGACATTATCTCGTTGTCTATACCACTTTATCCTGTGTACACGGTAATGGGAGACTTTGGAGCCTGATCCCAGGACAATTAGGGCAAGAGGTGTGGTTGATCCTGGACAGGGTGCCAATCCATCCGCAGGGCAGACACACACACACACACACACACTAAGGGCAATGTCTTTGGACTGTGGGAGAAAAAAACGGAGAACCAGGGAGAAACCCACCAAGCACGGGGAGAACATGCACAGACCCTTTGGAGGCAGAAGGCGACAGTGCTAACCCTGAGCCACCCTGCCGACTAAAGCCTTAATAATCTGAGGTGATGTTAATTGTTCATTTTTGAGGCAGGTTGTGCTAAATGAACTTCTCCTAAGGTTTGCCCTTGCTTTCCTGGGATGGTCTTCATGAGCCAGTTTCATCATGGTGCTTGAAAACACATGTTTTTATGATTAAAAAATATCTATGTATTGTACTTGTGCACTGAGACCCAGTTGACACATACATAGGTATTTTTAAATCTTAAAAGATTTCTTCAAACATGAAACGTTGTTTTACACTGAGCCTGAATACACCATGTGACATCGCACCTTTGCACCATTTCACATGCAGGTTAGATGGGGAGTGGGATTTATTTAGACTAATGTCAGATACAGGTCACATTGAAAACATAATATGAACAAAAAAAAAATAATCATTTTTGGTCAGTAAATGACATACAAGCCCCTTTTGCTTGCAGTGTAAACGTAGCCATAAAGCATCTAATATACACATACACAGACAGGCAAAAAGTAAATAGACACCAAATTATTTGCTGTAACAAGTTAATTTGAAGCTTTAAAATACTACATATTGTTGTGCATGTACGGTTTTATTAATAAGATAATTTACTGCTGTTCCTGGGCTAATTTGCAATCTTTTTCCACTCTTGTGAAGCTTTTAAATGAGAGTTGTTCTCAAGAGATCTTTGAACAGCATGAAGATTTGTTTCAGAAGGCCCAGGTAGGGACTCTGTTGTTGCTTTCTTCTTATTTAAATTTAATTTTAATTGTGTTAACAGTAGAAAGGGGTCTTTCAAGATTGATAACTAATTGCCTCTGGGTTTGTTCCTCCTCAGATTGACCCACAATACAGTCTTTTTGAAAATGATAAATTTCTTTGCTCTTCTAGACATGCTTAAAAATGGGCATTTTCCAATTTAAAAGGAGGAATCAAATAGAACATTTGGTGGATATGTTTGATAATGAAATTATGACCGTATATTTGCATAGTTGTGTAAATACAGTATATACACAATATATATTCATTTTGTAATAGTTACAGACAAATTAATATAAAAACACAGCGAGTAATTGTTGGAAAACAAGTTTTATACAATCACAGCCAATTGCGAGCCGTTATAAAAATAAACTGTTATTATATGATAGTATTAGATGTAGCACGTTCCTGTAATTCCTGAGTTAATGGTTTATTATTGTTTCATCTTAAGGAACCGCTTTATACGGGTCTCAGTGAATCCAAATGCCAGGGACACTGGGCAGTGTGGGAATAAACGCTGGACAATATGTACAGTCACACCTAGAGGCAAACTGAAATGAGCTAATTTACACACCTGCATGTTTTACTGTTTTAAAAGTGGCAAACCCAAAGGAAACCCACATGAGGTACATGTGAAACTCCACACAGACAAGATTAAACTGTGGATAAGATTTAGATGTAAGTTGGCGATGCTGCACACTGTACCACCATTCTTTTCCAGTTAATTTCTAATTCAGCTTGATTCCACATAATTTATACAACCTCATTTTTTACCAGCCTTTGAAAAAGTTAAACTATTTACATATACAGTACAGGATGTAAAGTAACATCCAGGCTGATATTAACACTGATTTTTCAATGCCAATATACAAACCTACAGTACATACAGCCATACCAAGATGACATACATTGACAATGTACATGCAAAAATGGGAAACATATTTTTCTTTTATTTGCACAATGAACAACAATTGCTTTTGTGATATTGCTGCAATATTACAGTATTTTGCCACATTCTGCTTCCAGACATTTTCATTTTGCCACTGTCACAGAATAGGCTTCTTACATTCATTTGATTTTGTTGTCTGTAATTGTGTTTTCCAGCTTGGCTGTGCGAAAAGAGCAACACAGTAATGTGTGCAAGAAGACGTTCCAGTGCTACACAATTTTAGTTTTTCAATTTGTTACGAATATTAAAGTTACTGGTCGTGTATTCTGCGGGTTCTGGATCCTATCTCAGGGAACTTAAGACACAAGGCACGGGACATCCATGCCATTCTAAGCATGGGTGCTAAACCCATCACAGGGCAAGCGTGCACATGCGCACACAAACCAGACACTACAGGCAAATTTGGCAATACCAAGTGGCGTACAGTGCATTTCTATGGACTGTTGAAGGAAAGCGGAGTACCTGGAGGAAACCCACTGAGCATGAGGAAAACATGCAAACCCCATGGATACAGACCCAAGACAGGAATCGAACCCTACTACTGGAGATAACCATTATGCCACTGTGGCACCATTTAATGAATATTACTGTATATCAGGTGTAATTTCCTAAATTGTACAGCATATGCACTGTATGTATTATTCTAGATGGCTGGTCATATTATATAAGCAGACATTAAACTGGTCATAGTTGTGAGGGATCCAGAGCCTATCCTACTGTAGGAACACTAGTCTGGGTATGTGAAAAGCATAAACTATGGATGGGATGGCGGTTCATTGTAGAGCCCCATGCACACACGTTCACACCCTCACATTTACTCCAGTGATTCTCAACTCTGGGCCTGGAGGACCACTACTGTGCACATTTTAGTGCTTTCTAAATCAACTACTTAACAGCTTTTTCTTAATAAGTCAAACAGAAACATATGCAGCAAAGTGGTTCTCCAGAAATACTTTAAGGTTGAGAACCACTAAGTTACCACTGAGGAGCAATTTAGGGTCATCAATCCATTTCCTGGCAACATTTTGAGAGATGGGAAAATCATCCGGAGAAGATTCACGTAGACATGACTGATCTAATCTGATAAATGTCAAATGAATCATAATATGATGTGGTTTGTGATTCGTAATTAGTGCACAACCATAATACAATGTGCAAATGATTACAAATAATGCAGATGCTAATGTGACTACTTTGGCATTAATCAAAATGAAACAAATTCTTCTCATGTTGGATATAAAAGTAGTTCATCCTCAGAGAATGTTTTATTTCACCGTTATCTCTAAAAACAGCCATGAAATGCCAGGCAGCTTCAAATCACATGAAAGCTTTCTCCTGATAAAGCAAAATACCTGAAGCCATATGATCTGCAGGAGCCACAGACACCTGACACCTTAAATCTTATCTTCTCATGAGCCCGCTACCTTTTCCACCTGCAAATAGAATCGGTTTAGACTTTTCACATTTAGGAAGAGAACTCTTTAAAGTGCATTGAAAGGATGATGGAGTCCTGAATGCAAGCAATTAAGAACAAATCAGTTACATAACCTTTTCACTGGTTCATTTTGGAATCTTTTGATGTCTGAGTTTGAAACGCAAGCAAGGATAAGAATGACATTCAGAGAGCCTCATTCACGGCTTCGCATGGCTGCACGTCCTTCATCGCAAGGAAAAAAGAATCTGGCAATTTATTTTCCCTGACACAGAGGTGATACAGTATTGGTATTATTTGTGCAAATAAAAGAGCATCTAAATGCGTTCTCAGTAAAAGGTTTATGTAGAGTTTCAAAGTATTATAGTAGAAAGTATCAACTCTGGAATGTACTAAAAATACAAAAGTGCAAGAAAGGTCCACACAGACAGGGAAAAAAAAGACCTGCTTCGAATCACACACACTGATTTTTTATTTTATTATTTTTTTTTACAAATATATGATTAGAAAAAATTGTGGTGCTGTAGTGTTTGAAACCTAGAGAATTTTTTTAAATGCAATCAAACGTATTCAGTTAAAGAGCAATTCAGAACTGTATTTTTTGAAAAATAAAATAAAATAAAGCACAGACTAACAGTTTTTTTTTCTTTACAACTGTTTACACACTAAAATTAAGCAAAATACTTTACACACAAAACTGGAAGCTTTGTGTGTGCTACTGTAGATGCTCAACACTTCCATTCAAACACCAAAACTCCATTAGCAATCACCAGAACCAGTCAGATCATACAGAAAGCAGAGCTTAACCATCATGAATAGAAGTCAGGTTTGCTGTTTGGTATGTGCAACAACTATGGACTAGGAGTTAGCGGAAGAGGCTTCTAAAAGAGGGCTGGAGGAACTCAGTAGTTTAGAGCGCTTTCACATTATGCGTGATTGATCTGTTCCCATGAACCCATTGTACTCGGGTACACTTGCATCTTTTCGCTCTATACACCAGGTGTTGTTAAACACTACAAGAAGATGAGAACATGGGATTCAATCTTCGCGCTTTGTCTAATATTACTGATATTTCGGAATCAAGGAACGTCAAGAGGAGCGCTTTCCTGTCCCTTCCTACCTGATCAGCCATAGCTGGGTAAGTCAGACGCTCACACATGCATTGCCTCCAAGAAGTCCTGATCACTCTCCATGTGATTTTTTCTGTGGGGCTACGCAAAGTAGCACAAAGCCTTGCACACTGGAAGACTTGGTTGGTGGTTTTTGTCAATATCTCAAACAATTTTTTTCAGAAGCCTGTACATTCCATCCCCGGCCGTTTAAAGATACTGGTTGGATACCATTGGTGCCTACTGTACGTTGAAGAGTAAAGATTTGCTTGATTTTTCCTATGTAAAAAGGTACAATTACTTTCAATAAATTTGTATTAGAAATACTTTTCATCCACTCTGTACATCACTTAAACTGCATTCCAGTTTACTGAACTCCACTACAGTATGGAATACTACTATTATACTAGAATAATGGAGAAGCATGGAGCTTGGTGCTGCTGCGAACATTAACAGCATATAGAACATTATCGGGCAGTATGCTGTTGTCCATGTTCCTGGGAGGTTAGAGAGAAAAATCTTGCTTGTAGGTGTGTGTTGAAATTTGGAGGGTGTTCTAGAAACTCTGCATGGCACTCATTCCCAATGAACACATCTGTTATCATATAGGACAATGTAATTTTCCACCAAACTGCTCTGGTGCAAAATTGATTCCAAAATCACCCATGATTTGATCTTCTTTCCTGAATCCTGTTGCGGAGTTCTTTTTTTTTGTTGGAAGGTCTGTAATAGTCAACCCTACCGACGTGCAACTCTCACCCAGACGATGATGAGGTCTGTGATGATGTGGAGGCATGCCAGGGCTGGCTGGATACACCACTCAAGAAGATACTTTCCCTGATGTATAGTCAGAGAAGTCATCGCCTGTGGTGTTGATGAGGTGCTGAGGTCAGATGCACATCGGAGACAGAATGAACTGTCCTGTCACTGCTGTATACTGTATTTTGTTTTCCATTTTAAGAATAAAGAGATTGTAGGGGCGCTGCTGAGCTCGTAATGGAGTAGACGTGTTTTTGGAGGCTCCGGAGGATTTTTGTTAAAATTGTTATTAAATTGCGCTTTCTAGTTTTAATTTCACTGTTATTCTTCCCCGTTAACAGTTTTACTTGTATACTCATCTTTAGCGGTGGTTACAATGTCCGGTAAAAATACTAAAACCCGTAGCACAACGCAGTCACAACTGAGGCCTAATCCACAGGTCACGGCCTCACCTTCGCGTGATTCGCCGCCGCGCGCTGACCCCACCGCTCACCAGGCAGTTTCTGTGATTGACACTGGTGCGCTGAAGCTCGAAATATTGTCATCTTTGAGGAACGAAATCGCGGATATTTTTAAGGCGGAACTGCGTGCTGCATTGGGGGACGACTTGTCCACAATCAAATCGGAGTTACAGGCTGTAAAAACACAACTGGCTAATGATAAGGCCGCCATTGATGCCGGACTGGCTGCGCTAAAGGGTACTGTAGGTGAGATGGAGCACTCGCTCTCTGATTGTACCGATGACATCACTGCAATGCATAGTAAGATACAACGTCTTACTGCAGACCTACTTAAGTTGGATAATAAATGCGAAGATTTAGACGCCAGATCGCGGCGTAATAATGTTCGCATAATCGGTGTTCCTGAGGGTCCTAACAGCTGCACTACTTCTAGCATCGCTGCGTTGCTTAAAGAGGCGCTCAGCCTGGAGAAGGAGCCGACCCTGGACAGATCTCACCGCACTCTGCAGCCTGTACCAAAGCCTGGTGAACGACCCCGAGCCGTTGTGGCCAGATTTCACTACCACGGTGAATGCCTTGATGTTTTACGTCGGGCCAGAGAGTTAAAGCAGATTAAATTCAAGGAATTGAGTATTTCTGTTTTTCCCGACCACACAGCAAAAATTGCAAAAGCTCGTGCTTCTTTTAATGAGGTTCGGCGACAACTCCGTGGCATTGAGGGCGTGCGCTACGGCCTGTTTTATCCAGCGCGGCTGCGGATCACCTACAATGGTGTGGGAAAAGATTTTCTTTCGGCTGATGAAGCAAAAGACTACATTAAAACTATGCAAACGGCGTGAACTGCACTCGTAGTGTTTTAAATAGTTTTTCATATATTTAATTTAAATTCATTTTTTAATGTTGAATAGGGGTTTTCCCTCTTCTTTCTCCCTTTTTTTAAAGCGAAATGTGTAATCTGTTTACAAGTTCTGATGCTACCTCTGTCTATGCAAGCTTCTAATTTAGCTAAGTTAGTGTTTTGTCTAGATATATTGCACTCCGGCTCTTAGGTCGTCCTGAGAACCAAATATTTTACGTATGCCAAGGATGAATCATTGTGCATATTTGGTCAATGTGTGAGGGATGATCCTAGGCGTATTCACCTCAAGGGTTTTTGCTTGTTGTTTTGTTCTCTTCTCTTTTTTTTCTTGTTCTTCCTTCAAGATGGTAATAATTTATCTATACTTTCTTGTAAGCTGGGGATGAGAATTAAGTCACTTCCACTTGCGCATAATATTTGATCTATTCGATCTACGGGAGCCTTTTTTTTTTTTTTTCCTTCTTCATTGGGCTCACTCTCCGAGTCGTGACCACAGTTACTGTGAGAGCGACTTTTGTTTCAGTTAGTTTAATTTGCTGTCTCCTAGTGTTTGTTAGGATGGAGACTCTAGGTTTGTGTTTTGTGTCTGCTAGTGTGTGTGTGCGTGCATGTGGGGGGAGGGGGTGTCATCTTTCTGGCTCTTTGCGAATCTTTATAATTTTTCACATTTTTAAAAAAAAATTGATAAATGGCTAGTTCCTGTGTAGTCCCAAGCTTAGCTGGGAGTAGTACGTCTATCCGTTTTCTTAGCTGGAACATCAGAGGTATGGGTAACCCAATTAAAAGATCCAGAGTATTTAATCACCTGAAACGTCTACATGCTGATATAGTGTTTTTACAAGAAACGCATCTTCAAGTTAAGGATCATCATAGGCTTCTCCGTCCCTGGGTAGGTCAAATTTTTCATTCTAATTTTAATTCTAAGTCACGGGGTGTGGCCATATTAGTAAACAAAAAGATACAGTTTGAACCTAACCATATAATTGCTGACAGAAATGGCAGGTATCTTATTGTTGCAGGCACACTAATTCAGACCAAGGTTTTGTTGGTAAACGTCTATGCTCCAAACTTCGATGATCCAGATTTTGCGAATAATTTACTTAGTAGCCTTCCCTGCTTAAATACCCACTTGATAATTTTTGGGGGAGATTTAAACTGTGTTTCTGATCCAGTTTTGGACCGCTCTAGTTCTCGCGTTGTGTCCCAGTCTGCCATGTCTAAAATATTTTTTGATTTCATGTCACAGAATGGCCTTGTAGACCCATGGAGATTCCGTAATCCTGTAGATAAAAAATTTTCATTTTTTTCTCAGGTGCATCATTCATATTCTAGAATTGATTATTTTTTCATTGACAGTCATCTTAATTCTTCTGTCGTTTCTTCAGATTATTTAAGTATTGTAATTTCTGACCATGCTCCCTTATCACTGGATATACAATTATCAACGCATAAACAGATCCCATCGTCTTGGCGGTTTGACTCGCTTCTTTTAGCGGACAAAGAGTTTTGTGCATTCATTTCTAACACTATTGATGAATTCTTATTGTTTAACCATCTTGAGTCCACTTCTTATTCGTTATTATGGGAAACTCTCAAGGCTTATCTTAGAGGGCAAATCATCTCATACTCTGCTTTTCTAAATCGAAGTCGCAAGACAAGGCTCAACGAACTCACATCTGCTATTAGCAAACTTGACCATATTTATGCATCTAATCCTTCTTCGGAGTTGTACAAGCAACGCATTGATTTACAAACAGAATTTGATCTTCTTTCAACAAAAGAAACGGAACGTATGTTGTTACAGACTCGTGGAACGTATTATGAATATGGTGACAAATCAAGTAGATTGTTAGCACATCAGCTAAAACGGCAAACTGCCTCACGCCTAATACCACAAATTAAAAATGACTTAAATATGATCACTTCTGATCCCACAGAGATCAATGCAGTTTTTAAAACATATTACTCCTCCCTTTATAAATCTGAATGCCTTAAAGAAGAACTAAAATTGAATGATTTCCTTCGAAGTATTGATATTCCTGTTATTGATACAATATCTGTAAGGGACTTGGACTCTCCATTGTCCCTTGAAGAAGTCATGGTCTCAATTAAGGCAATGCAGTCCAATAAAGCTCCAGGCCCAGATGGTTTTCCAATTGAGTTTTATAAAAAGTTTATAGATAAATTGGCACCATTGCTACTTGGCATGTTCAATGAATCCTTAGACCAGGGCTCCTTACCATCTACTTTAAACCAAGCCTCAATTGCTCTTCTCCTTAAGAAGGGAAAGGATCCCCTTCAGTGTGGATCATATAGGCCATTATCATTGCTAAATGCTGATGTGAAAGTGCTGGCTAAATTAATTGCATCCCGTTTAGAGGATGTATTACCACATGTTATATCTGAGGAGCAGACCGGTTTCATAAAAGGACGGCATTTGTTTTTTAATACTCGTACACTTTTTAATATAATTTACTCCAAACAAACATCTGTATCTCCTGAGGTTGTAATCTCTCTGGATGCTGAGAAAGCTTTTGATAGGGTTGAGTGGGAATACTTGTTTGCAGTATTAAAGAAATTTGGGTTTGGTGATAAATTTATTTCCTGGATTCGCCTCCTTTACAAATCCCCGCAAGCTAGTGTTCACACAAATAATATAACCTCTGATTATTTTACTCTTGGACGTGGTACCCGGCAGGGGTGTCCCCTGTCACCATTGCTTTTTGCCCTTGCTATTGAACCATTGTCTATTAAGCTTAGATCTTCTCTTGCTTTTAAAGGTATTATTCGTAATGGGTTGGAGCAAAAATTATCCTTATATGCCGATGACTTGTTGTTATACGTGACTGATCCTGCAACCTCTATTCCTGTTATTTTAACTATTTTGGATAACTTCGGTTCTTTCTCGGGGTATAAGCTAAATTTGCACAAGAGTGAATACTACCCAGTCAATAGTAGTGCTTTACAACTTCAGCATCTAAACCTGCCCTTTAAACTCAATTGTTCAGGCTTTAAATACCTTGGTATTACAGTGACTCGTTCTCTATCTGACCTTTCTCATGCCAACTTCTCCTCTCTTATTTCCGATGTGAAATCTGATTTTCAAAGGTGGAGCAATTTGCCTCTTTCTTTAAACGGGAAAATCAATGCAGTTAAAATGACCATTCTTCCTAAATTTCTCTACTTTTTTCAATCACTTCCTTTATTTCTTCCTAAGTATTTTTTTTGATTCCTTGGATAAAATCATAATCTCTTTTCTTTGGGCTGGGAAACCTCCTAGAATCCGTAAGACCTTACTACAGAGATGTAGACTTAGTGGTGGACTAGCTCTGCCTAACTTTCAAATTTACTACTGGGCTGCACATATTCAAAAATTAAATTTTTGGGTAAACTCATCTGAATCCCCATGGTGCAAATTAGAGTTATTGTCTTGTAAACCATCCTGTGTATTAGCTCTACTTTGCACTTCCTTTCCAATCAAACCCGCTCAATACACTGATAACCCAGTGGTACTTAATACACTGAAGATTTGGTATCAGTTTAGACGGCACTTTAAATTTGGATCTGCGTCAGCAATGGGTCCATTGAATAAAAATCATTTGTTTCCCCCATCACTTTTAGATTCAGCATTTTTATCATGGCACGACAAAGGCATCACAGACTTTTATCATTTATATGAAGATGGAGTATTTCAAAGTTTTGCTAGTCTGTCCTCAGAGTATGAGCTGCCTGCTGCTCATTTCTTTCGCTACCTTCAAGTTCGCAACTTTGTATCCAAGTGTTTTCCCAATTTTCCTTCTATACCTCCCAAGCAGCCCTGGGAAAGTCTGATCACATTTAATCCGTATCAGCGAGGTGTGATTTCAAGAATATATAATTTTATTTTATCTTTTAGTGATTGTAAAATCTCTAAAACCAGATTTGCTTGGGAAAATGAACTGGGATTGCAGTTGAGTGTAGAATCTTGGGAGAAAGCCATAGACAGAATACGCTCCAGCTCTTCCTGCGCCCGTCTCAGTCTTATTCAGTTTAAGGTTTTGCACAGAATCCATTATTCTAAATCAAGGCTATCTGAAATATTTCCTGATGTTGAGGATAGATGCGACAGGTGCCGCGCCTCTCCCTGTAATCTAAGTCACATGTTCTTTTTGTGCCCAAACCTGCACAACTTTTGGACAGGATTTTTCAATCTTATGTCCACTATACTTGGGGTACGGTTGAAGCCATGTCCATTAACTGCTATATTCGGCATTACAGATGATTCAGTTCCATTGAGTTCCGCACATAAAGACATTATCGCCTTCTCATCATTGTTGGCTAGACGTTCCATACTTTTACATTGGAAGTCTGTCAAGTGTCCCTCTATCACTCAGTGGATTAAAGATTTATTATTTTTTCTTAAACTAGAGAAGATAAAATATACACTGAGAGGGTCTACTAATATTTTTTTTCACAAATGGCAACCATTTATTGTTTATTTTGCAAACTTACAGGTACTGCCTGAATGATTGATTATCTAAACTGGGTCATGCATCAGTGTATGCATGACCAATCTATTTCACACAGATTTGTTTGAGCCAAAGGATGAACATGGGTGTGTGTGTGTGTGTTTGTGTAGGTTTTAGTGTATGTTTGGGGTGGGTGGGGAGTTTTTTTCAGCTTTCTTTTCATTTTGATTTATAAATACTATAATACATTTAATTCACTGTTGTTTATATGTTTATGTATGATAATTGTTCAATAAAAAAAATTTGGAAAAAAAAAAAAAAAAAAAAAAGAATAAAGAGATTGTTGCATTTAGGCTCCTATTTACAGCATGCTACAAAGGAAAATGCAAAAGACATATAGCAATATAGTGCATCCTTTTTTATGCACAGCATATAGCATTAGTAGGAAAGCAGAAATGTGGAAAGATCTATTTAGTCGGTGTGTAAAGATTGGAAGTAAAAGTTGCATCTTTAGAAGTGTCTATATAGTTTTCAATATAGTGCTTGCTTTTGCAAGAGATGTAATGTGTTTTGGGAATATGTTTGTGGTTCTTGTTTATAGAGTTTGACAAACGGCTCTAGTTTCAGAAACTGTGTTTTTGCACTAGTCAAAAAAAAAAAAGACTACAGTAACAAATTAACTGCATGTTGTAACTTCTAACATCTGGCTCAGGGAAACTGAATTAGTGTCAGTGAGATACAGTAACCTTGTATAGCTCATTAGTCATATGCAGTTATATAAGTGAATTATTCAGCAATGAGGATCAACAGAGAAGCAGCTCTGCATGGGAACATCATATATTGTAATCCGAAACATCCCTACTGTGTAATAGGAATGCTATGCCATTAAGAGCAGTCTAATGGTATATAATGTCTTCCCCAACCTTTACGCCTATAAACAGATGGAGTCTACAACAAAGACTGACCAGCTCAGCATCTCATTAAATAATGATGACCATCTATAAACAGGAGGCCTTTAGGACCTAACTGGCCTTTTCTGCAAGTGACAAATGCATTTATTGTAAGTGCTGCCCATCACGCCACCCCATTAGCTCACATTAAACCTTAATGTCAAGGCTAGTATTGACTTAATCAGTCCAGAAACTCTATTAGTGGCTGACTTTCAGTAAATGACATCGTGTGACAGGGGGGAAATAAAGAACGTGAGATGACCTACCGTTTCCTGATAGAGGAGAATGGGAATTGGAATGCAGACTCGGAGAGAAGAAGAGAATAAGAGCTGGATGGAGAAAGGAACAAGTGATCAATAGAGGTCTTAGCTACAGTATTTGCAATGCTGATATAACTTCACCAGTTCAGCTCATTACGTTATCATTCTGAATTGAGCAGAATAAGCCTGACATGAGACATGAGGAAAAAGATGTTGTGAGAGAGAAGGAGACGAGAGCACAGAAACGTGGCTAACGTGCACATAGCCTTGGCAGAATGATTTGAGAATTTGGCACTCGTCCCTGCACGCTCGTCTCGTGTCAAACAAGCAGTGGATCCAGTGGAGGCCATGTAGAGGACACAGCTGTTTATTCACTTGTATATCAGGACACTTGAGTGAACACTACCAGCGTTGATGGGGAGTGACTAGGGTTATACCTGTTCATCAGGTGATGAATCATCTCATCTAGTGCTCTTCTCAGTGCTACCTGGCAATAGAGCTGAATAGCCAGTATCGCTGAGATAACAGTGAAAATTTAACAAGAATCCAATGGGAATGAGACAATAGGCAGAGCGGAACGCTTATCTTTCGTAGCACAGCTGCTTTCTAAAGTGACCTGGTTCTTTCTAAGTTGATTTTTTTCTTTTCCCCTGCTAATCTTCATCCCCAATAAAGCCTCAACCACCCCTTTCATCTTACAGTGAATTACATCTTTTATAATCATCCTCTTTTAACTTTTTTTTTTTTTTTTGAATGCCTAATTGTCAAAATGTATAATTGATTTATGGTTTTCGTGCATAAGCGGCGCATCAGCAGATATGAAAAAAAAAAAAAAAAAAAAACAGATGGAGTGGGTGTGAGATGGATATTCAAGGACAAAAAGAAGGAAGGTATCATCTGCCATCCCAGCATGCACCAGCCTCCTTTTATGGGCAGCAGCCTAGCTGGCAGTCTCATAGGCCCTTCAGGCTGTTGTACTGCCATCTTTTTTTTTCTGTCAGCTCTCCTCCTGAATAGGTATTCTGTATTCAGCGAGTCACACTGGTCTCTGCTGCGTGAAGCTACACAAGGTCATGAAGCTAGTAACCTTTAACAAGACATCCCGTTATAGGGCGCTCACTGAAATACTTGAAAATTTAAGACTTTTTCCAAGAGTCTTTGTTTATATACAGTATATATACATATATATATATATATATATATATATATATATATATATATATATATATATATATATATACACACACACAATAATACAAAAATCATTCAAATTGATTAACATGTAAAATGGTCACAACTCACAATAGCTAGAGAGGAATGCTAATGCTAGTGGTGGCGTCGCTCACAGCTCACTGTGTAATCCCAGATATTGTGTGAAAAGGAAGGTCTTGAGACCTTTGCACAAGAATAGACACATCTCACCATTCAGATGAGAAGAGGAGACACTGAGTGACTGAGATGTCATTTGAGAATGTTCCTTAGGTGCGAACTAAAGAACCAAATAACTTACTGATCTTTCTTTTTTGACTTCCTTTTCAAAGCCACCATGATAGATTTGTATGATTTCCATACATTCATCCATTTTGCAGACTGAAACGCAAGAAGTCCTGGAGCCTACACTTGGGATCTCAGTGGACACGGCAGGGGACACACTTGATGGCAGGGCACAAGAACACACACACAATCACTCACCCAAAAATTAGCCTAAAATCCATGTTTTTGTATGGAAACCAAGGAACTTGCACGAACTCACCAAGCCTATGGATGACAAAGTCAAAGGTTCGATTCCTGCCCTGGGACTGTTTGCGTACAATTGAGTGGGACCCTGTCTAGGGTGTACCTGCCCCCATGACTGAACTCTCCAGGCCTGTTGCAACCATATACAGGATAAGAAGCGATTGAACGAATGGAAAAAAAAAATCATATGCCCTAGTCATGTTAATCTTCACTTTAGACTAATCAGGATTGTGAGGGATTTGGAGCCAGAATAGAATTTGAGGTGAGAATAGACTCTAGATGTGACACAAATCTATCTTGGAACATTATACTGTACTCAAACACCGGTTTACACCTAGAGGCAATTCACAGAAGCCAATTCACATAGAAGCATGTTTTTTTTGGGGGATGGGAAACAGACATTACCACAAGCTCAGGATTGAATCACAGACCCTGGAGCTGTACACCTACACTACCTGCTCTGTAATCATGTTGCCATAAACACAATGAGACTCAAAATATATGGATGAATATATTCAACACGAAACCAAACAGACAGCTAAGAAATATGATTCAGGATCGTTAAGACTCATCTTCAAAAACAAATATTCAAGCTCACCAATATGAACATAATTATATGATTATATTTACAGTATATATAGCCCGTGTCTTCAGATGTGTGCCACCTGCATTATAATCATGATAATATGGCATCTAGAAAAGGACGGCTTCCATTTTAAGTCTGATTGTTCTAAAGGTTTCTTCTTAGCTTGTTGTCTCCTCTGGCTCACAAGTTTATTCTCAAAAGTGATATATATATGTATATATATATATATATATATATATATATATTATATAAGATATATAATATATATTATATAATATATATATATATATATATATATATATATATATCAAGTGAAACTGAATTAAATATAAAGATTCAGGCTCAAAAGCCTGGCCTCTCATTTGTGCAAAACAGGCAGACCTCCCATTTAAGAGGCTTGGGTAGGAGTTGTTAAAAATTTAAGAGGACATGGGAAGGGGGTAAATGAAAAAAAAAATGCAGATAGGAATTTATAGGCAGTTAACTAGGAGGAGGATGGAGCTTCAGGCTGTTGGTCCTTCTCCCAGACTTCAGTGAGTTCATAACTCTCATTTAATCAAGGGAGCTGAAATCACGATCATAATTAAAATATGATTATCTTTCTAGCCCTGAGATACACAATGAAAAGCTGGTGTAAAAGATAATTACTCTGTACTGCCACTTTAAATTTTATTCTTATAATTTTTTTATCATATTTATATATGCTAACTCTCTCTAACCACATTAAAGTGCGACCACTGCCGCTGTTCTCCTCATGAGATCATATCTCTTAAAGTTTGGAACTAGTGTGACATTTCAAACCCATCAGTAAACAAGCTCAAATTCAAATTCAAATTCGAATTTTATTTGTCACATACACAGTCATACACAGTACGATATGCAGTGAAATGCTTATACGACCGCTCCGTGACCTTAAATATTTTTACAAAAGGAACCTATAAAACAGATTCCATCAAAGTTACAAAAAAAAAATATATATATATATATATATATATGTATATATATATATGTGTAATGCAATATATAGCTGTGCAGGATCCTGAGCAGAAACTCTGAAGGAAGCATCCTTCTTTGTGCAGGATGGCAGGAAGTAGGGATTGAAAGGAGACCGGGCTGAACAATGGATACTTCCAATCTGATTGACGGGCTCAAAACCATTCTCGTCAAATACAGCTCAAGACCGACCTCCGATCAGCACTGTCTCCGTCTCCGTCAGTAGGATGTGAAATAATGAGAGCCGTGCCTGGTGGGATTACGTCGAATTTGGGAATGAACCATGAGAAGGGTGGAGGGGAGGGCAGGGAGGGCAGGAGTGAATGAGCCATGGACAAAGAGCTCACTCGGAGTAAAGGTCTTTGATCACACTGGGAGGAATTGCCAGCTTGTTACTCTGCAAAACGGGGGCCCCTAGTGCCGCAAGGGACCCTGGGAAGCCACTGTGGGTGGCTTATTGTACAATGCACAGAAATGCTACATGCCACACACCCCTCGGGCAAGTACTTATGCCTGGGTAATAACCGAGTTTGATGACAGATAATAATGCACGGCACTTTAAAGGAGCTCATACTGGTTAAACAGCGTGACGAGTCATTACCAAAAGGGGTGTGTTCAAATCAGCATCCATCCTAAATATCAACTGGTTGAGCAACAGAGACACGTCAGGGTGTCAGCAACGGGGCACGGAAAACACTCGTACTCAGTCCATACGGTTCTCAAGCCATCAGAGGCTTTTACTCCTACAGTAGGATCAGTTTAATCAAATCCCAATTTGTGATGTTAGTGAGTATGAAAGATAGTACAAAAGCTTTCACCTCTAGTGCATTTTGGGAGGAGGGTCTGTAGGACTGTAAGGTCTGTAGAGGCTTTTCCTGTCAGATTAGAAATGTGAGAATGCTTTGATCAGCCCTAATCCAGGAAACAGGAGGTACTTTCGAGGAACAGAGAGCGAGAGAGAGAATATCCACAGCTTAACTTTTCACTAACAAAGGCTTGTGGGGTTGGTACACCCTTCACACGGGAAAATTCAACTTTATTATGTGCTGCGCTAATTGAATCGAGAAATTTTAATTAAATGCAAGAAATGGGCTTGCGCGACCTTGAGAAAACGGCCAGAGCCACCTTTCATCACTGTCCCAATTAGCACAAAATACGGCTATTTTAATCACACATATTTCATCGGAACGCTCTTTGTAGTGCATGCCACATTATACTGTAGAGTTCTCTCTGCCGTGATTGATTTACACCGTGCTTGCCCCAGAGGTATCAATCTCATCAGATGTCTGTGAGGAGGGAAAACAAACCCCAGGGACATGAGGGAATCAAGGACTCGGTCACTCGTGACAAGGATTGAAGCTGCAATAAAGGAGATGTTCATCAGATTCTAGCAACAAACACAACTGGCAAACAAAAGTCGTATATATCTCGAGGAACAGCCTCAAGGTTTAATCAGTAATGTTTGGGAAATGCAGACAGAGAAAAGGAAGCAAGGAAGCCTTTACCGAGGCTTGGGAATGGCCGTAAACATGAGTCGAGGCAGATAAAGTCTATACACACTATACAAGCAAGAAACTGAGGAATATTTATGTATTACAACTCTCCTGTTTTATCCAGGCTTGGGACCGGCACTGATGTTATAACAAATATGTCTTGTGTATTTGCTATTATAAGCAATGTAATCCTTCTGTATCAAGTCTATGCAGAGCTTATGAAAGTGGCCTGTGGGTTGTTTGCGTCGCTCTGCAATTACACTACCGAACCCCTAGTTGGCAGTGGCGCTTCTTCAGAGTCTCTTCATCACTGTCTGGTGGGGAGTGTTTTTTTTTTTTTTTTTGGTGTGCAACAAATAATGGTGAAGGAACCTGAGTGGATCTTGTTGGAGTTAATAGATAGGACTAATAGATGCTTAACAGCAGTTAATTTTACTGAATTAATGCAATACGAAAAAAAGTGAAGATGTCAGAGGAGATGGTGTCAGTGCGACAATCAACTTAATTAAAAAAGTGGAACTGTAGAAGAAGAAGAAGAAGTGATGCCAGGAGGACCAATCATAGATGCTGTGGTCTGGTTCGCTGGGACACCAGCCATCTGGGGAGATGGGCGTCAGACTGCACCATAGTCTACATGTTGTACACTTGATGCTTAAGATTTCTTTTGACACCTTCCTAAAACCTTTCACAATTTGAGTCCAACACCAGATCACCCAGACGACACTACCTCCAGAGACTTGTACAGTGGGCACTACTATTAAACATAGCTATGATGTCTACAGTTTTTATTTTAATGATGCAACTTCACCAAATCACATGCATTCATGACTTCTTAAACCACATTGTTTTTCACACTGACTTCTCAGTAATATCCTTCCAGGTTGTATTAAAAGTTTGACGGTTCTTAACCCAATCCCAATCATTTCAGTTCTCCTTAGTTGCTTGACCTATATACTGTAATTTGTCCCATCATTATCCACCTCTATTAAAGAGATACTATATTAATGTTAGTTAGGAAGAATAGGCATTTGTCAGGTTTCTACTGACGTCCAATACCTGCGTCATGCATGTGGTCAAAAAGTTAGAAACAATTACAAGATGGCTTAAACCGAAAGAACCTTTCTCTGGTCTAAAATTAGAAACCCTCCTGCTTGGAAACAGCAGAGGCACTAATGAGCAAGAAGAAGTCAAGGGGTTTTGTGTGTTTGTTTGCAGCTGTGAAATAACTAATAAAATGTTATATAACGTTTGTCTGTACACTCCACTTTATTAGGAACAGCTGCATATTCATGCAGTTATCCAATCAGCAACACAATGCAAATAATCATGCAGATTCATGATTATGATGAGCTTCAGCCACCTGAAAAATATTGGGAAAAATGATCAAATAGGTGTTTTGCACAAATGTGCACCGATTCCTGGTGCGTAATTGAGAAATGTCTGGGTGAGAAAGAGGCTGGACAATAAAAATGAGCAAGAAGAAAAATGATTTCTTTTCCACTTTCAGATAAGGCCATTATGACCAAAACAAGTAATAAAAAACTAATAAGACATCAGACCCTCCTTCAAACTTTAGAAACAGAAATGTAATAAATAATAGAATACAACAGGATTAAAAAAAAAAAAAGGTAACATGACCATTTCACAAAAAATAAAGCAAGATTGAGCATATCAGATAAGAGAAAACGAAATCTATAGTCACGAAATTAAAATCAATGCTATATGAAAAGTCTAATAAGAATGAGGAAAAGCAATACTTAGAGATTCAAAGCCCATGGTTTAGACCCTCAAAAACAACTTCGTCTCAGCAAATTAGCCTTTAAAAAATTAACATACAAGAATTATTAATCACCAGACTATGTAGTTTAAATGTTTTATGTTTATCATTATTTATCAGTGAGGCACGGTGCTGTAGTGGTTAGCACTAGTGGTGCCCTGCACCTCCAGGGTCCGGGTTCGATTCCCGTCTCTGTGTGCATGGAGTTTGCATGTTCTCCCCGTGCTTGGTGGGTTTCCTCTGGGTACTCCGGTTTCCTCCCACAGTCCAAAGACATGTAGATTAGGTTAATTGGTGTTCCCAAATTGGCCGTAGTGTGTGAATGAGTGAGTGTATGTGTGTGTGTCCTGTGATGGATTGGCACCCTGTCCAGGTTGTACCCCATCTCGTGCCCTAAGTCTCCTGGGATAGACTCCAGGCCCCCCGTGACCCTGAATACAGGAATAAGCAGTATAGATGATTTGATTTATTATTTATCCAGGAAATAAACAACATCAAAAAGGATGTTTATTCTATTTGATTCAACTATCAAGGATTATTTAAACAGGTACTGAAAAAACAGTGTGAATAAAAATGCTTACATTTTCCTAGTATAGCTTTATTTTTAAAGAATGGTGAAGTAAAATTTCATGTGCATGGGTAGTGAAGGCCAAATCTTTTCCCTGTAAATATTACTGTAGTTTTTGTGTTTTACTCTTTACAAAATGCTGTGTTGAGGGAATGAGCCATAGTAATATCCATTTAAATAGAATTGATAAAATGTTTCACAAGTTGAATAAGGTACTATAATTGTTGTGAGGGGAAAAACACTGTATTTGTTTTTATGCAGCAATCACATATATGATTATTATGAAAATTAAAACATGCAACACAGAGACTGACTAATAGCTCATAGCACTGTATGTGTAGTAACAGCTGCAGGGTAATGAACTTTCCTGGAATTGAGATTTTATGTCTAAAATCCAGACAAATTAAACCACACAAACACAGAAACATACTGCACCAGTAGTGTTATTGTTAATAATCCTTACACACAGACTGTGTTAAAAATTAAATTGTTGGGAGAAGTGTAGCTCATGGTTAAAGGGGGTGTGCTACAGACCAGAAGGTCACAGGTTCAAACCCCAGCACCACTGAGATACCACTGGTGGGACCTTGAGCAAGGCTGTTAACCTTCAACTGCTCAGCTGTATAATGAGATGAAGCTAAGTCACTCTGAATAAGTGTGTCTGCCAAATAATGTAAATCAGTCAAATAATGTAAATCAGTGACCTAGAACTCATTGTGGAATAATACAGTATATCACAATGCTCTTTCAGTCTCATTGGTCAGCAGGTGTTGATTTTCTATAACAGCAGTGCAGCCTGTAATTTAAATCACTGCATACTGCATATTAATGCACCCATTCCAATATGCAAATATTTCTGTAGAAACAGCTCATATATAGGGCCTAGTATGGCATGTTCTTAATAATCTGAGACTAATCATACAAAATGCAAGCATATGTCACGTCATAATTCCAATATAACAGACTGGGAATAAAGGGAATATATAAATAATGTATGTAAAATAAAAGCTTTCTGGTTAAAAAGCAATGGAGAAGATCATTTCAAAAGCATCTCAATGAACCCGAAGCTTTTTTCATTCATTTATTTAATTTGTGTTTATGTTTAAACCCCCCCCCCCCCAAGCCACCAAAAAACAAACAAAATAAAACTGGATTTTGTCAAAATGCAACAAATGTTAATAGAAGCAGTATGTATTTCCTGCATGCCAATAGATTGCAATGTTTAAAAAAAAAAAAAAAAAAAAGATTAATAGGGAAACGATTAAACACGGTATTAGGAAGTTGTTAACTTTTTCTTTTAAAAAATGACTTTTAAATTAAAAGTAAGACAGGATGTGTTTGGACCTGTAAAATTGTAATGATGACAAGGACTGAGTGATCCTTACTGTAATCCCTGCAGTATTTATTGTACTTCATTAAAAAAAAAAATTCCTCTTTAAAAAAAAATGTTTTTATGGTTTTGGTTGAGCTTTCTGATGAATAATAGATTAAAAAGAAAAAGAAAACAAATAATGATATTTTTAGGATATTGTTTAAAATAAAAAAAGAAATACCAATCGTTAATTAAAAAATGTATATACACAATATAAATTTTTTTCATATATGTACAATAAAGGGTTTGTGTTATTTGTTGTGAATTTTTGAATATTAATTAATTAATAATTATAAGCCAATATTGATGTGGTATAAGAGCAAAAATGGCACATTGAGTCTAATAATTGTTAATAGTTAATAATTAACAATAATCAGCTGGTTAAAGCAGGCTCTGTTGGGTTTTATTACCTTATCTATTGATGTGCAATGTGCATAAGTCGAAAGTGCGCTACTGCAAACTCCAACAAAGATATCTCACATATCAAGAACAGGGCAGTAGTTGCGTTTGACTGAAACCCAAAACCCAGTACAGTCAGTATGACAGTCCGTCCCAATGGTGCTTAGCTGACTTGAGCTCACACACGGAGCTCACATTGTGATGCTGAAACAGGTTCACTTCATTATAGCACTACTCATGCTTTTTATGTTTGTATTAGGAAATGGGATTTCGGTCCTGCTGACTGAGAATTTCTGAAGATTTTAAAGTGTGTGGTTTGGGATTATCAGGATTTGTACCGTGTTTACGTATATACAAACACTTTGCTCGGTATACAGTTTTGATATAGCTTTATTTTTGTTCTATTGAAATAGGGTTGTGTTATCATATGCTGGGGTTGAGATAATTGGAACCCTGTGCGTCATGCATTAACACGCGCCTGCAGTAGAGCACAGAACTCTGCCCATGCCTATCACTAGCATCTGTCCTCCCTGTGGCTCTGTGTAATCTGAGAAAGCACGGCATACACTCAAGAAGAAAACTTTATAATGTGCTTACTGTACTGACTGTGTGCAAATACAGTAGGTGTGTATGAAGTGCTGACTGTATCTGACTGAATGTTGCTCCGTCATTACTTTGGACCCAGAGTATACGAGAGAAAATGGGTTGTAAGGTGTCTTACAATCAGCCGCTCCACTCAAGGGAAATCTGGCCCGCAGTTCAAGCATCAGAGTAAATTACGAAGACCAGCATCCATTAACTGAATGAAAGGGTTTTATTTTCTCACTGTCTAAAGCACTGGGACTATATTATTAGATGGCCTGTCTGACTCACATATTTCTCATAAGTCTCCTTTTTTCTGTTGTCAATTTCATCATGCACTATTCTCTGTAGATCAGCAGCACTCATTTGATAAAATCACCAAGATTACATGAGCCTCTGTGCCTATAGTTTAATTCCACCAGGATTACTTTACTCTGATTTGCTCCTCTCAAATTCTAATATCTCCCTGCACTGATGCAAAACATGTCCCGAGTTCCGTCAGTATTCTCTCTCTCTCTCTCTCTCTCTCTCTCTCATATACACACATACACGTCCTATTATACTTGTGAGAACCTTCCACTGACAAAATGATCAATGCACCCAATTGGTGCATAAACTAGTATTGCTTAAGGCTATCCAACCCTAATCTTACCATCAACAATCAGAAAAAAAATTATAATCTTTTGGATTTTTTTTTTTTCGTTAAGTAAAAATATGACTTTTTACAGGTCCTTGTGGAGACCAAGCAAATGTCCTCATAAGGTCCGATTTATTTGCATTTTGTTCCCAGTTAAAGCTAGATTGTGTTTAAAAAATGTTTTCCAGCCACATGTCCCCATAAGGTAAGAAATGATTGATTTCTATCCTTATCGAATGTCTACATCCCCTAAAGACAATAAAGTTATAAAATAAAAAAAAGGTGAAAGTAAAGATCTGAGTGATACGAGTAATTCTTTATTTATATCTATGGCTTTATACACCTCACCAATCCACTTAGAAATGGAAATTTGTAAATTGCGAACAGGTCTCTGCATTGCCCTTCCCTCTCTGCCGTTATTACTCTTATCCGTGGTGCACATTTACAAAAACTGTGGGTTCCAACTGTTTTCACTCCACCATTTATCAAAAACTAATAAAAGCAATTTTCTGGTGACATTTATTATTCAGGAATTATCATTCTTTAAATCTGAGACAAATCAGATTTGCATACTTGAGAAATGCTAATATGTGTACGTGTATGATCCAAGCCCAATGTTAATGCTTAATCTTTGGGGCATATGCAACAGTTCAGTGAATGTCGAAGCGATTTAAACCGTGCACATTTGTATTCAGGCTTTAAAAAATTCTGCCTGCTCACAGAGTGCTTAAAACAGAGGTGTGTGCTAAAAACACTCTGTATTTCACACAAGGTGCTTAAACGTATTTAAAATGTGCTATAATCTTTACCTTTTAAAAATGTCTTAGGAAAATAAACTGATTCAAATATTGCAGTGAAACTTATAGCAGGCAAGTTTATTATTAAGTTTTTTATATAGAGCAAGATATTTTTATAACTAAGCACCAGTATATATTATTAACCTGGCAAAAAGAGATAAAGAGATCACATTTTATCTTCATAGACAGCAAAGAGATGAAAACAATTACGTATGGATTCTTTAAATGCTTTTTTTCTTGCACTATATTCACAGTCTAGCTCCATAGATCACAACCACATTTGCTGTAACTGCATTATTCCACCCTAAAATCAATAAATATAAATTCATACAGACAAACGCTATGAAATCCATTTGAGGACAATATTAAAAACATAAACATGCCATTATAAAAATAAATAGTTCTAAGATCTGTCTGCACAATTCCTCACCACTTAACCTCAAGCATTCTCGTAGATCAGGCTACTAGAAGATCTTATATACTGTTTAGTTTGTTTTTTATTTGTCACCTTAAATTTTCTTTATAGTTGTATCTAGCTTTTATGCTTTAAGTTATTAAAATCAACAACATACTATATTGTCCCCATAAAAACTTTATCAGTCTGCATTATGGAGGATTAAAGGGGTGTGGCCGAGCTATAATACAAAAAAATAAAGCGAGGACCATAATCTAAATGGTTAAACCTGAAAGACATTAAAGCATGACTCTGGTGAACATACAGTAAGTGAGTGATTTTAGTTGACTAAACTAAACAAGGCTCTTGATAACTATACATCATACATCAGTCAGCCACAGACAG
The DNA here is from genome assembly GCA_013621035.1 of Clarias magur. Taxonomy (NCBI): domain Eukaryota; kingdom Metazoa; phylum Chordata; class Actinopteri; order Siluriformes; family Clariidae; genus Clarias; species Clarias magur. Next base: position 2,366,516 of record QNUK01000066.1, on the reverse strand, counting down.
ACAAATTTACTCATATTGATCATCTAGTTATGATGGCTCCTAACGAGGGGTGAGATACACTAGGCATCAAGTGAACTATCCGTTTTTGAAGTTGACGTCTTAGAAGCAGAAAGAATGGGAAAGTCAACCTTGACAAGAGCCAAATTGTGACTGGGAAAGAGCAGATCCAAAATGGCACTGTGGTGTGTTTCTGGTTTGCAGAGGTTAGTGCACAGATAGCAGTACTCTGCTGGCCCAACATCTGCAAAATTTTGGTAACCTTTTGTTGAGCCAATGTTGAAGGAACCTTGTGATTATGAACTGAACCAACGTTGGCCCACCAATGGGCAAACAGACAAAATTGCACATTGGCACATTGACCCAACGTATGCACTGCCATTGGTTCAATGTTGGCCCATCAGTAGTGTTCTATCTGGGTGCCTACCAAAAGTTGCCCAAATTAGGACAGTTGGTGAACCAGCGGCAGGGTCATGGGCACCCAAACCTCACTGATGTGTGTCAGAATGAAATGCTAGACAACACTCCCAAAGAAGAGACATGGTAGCACAACCTGTAAAGTCAGAACACATCACAGCTTGCTGCATATGGAGGTGTGTAGCTGCAGACTGATCAGTGTGTACTGCTGAGAGCACCAACAATGAGCCTCAGAACTGGACAATGGAGCAATGGAAAAAGGTGGTGTAGGCGGATCAATAAATTTCTTTTCCATTTTAACTGGGGAAGAGATAGCACTGTGGGAAGAAGCAGTGTGATGCTTAGAGCAATGTTCTGCTGGGAAACCCTGGCCTTGGCATTTGTGTAAATGTTACTGTGACATGGACCACCTACCCAAACATTATTCCAGACCATGTAGAAGGAGCCTATTCAATATTAGACAGGTGGTTTTAATGTTATTAATTATTGTTGCTATTTATTTCAATGAATATGCTTGTAGTTCTCATTTAAGATCGGATTATGTCTGACTTATTAATCTATGCTTTAATAAATATTATATCATTAATAAATGTCAAATAAATACAAATATATTATATTATAACATTTACTGCTGTTTCATTTACGAATTAATGTTTCTTTGCTAATGTATTAAACTGATAGCCAGTTTATTTATAATTTAGTCAAACTCTGAATGTTTTTTTTTATAGACACAGGAAATTACACTACATCTGTAACTTGCTGTGGTACAGGCTATATGTGGAATCATGGACTGTCAGCAGCACTTAGACTAATCGAGTTTGAGGAAAGTGTTATTTGTTCCCTGGTGTACCAAAGCCCTGCTTCTCTGGTATACTCAGGAAATTGTTTCACCATCTTTGAAAAGTCCTTAGATTTAGGGGAATAAGTAAGACAGATATTTTGCAGGGAAATAGTCTTTACGGATTGTCAAAATCCTCTGGCCAGGGGATTTTCTCTAGTTATAAATCAGGGATGTTCTGCAGAAAGAATATTGTATTTCTGCCAGCTTCTAGAGCATCTTATTACAAATGACACTTATCGAAGTCATGTTATCATTGTTCTGTAAGTGAAAAATGCCCATAACTGCAGGACAAAGAAATCCGATAGCAGTCTGATTTTGTTATGACGTGGAGAGTATTTTAATGGCAAAGTTTAGGTAAACATGTCTCCATGGAAGGAAAAGTCCTTGAAAATGGATACCATATTCTTCTACTTGATAACCTTAATCCAATAATGAAACATTTCTATCCTGAGGGGTGTGTTCTCATCCAGGATGAACCCATTCCCAGGGCTTACCGAATGCTTTGATTAAAACAAAAATGATATAAATCAATTGCTGTAGATGTTAACTGTCACCAGATCCCAAGTCAACTGAACCCATATGATGATATTGAGGTAATTGAGGGAATATTGTTTGTTTTTTGCAATAGTTCTCATTATATCACTTCAATTCCACAAACCTGTTGAATCTCCACCATGGAGCACTGGAGCTTTTCTGACAGCCCTGTGACATAGTAGAGTTGGGTGGAGTAGTTGGAGATGGATTGAGCAGACAGAAGCCATTGGTGGGCCAGTAGTGCATTTGAAGCAGTAGTGTGTTTGCATTACTGAAGTTGACATTATAGTGTCAGAATTTGAATTCTTAGTTCAATTAAGTCTTTTCATTCTGCAAACTGTGCTACAGTTACACAGTTACACCAATCAGGCAGTCCAATGATTGTATTGCGTACGCTCATCAAAGTGATGTACCTTGCCTTTGGGTAAACTTTCGGACCTAGGGTGTACTAAAAAAGTGACTGAGGTGACTTCAGTGACAGGGTCTGTGCATACTATTTGCATGCTATATGTAGACCTTCTCTTGCCAACAGAATTGGAGCATTGGCTGTATGCTCAGAGACTGTCAGGCCTATTACAAACACAGGTATCAGCAGTGTGCATGTACCCCGAGGCAATGATCCAGCACAAGGTGAACTGTGAGAGGAGATATGCTTCTGAGCAAGAGTGACCCAAAGAAAAGGTGGAATAACAAGGCTTGACTTCAGCATATCTATGGATAGAATGAAATGTGTGTGGATATTCCTGTATACCTTTTTTGAAAAACCTACATAAAAACAGTACAATTAATTTTTTAGAAGAGCCACCAAAACTGCAAGAGTTTGCAGGTAGACAGATGCACATTTTCTAGAAGTTTACCTGTTTGTGACCAAACAGGATTTTCACCGTTCAGTGCGGTTCACAGAGCAGAGCCAAGCACTTCGGGTCAGGAGACAATGGTTCAAGACTACATCATATAATCATATAATAAAATGTTCAATTTCACTACATTAATTTTTGATCACCATTGCAGAGTAAGAATATTCTATGTTGAGACCTATTTAAAATAAATCATCCTTTGCTGATGGTCTACAGTTCAGGCAACAAATGCTTAGTCAGCAACAGCGATGTGCAAAGCATGGGAGATTTATCAGGTAATCTTAAATTTTAAATGCATCAAAGAAACAATTTAGCAATATTTCGCAGCTCAGCCATCAGAAACATGTACAGGTAAACTGTTAGCTAAGAGAGCTGGAAAAGCTAGCCAATGCTTTTGGTTTTTATACAATAACAGCAATGGGTAAGAGTAGGCTGGTATGGTCCAATAGAGTAATGCTAAACCATTTTTTAGTGGCAGCATGCAGTACAGGAAAGAGGGGAGGGCAGCTACCAGACAAAACACACGTTCAAAACAAGCAAGAAAACACATCTGCTAATATTATGTTATCTTAAACAACTTGTTGTCTCCTTAGTTTTCTTGCTAGTCGTTTAATCCGCATAACAATTTGCCACAGATTTTTATGCCAGATTCCCTTACTGAGGCAACCCTCCCATTTTAGGACTGTCTCACATATTAAACATGTCACTTTGGTATTTAGTAGCCAAATGTTAGGTTAGGTTAAATATTTCTCATTGCTGCTAGAGCCTATTGGTAATGTTCAGAGCAATGTGTAAAGGCCATTGCTTCTAAATAGCTATATATGGAGCTAGAAACATTTATTATTGTCAAGGGAAACCTAGGGAACTAGCTAATGAACCTAGCAAGCTAAGTTAAGCACTAGCAGCAGGCTAGTAAAGGAAACCTTCCTTTATACATTAGAGAAAATCTAGTTGCTATAAGCTTGGCTAGTTAACATGAGAACAAAACAGAAAAAAATTGGTTTTGGCAGTTGAAAAAATGAATTTCCTGAAATGTTTTTTTTTTTTCAGCAAAGCACTGTTTACTAGAATCATTTTCTTGATCACTACTTTTACTCAGGTGAATTATTACGACAGGTGCAGTACCAGTTCCAACTTAGATGATTGTCCCAAACCCAAAACCTACAGTTTGATTTTCTACGAATTTTTTTTCTACCACTAAGGCTGATACAGACACCACCATTACAACTGGCAGACTATACATATAAAATGTGTGTGTGTGTGTGTGTGTGTGTGTGTGTGTATGTGTATAATGTTATATATATATAGTCACCAAAACTATATTTAAAATAATTTGCTATATATTAAATTCTATGTTAAACCTGACTTAAAATCTAACACTTGATCTGACTTGTGTGTTTATAGGCAACTACAGCAAAAAAAAAAAATCTTACTGCATTGCTAGGTGTTATGATTATGTAGTTTTGATTTAACATTTTTGTCCTTCTTAGAATCAGGCCTTGCCATGGCAAAGGGCTTGTGTGGTCTACATGATCCATACAGTAACAGACATCCCCCCACCACCACCACCATTTGGCAAAGAAAAGCAACACTGCCTTGTGGTCACCTAAGGAGGGGCAAAGTGCATAACCCGCAAAAGAAAATCTGGAGTGGAGCCTTGTAGGCGGCAGTCTTTTCCGGCAACTCCTGCAACCAACCTGGTGCCAGACGTATTTCTCTGCTTTCCTCTGGAATTGATCAGCAAGGTCGAGAGGAGGACTCTGTCACTTAGGCAACACACCGTCTCCATGCATCTGTCCAGACTATATGTTATTAATGAATTTACCGTACGTAGTGCAGGGAGGTGAATAGTTATCAGAATAAATGGCTGCAATACAGTGGGTTTGGCCAGACCATACAGAGGAATCTAGTGCTATTTTTCTTTAAATTATTTTTGCAAGATTGTTTACATTATGTGTGACAGCACAAGTGTAGTACATTTACAGCTCTTGTCAGACGTGTTATCCTAAGCAACATACATTTATTTGAAGTACACTGGCTGGTCAAAAGTTAGTCACATTTCAGAGGGATTATTGCCCTGCATCATGCAAGAAAGCAATTAGGTTAATGAGGTTAAGAACCCCTCCAAAATGTTATTAACTTGAAAGGATAGTCTGAGCTATCAACTCCAAGAAATAATTGTGGTTGGAACAAGAACAAAAATAAAAAAAAACATAAATGGAGATTAATTAGACAATTGGTGAAGTTGCTGCTTAAAAATCAACAGTAGAAATACAGCCATGTTTAATACTGAAATTAAAGGTATTTGTACACAAACAGTGTGACAAGAACTCACACAGCTACAGTACATTGTCAGAAAGAAAGGCTTCCATTTGCTATGGATCATAAAGATTGGACTTTGGAGCAATGTGAAAAGGTCATGTGGTCTGATGAATCCAGATCGAGCCTATTCCAGAGTGATGGACGTGTCAGCATAAGAAGGGAAGCGCATGGAGTGATGCACTGTTTATATACTGTATAGTGCCCACTGCACAACTGTTAGACTCAAATTGTGAAAGAGTCTGGGAAGATGTGGAATCATGTGCTTAGACAAAAATCATAAATGGAGGTTACTTAAGTGCTTGGTGAAGTTGCATCATTGCAAGCTGGAGAGCATCAGGATTGCACTTGGAGCAATGGAAAAAGACTATGTGGTGTGATGAGTCCAGATAACCCTATTCCAGAAAGATTTGTGTGTCAAGGTAAGAAGGGAAGCAAATGAAGCGATGATCTTGGGTTGCTTCAGTTGGTCAGCTCAGCAATATTATGCATCAATAAAATGAATTCAGTTAATGACCTGAACGCACTGAATCACATCTATGGATTTTTTCCTTAATGGCTCAGGGATATTCCAAGAAAGAGTCGTCTGGGAGCATGCTGAATCTTTTTCACACATGAACTGACCACCACATTGGCTGCTGTAATCAAAGTTAGAGGCAGTCGGATGAAATCGTGGAGCGTGTGACATTTTTTTTGGCCAGGCGGTCTATAAATGCGGAGTTGAGGGTCAAGGGTCTGGCTCAGCCTTGCTCAGAAGTGGCAGTTTCAAAGTGATTGGCTTTGAACTCAGCTTTCTGATCAGTAAGCCAAAATCTTAGCCACTGAGCTACCACACAGCAGTGTAGTGTTCTGCTATACATTGCCGACCAATTTAAATGGCTGCGACTTGAACGACTCATGTCTTCATAATGTGCTCAGACAAGTAAGAGATTTACTGTATAGAGACAGTACTTAATAGTAAAGTCAGATTTTGGGTGTCACTATTTCTTACAGGCAAAATATCATACTTGATTACCACTACTTATTATTATTATTATTACTGATTATTATTATTATTATTATTATTATTATTACCATCAGTATAATACACACAATAATAATAATAAAGCAGCAAGATGTATGCGTGTGAATGAGAAAGATGCGTGAGAGAGAAGAACCATTGGCTCAGCTGTGATCACATGACATTCGGCAGACAAAGCGTACTACTTGCTCGTTTGTCAAGTAAAAAAATAAAATAAAAATTTCGTCTTGCAAAATGTTCACAGACCTAGTTATCCATAATCCAAGGTTCCTATCGGTAGAAGGAAGCTGAATTTGGAACTGCCAGACAGGAGGTCTAGAGGGAGACCAAAGAGGAGAGTTAAGGTTGTAGTGAGAGAGGACATGAAGTCGACATGAAAAAGACAAAGAAGATGATCCATTATATTTATTATTGTTGTAATTTTTTTTATTATAAAATTTTGACCCAGTGCTGTATTATGTTTTTTATATTTTAACAGTAGTAGACAAACAGGACAGCAATGGTTTCTCTAGGCAACAACAGCATGGCACTGGGCACTATGATGATGTCATGTCTGTCCGTGGTATTGTTAGAACATTTCTCTGCACCACAGGAAGCTGTAGCTGTATGTAAGACACGCGCGCACACACACACACACACACACACACACACACACACACACACACACACACACACATGAACACGCACAGACACATATGCACAGACACATACTGTATGCACAGACACACACCTGAGAAAAAATGAAAGGTTTTGCTTTTGAACCCGATAAACTGGATGGAATGGATAAAAATTGGTTCCATAATTTCATAAACATATAGCAGAGCAGAAGCACTGGAATGATTCATTCAACCCAGTCACCACTCTAAACTTACTATTGAGGTCAGACTGTCTGGGGGCAATGGAACAGGTGGCTGTTGTATGACTCCCTTTAGATATAAAGTCGTAGGTTACTGCTAATCTCATCTGTTTTGCTTCCTCTTTCACAGGTGATGCTGAAGGTCAAATTTAGTTTCAAAAGAAAAAAAAAAGTGTACACCAGTGTAAAGCACTGGCTTGGAACAGGACTGTGGTTTCCAGATCAGTAAGGATGGCTATTGCTCAATTGATTGAATGAAGGCACTTGGCCAAATTGAGAAAACTGAGTTTTATAACATCGGACTACCTCCCCCTCCATGTCAGCTGAATCAGTAAAATGTTTTAGTATCTGTCCAGACAAGCTAAGAAGCCGTGTTTTCCAATTATTTTCTTAATTACAGGCTGCTCATCTCTTTTGGCAGCAAACATGAGCTACAAGCACCTGGATAAAATGTCAGAAATCACTGACTGTGTTGAAAATAACTGGCTGGCAGTGAACCCTAAAAAAAAAAAAAAAGCCCCACTTACACACACAAGCTTTTCTTCTCTTATTTTTAAACGTTGCTCAGATGATGATGCATTTAGACAAAGCACTGTGCTGGATCGAAAGTGTACTGCATAAGAACAGGAAAGTGAAATGTATTTTTTACGCTGCTTCTACAATAAAGATTGACTCTAAGCAGCTTTACAGACTTTAATGCCATAACCCCTGGTGTGCAAGCTGAGAGCAATGAAAAAACACCCTAAGATAGAGTTAAGTGAAAAAATACCCCAAAAAAGAACAGAGACTCAGCAGGGGGAGCCCATCCTCCTCTGGCCAGCACCATAAACGGAGCTATTTTGAAATCAGATATTCCGGGTATTCTAGTTTAGAAGGAATATTTAATGCTCAGCAATTGGGAAATGACTATTCCAGTTATTACTGAAATCTATAACGATAAATCATAAGTCTGGATGTGAGCTGCTGGATGCTGAGATGGAAGTAATAGAAGTGTCTGCCAATCGGGATAGACGTGTCTGGCCGCTAGAATGGAAAGGATGGGATTTTTTTCCATTTAAAAATGGCATAGGAAGGAGCATGTGGTCTGTAACCTTGCAGAACTAGGAGTTTGTGTACCTTTGGATGAGACGTTTGTTTTTCTAGGGTATGAGGTTGAGGCCACTAGGAGAACAAAGAGGAAGGGTGTTTTAAACGTCAGAATGGCAGATCTACAGTAGGAGCATGTGGTCCCCATTGTAGCATGGCAAAGGTATGATGAGCTTGTTATCAATAAGATTGCAGGGGAAGTAAATTGTGGTCCCATCCAATGGCGGGGTAGAAACTTGTGTCTCTAGGGATGGGAGGCGTTAGACCTTGTGGACATTGGAATGGAAGAGGTACAGAAGGTTGCTTAAGCGCCTCAGGAACATTAGCCTGTGTGAAGATTAGGACCCTAGAAGCTTAGTGAGACAGGAGTACGAGCTTCAGGGCCTCAGGGTGGCAGGAATATGCAGTACTTTTTACTGCTATGAATATCCTTATTATGCTGCTTCCTGATTTCTGGCAAAGCTAAAAGATAAGACATGTAGCTGGGGGCATTGCTAGACCTCTTGTACTAGGGCACATATTCATCCAGGATTTATCAGCTGAACCCAAGTAAAATTCTAATTTAAGTTCTACCGGGCTCCTATTTAGCAGAGATGTAATTTAGACACATGGATAATGGTCCATTGTAGTTATTACTGAAATCGGTAATGTTAAATCTTTATAAAGTTTGGATGTGAGCTTGAGGATGCTGGGATGGAAGTAACAGTAGTAAAGTCTGTGACAATTGGGATGGCAGGAATAGATGCGTCTGGCGGCTTGGATGGAAAAGGTAGGATTTTTTTAAACTTAGAAAATGGCATAGGAAGGAGTAGATGGTCTCTAACCTTGCAGAACCAGGAGTTTGTTTACCTTTGGATGGGACGGGATAGATGGCATTGGCATTGTGCCCGCTTGGCAGAGTCCATGTTGTAGCCAGAGAAGTACAATTTTTATATCAGCGCCCAAAACAAGAATCTGGATAAATAAATAATAAATAATACATAATGCATGTGCCCTAGTAGAGCTTTGTGTCACTGGAGCAATGACCCGGCATGTACGGTAGCTGTGGAGGTATAGCTTCACTGGACAGCTCATCTCATCTCAAAGCTGAACAACAGATCGCTTGTATAAACAGCTTGACACATTCTATAATAACACTTTATAATCACTGGGCAATTTAAGAACCCCCATTTAGCCTAATCTGCAGGTCTTTGGACTGTGGGAGGAAACCAGAGTACCTGGAGGAAACCCACCAAGCACAGCGAGAACATGCAAACTCCATGCACACAGACTCAAAAATGCGATTCAAACCCTTGACCCTGGAGGTGCGAGGCCACGGTGCTGACCACTAAACCACTGTACCGCAATAAACACAGCTAGGAAAATGACATTTTAGTACTCTTTAAATACATGTCACTGCTGAACATTCGCCATCAGGTAAATGTAAATAAAGCTTATTTACTGAAAAGGCACAACATCAATAAACTACAGTAATCATTTACCTTAATGCAAGAGCACACACTGCATATGTGAGGTGAATTTAAATAGGTTCATTAAAGCCATGTTTTTTTTCAGACAAACATAGCCATGTAGCAAGGTCTGATTACACACGCACGCACGCACACACACGCGCACACACACACACACTGCTGTGAAAAAGTATTTGCCCTGTTCCTGTTTTTTTTTTTTTTCCCTGGATGAATCGTCGTTGTGCGCTTAGAGTGATTTTTGTAGCCCGGCCACTTCTGGGAAGATTCCCCACTGTTCCAAGTTTGATCCATTTGTGGTTCCTTAGAAACGGCTTTGTAACACTTCCCAGCCTGCGACATGTCAATCTCTGTTTCTCATCTGTTCTTGAATTTCTTTAGATCTTGTTGGTTTTTGAGATCTTTTAGTGTGCTTCACTTTGCCAGACAGGTTTTATGTAAGTGATTTCTCGATTCAACAGGTCTGGCAGTTTAAAGTTTAAAGTTGCGTAGTAGATGAGTCGCTCGGTCAAACACCAGGAGAGACTCAATCAAATGCACAAACATGTTGTCTGTCAGAAAGATCTCTGTTTCTTATCAGCAAAAGATAGATTTTTCATACGCTTGAGCAAACGCCTGTGCCATCGACATATGTTACTACAAAGAGCATAAACCACTGTAGAATGTCCTGGTGGGATCCTGAAGAACAAAGGAGGGGAAGGTAGACAGGTGTTCATCCAGAGACCAACCAGGAGGTGTTGGCTCGCGTTAGGGGGAGAGAGAGAGAGAGAGAGAGAGAGGGAGAAGGTGAGCATAGGAGCGTTAGCTCTTTTAATAACAGATTCAAGAGGAGACAGGAAGGGAGCAGCATTTAAGATTTAACAGGTTAATATCAGATCTAGGAGGAAGAGAGCAAGAGAGTAGAATTAACTTCTTTGATATAAAACGAATCCCTTACAGGCAGTAATCAGGCCTGGGTGTGGCTAGTGACATTTTTTTTCATGAGCAAATGAAATGATTATTTAAATGCAAGTGCATGTTGTATTTAATTGGTTATCTTATTTATATTAATATAAAAATTTGTTTGATGATCAGAATCATTTAGCTGTGATAAATATGCGAAGAAAAAAAAGCATAACACACCAGGGGGCAAATACTTTTTCCCAGCACTGTATAATGCATATTAACAAGCCAAACGTATTTCCGAGGCCTTATCTGGCTTTGTACTGACCCTACTGGATTAGATTTGCTTAATTTACCCTTATGATCTTTTATGTGCTCATGATAGACGTGTTCAGAATGATTAGTCACAGAGAGAGAGAGAGAGAGAGAGAGAGAGAGAGAGAGAGAATCCAAATCCCCCCCCCCCTTTTTTTCATAGCAGATCAAATATCTTAGAGGATCTGGATCTGCACATTTGTCTGTTTGTTCGAGTCGTGTGTTGATTTATGTTTTGCAGGTGCCACTTGTACTTGGCAAGCCAAGTCTGGCATAGAGTGTGTCACCGGGACAGGGCGAGGATGAAGCGTTCGATTGACAGACACCGATCCATCAGAAAGCTCAAGTCTGACAGGCAGAGATGGATTTTCAGGTTCCTCCTGATTTACCAGAGCAGTAGCTCATCTGTCACAGTTCTGAGATGGCCAAATGTTCAAGTCAGCCCTGATAGGAGCCCAGTGCTACTCTTCTTACTTCACACAACAGCTCTGGGGAAAAAAAAAAAAAAAAATTATATATATATATATATATATATAGAGACACTCGTTCTCTAAACCGCTCATCCCATTCAGGGTGCCAGGAGGACTTGGGGCGTGAGGCGTGGTACATCCCGGATAGGGTACCAGTCCATCACAGGACACATAAGGAAGAGGTTGAAACTGTAGTACCAAACTCCACGCAGACAGACGTTAGGCGGGAATCAACCCTCGATCTTGGAGGTGTGAGGCCACAGTGCTAACCACTACGCCACTGTGCCGCCCATATTAGAGACATCTGAGGTCTAATGTGATTTGGATTCTTAGAGTTCTTGAAAGACCTCGCTCAAGGGTTCAACAATGGCAGCCCATTGGCGACCACAGAATGCTGTCGAGACATGAGTCTAAAACTATTGTATAGAAAATATATTCATGAGAAGATTCCGTTTATAGTAAAGCTTATGGCCTAGTTGTATTTTCGTGTTGTGGAAAGACGTAGTAAGCATTAAGAATAATGGCTTCTCTTGTTTCTGGCATCGGGATTTAGTGGGATACCATCTGGATCCTCGTATAAGGAGAACCTGATTATGTTCAGTGGCACACTATTTAGGTGTGTATGCGACAGAGAGAGAGAGAGAGGCTCAGTGCAAGGTGTTGGGGATATTTGTAGGATTTTGTGGATAATATAAGCAGTTTTGCAGTTTCGTGTCACACACACAAACAGCTGAAGAAAATACACACGAACCAAGAAACACAAAGCTCCAGCTAGTAGAACGTTATTGTGTATTCAACAAAATCCAGTGCATCATTAATAAGATAAATAAGGAATATTTTGCATAAGCCTATGATAATTCTTCGTCGCTTTGCTACACATTAAACGGCGACGCTGCTTAAGTGCAGGTAGGACGTCTTCTGAGTCATTTACTAAAAACAAGTAACAACCATTACTCTGCATTATTTATTTAATGGCACAGAAATCTAAAAGGTTAACTCATACTCAACTGTAAAGTGCCGCTGCGTGTTACACCCACCTCACGTAACTAATTTAATCACACAATCCGCAAAGCAATTAATTGTTGTCAACACAAACATTATCTGTTGTTCTCCAGAGCAGGAGATGTTCGCGTGGTGCAGAGAACACAGTCGAACGCGGATGAGCTCGGAAAGCAGGGCTAATTGATCGTATTAAAGACGGCTAGTCAATTAGATCAGCCCCTTTTCCTTTCTTTCTCATTTCTTCGTGCTTCCTTGCACTAACAAGCACATTGTTTTCCGTCAGATTTGTTCCTATTATCGCCAATGGTGCAGAAACGGGTGATTGAGGTGTCTTGGAGGACGACATAATGACTGCGTGCTGAGCTGTGCTTCTATTCGACAGCCGTAAATCCCTCGCTATTCTCCTTTGGACTCGTGACGCGACCTAAAATCAATCGTGGATGTAAAGGAGGCAAGGTGAAAAGAGCAGCGAATGTGTGTGTGGAACCGGCTGTAGTGCTCAAGTTAACAATCAATGGGGGCAGAATAAAACGGCCCATTAAAAGCCATTATTCCTATGAAGGCAGACAGCGGCCTGCACGCGGAGGAGGATTCTGCCGCTGTTCTTTCTATCTGTAGCCGAGTGAACTAGATTAACTTTCCAATATGCGCATTGCCAAGGTGAAGCCGCGGAGCACCGGAGCACGACGATACACAGGCGACAGCACGTCACAGACGCTTAAGTAGAACACGGTGTGTGTGTGTGTGTGTGTGTGTGAGAAGGGTTTCTTCAGTAGAATTAGCTCTATTTATTGTATTGAAGCAAACGGATAATTTACTAATAATTAGAGGTGGCAAGGAATCGATTCAGTCATGTGTGTAGCAGTTCATGTATCGGCACACTGACTGCAGAGTCAATTCATTGAAATTGATTTTTTATTTGTATACCGATCATTAACACTGATTATCAATTATGGGCACCCAAGGCTTCTCTACAGTTTACCCGTGGTGCTGAAGAAGTTACTGCTGGCTATGATGGAAAGGTATCAGAACACCCAGTGCATCACAGCCTGCTGTGCACGGGGATTAAGGAGTTCCTGAAGGTTCCTGCTTCGGCCTTCAAAGTCCCCAGATCCCAATCTAACAGCGCACTCATGAGATGCGCCAGACAAGCAAGTCTGATCCATGGAGGCCCCACCCTGCAACCCACACCACCCAAAGGATCTGCTGCTAACCTACGCAGTGGAGCTGTTTTAGTGGCTCAAGGGAACTTGTGTTACAAAATGTTACGACTGATTGATTTAGAAACGCCACCGTTCCTCTATAATCCTGAAGGTGGTGTGCTCTAGTCTGTCAGCTATTTTGAATTTGAGTATTAATCTTAGTCCCGGGATAAATGTCCCTGTTAGTTTTTAGCATATTTAGTCTTATCCTATTTTTGTTTAGTCAAGTTTTAGTCGACTAAAAGCCTGGACATTTTAGTGTAGTTTTAATCAAAGGAACCTTTAAGTATTTTAGTTTAGTCAATGAAAATGTACCATTTTAGCAATAAGATAAATATTAACCCTACAGCCAATCTAGTCTAGCCAAAACCATTTTTAAAGTTTTTTCACAAAATAATTATCTTAACATTTAAAATGTATCTTTTCAGCTGATTATATTTATTTTTAACCATCTAATCAACTGCAGTATGGACAATACAGTGTTTTTCTTCTTTATTCTTATGAATTTACAAACTTGGACTGTTGTAGGGATACTGTACTGTAGCTCCTATGGGTCACAATCATTTGCTAACCTTTTAACTATAAAATAAAATAAGGCCTCCGAGTGGTGCAGTGGGAAAGTGCTCGCCTTATCATCCAGAGATCGCAAGTTCGATTCCCGGGTGATGCTGTAACCTCGCAGCCGGAGGTCTAGAGAGAGCTGATTGGCTGAGCGCTCTCTGAGGGGAGGGATGAGAGGAACGTAGTGCTCCCACATTAATCACGGCTCTACAGACAATCAAGGAGCGGATAGCGCTGTCCTCCGAGTGTGTTACGCAGCCCTCAACATTGCGTGAGCTCGGCTCAGAGGAAACGCGTGATAGTCTTCGGCCCTCACGGCTGAGTGGTAGTAGTAGCCTTAAAGTCGGAGCCCCCTAGTGGAAGGAGGAATTGGACATCATTAAATTAGGGAGAAAAACGGGGAAAAATCCCCCCCCCCCGGGCCAAAAAATTTAATCAAAATAAAATCACAACATAACTATGCTAATTTTTAATTATGCTAACATGTGGTAACATAATTCCCACAAAGAGGCTGTAAAACTGGGTGATTATTATGGTATGCCTTGATGTGTCTCTTCAGGTTTGTGGTATTTTTTCCAGCAATTCTGTGCCCACACCGTTTCCCCTCCAATATTACTACACATCTGCGTTTTCCCCCAATATGAAGGAAATAGGCCCAAATATCAGCTGTTCTCTTTCGCCCAAGTAATACTGCCATTTCTGATTGTGAAGAAATTTATATGTTGACGAAAATAAAGACAGATGTTTTATTATGTATTTATTTATAAATTTTAAGTTTTTTTCTTATTATATTTTAAAGATGTTTTTATGTTACATTTTTTAATCTCGTCTTTTTCCGTCAACAATATTGCAAGCTGATTTTGTCACTGTCACTGCTCATTGATATCCGTGATGTCTCGTCTTAGTCACAGGAAAAAACAGTCGTTTAACGAATATTTTTCGTCATTATTTTAGTTGATGAAATTACTAAGCCTTTCGATTAAAAAAATTTTTTTTTTTAGAAATAATCATTGCAGAGAATACAAGATGCTCCTCTAATTTATGTATGGAGGATTTTTTTTTTTTTTTGAAGTATGCCAACAGTGTCATGCAGGTTCACACTGTAGCACGACACCATCCTGAGTGAAAGCTAAACCTGCTGCTAGCAGCTAACAAAAACGGGAGTGTGAACAAGATCCCTAGCAGTTCAGATCAAGCAAAGCTTTCATTTTTTTTTATAGAGGTGTGACTTTACAAGGTTTTAAAATTGCAATAAAAACTGTAATATTGATTTACAGGGTTATTTATTAATCTTGATTCAGTACCCAGGTATCTTTATTATATTGTATCGGCTGTTCCCTAGCGATTCCCATCCCTAGTAATAATTGCTGGATGTATCGGAGTTTAGATGGTGGCGTTAAAAAAGTTCTTTGCAGAACTGACAAACAGTGACTGTGTGCAAATATCCAGGTAAATGTAAATGTTTTCACAGTCACCACATCATGTGCGGGACTACAGCACAATAATAACACATCGGCTATGACTCCTAATCCGTTACCCATTTCAGCCATCAGCCATTTTTAAAGTGGGTTATTTTTATACTTGTCCATTTCTAGCTAACTATAATGTGTGTGACTCAAGGAGGATAGTAGGATTTTGAAGCCATTTAGAGTCTTTTCAAAATTCAAAATTCTCCATTCTAAACCTGAAACACCCTGTGTGTCCTCTTCCATCATCAATCATAAAATCGGAATGCAGTTTCATGCACCATGTTCCTTTTGGTTCATTTTACATTGATGTATGTTGTGCAGCATTGTGTGTTTATACAGTATATACCATACGTATGTTTGTACTTCCTACAATATGATGAAACCACACCCTATGACTTTTATTGAGCAGTAAAAAGTCTTTTCTCTTTCCAAATGATTAGTGGAATTGAAGTCATTACATATTGCACATGTTGAAGTTTTAAACAAAACCAGTGACATTTTCATCAGCATCCTAAGCAACAAAAGAGCGCGTTAAACAAAGGTCATACGTCCGAGCACAAAAATATGAAGTGGCAGCAAGGAGATGCTAAACGTGTTTACACAGCCTTTTAAAACTTCATGGGCACATCTGCAAGTCAAATCATGTGGCCATGAAAAATGATTGCAGAAGTGCCATTTATAAAAAAAAAAAAAGAAAAACTCTTAGCATCCTACAATAATTACAGAGAGTTTAGACAGTTTCCAACTTTAGACAGCATGAAAAATGTCCCTTTCCTCCTCAAATTCCTTGCTACAGATATTGCAAGTTAAATCAGGAGACTTTTATTTATTATTTTGGTCTGTTTTCCCTTTGCTTTCTGTCTCGCTTGCATCAGACTTTTTTCCCTAGCAAAAAAAAAGTAACTCAAGCTGGTTTTTAAGGCATTTTGCAGTATCGACTCGATGTATGGACAACACCAGGTAACAATTTCCAACCTTTCTTACCGTTTTTTGAGTTTTTATAGCTCCCGAGTGGCTCTGATCATCAGGAGATTGCAGGGTTTGAATTCACGACAATGCCACAGAGAGAGAGAACAATTGCCGGCGCTCTTCTGGTGGGAGGGATAGCATTATGGGATAGCATTTTTCTCTCCCGTGTCAATCAGAGCAACAAATCGTGGGCGTCTGTGAGGTCGTATACAAGCTCATTTAGCACTTTCTTCTGATCGTGTTATAAAGCTGCACTGCGATGCAAGAGCAAATGTTCGAAAAACATCTCTGAGGAAGCATGTGTTTAGTCATGTTTTACTTTTCGTTCTTCCTGGTTGGTCCTTGTCTTGTGACAAAACATACATATAGTTGGTGGACTGGAATAGAAAATTAAACAAATTGGCAAAAACTAACAAACAATTAATTGCAATTGTCCCATAATTAATGCAAATAAGTATACACCGCATTATTTTTTAATATCCCACAAATCCAGCAATATAATCATGACAAAATATACAAAAGCAAATTGCATTAGGTTTCCATTCCTGTCTTTCAGCTGCAAATCCTCAGCTAAGCATCTGACCGGTGTTGAAGACTTACATTTACATCTAGGCATTTGGCAGACGCCCTTATCCAGAGCGACTTACATTTTTATCTCATTATACATCTGAGCAGTTGGAGTTAAGGGACAACAGGGCCCAACAGGGACAACTTGGTGGTAGTGGGACTTGAACCTGGGACCTTCTGAACCGTAGTCCAATGCCTTAACCACTGAGCTACCCCATCACCTTCAGTTTCAATCAACTCCATTCAACTCGTCTGCTTCCTCAGGAGAAGACGAGCAGCAACGGCTGGACAGAGAAAGACAACAATCCCAGCAGAAAGTCGATACTGAAAGGTAGTTTCAGTAGCAAGAAAGACAGACGCTCCAATGTTCCAGTTTATAAGAATAAGGCAAAAGAGAGCAGATATTCGATGCTACTGATGCTGTTATGGAGCATGGCCCATGGAGGAGTCTTCACCATCTCTGTAGTCCCGAGGATCCTGAGGGTCTCGCTGCTGAGCAGGTAGCCTAAGAGATAAGGAGGAATAAAGAGCAATATTTTTCAACCAAATCTAAAGTTCATTCATTAATCAATAGAGTGAAAACTATTTGTTCAGGGAAACCTCTTGTGTCTTACTGCTATGTAAAACCACATGTTACAACAAATACAAATTAAATGTCATGAGCTTTCAGTATTTTGCGTTTTTGACTTTTTATTATGTTTTAATTGATCTGTTTGTTGTTTTTCAGGAGGATATTTTCTACAGGACAAAGAACCAAATGAAATGTAGGCTATATATAAATAGGTTAATCAAATTAACAAGATGAGTTTTAATACAATTAAGACAATGTGAAGTGCATGATGGGAACTGAAGTTCAGGCCAAGTTTCAACAACAACAACGTTAAAAAACACCAACCGAATATAAGTGCGTTTCTAAACCTGTTTATACTGCAAGAGACCATTCATTACAAATACACATAAAACCAGTTGACACAGTACAAATAGTTGAGTTCAAAAGTTTCCTGTGTTTTTTTAATTGGGAAAGAGGTTACGAAAACCACTGTCTTTTTTCTTCATTTTTGAACAAGGAACAGTTTTTTGAACAACATAATGTTTTTAGTAGAGCAGTATTTCTGCATCCATGACAGAACATCTATTGTGTAATCTACCTCTAGCACTTCAGCTTTCCCTTCATGAAAGACTTTTTACTCACCATTTCCATAACCCACCCTCTTTAATCCCTTTAATCCACCTCGTCTTTGCAGTGATAAAAGACGAAATGTGATGAAAATGCTTGGCTGATTATCAAAGCCTCTAAATCAGAGAAGAAACTCTTTATATTTCTCATATCCGATGTCCAAAAGATTCCATTCCGATTAAAAAAATCATCTGGAATTCAATGTTTGGCTTTAATTGCGGCGCTCTAGACAGATACATAGTGTCCCTCCCCTGTACAAGGCTCAGAGGCATCTCTCTCCTCCCTTCTGACTCTCTCACTATCCCTTCAACCAGACACTAATGATATCCTACCATGACCAAACTGACAAACACCCCAGGCTCTGTTTCTTCACACTGCTCTATTTTCATCCGCACTCTTCCTCCCAGCAATACCGTTCTCTCTAACGCAAATTCACTACCCCTCTTGTTTACTCAGTTTTAGCTCTGCTGCATTTGCATTTTATGCAGATGCGCTAGTGGTGATATGTACATGTCCGTGTCATATTTTACTATCACTAACTTAAAAAATATGCCGTTATGTAGTCTAAAATATCATGATTTCAGCAATATGTGCTCTCTTAGTATAGTGTTATTGGTTACTCGTATTTCATCACTGTCTTGAGCTTGTTCAGGGAGAGTGTTATTAATCTGTGCAATTTGCAAATGTCTCTGGATGTAAAATACACACTGGCTGGCCAAAGGAGAGAAAAAAAGTTGCCGTTTCAGAATGGCCTGCATCAAGAAAACAACTGCGCAGATTACTTAAATTACAGGACCTGGGATAAAAACTGTCTAATGCATTAATGAAACCTGGATGAAGAACTTCACAAGAAATGTGATCAAGGGAAAAAGAAAAAAACTTTAGCATCATCAGAGGTCACTTAAAATCTTGGTGCATTGCGCAAAGTTGCATTGTAAAACGTTGGCAGTAAAAACTCAGCTATGTTTAGTGGGAAAAGTAAGAGCATTGCCACACACATTGGGACTAAACAGCTGTGTGGCCATAAAACTTGTTTACTTGTTAGAGACCCTAATCGAAAAAGGCTTCAATTTGCCAGGAAGGAATCATAAAGAATGTACTGTGGAGCAATGGAAAAGGGTCATGTGGTCTGATGAGTTCAGATTGAGCCTATTCCAGAGCGAAGGACGTGTCAGGGTAAGAAGGGAAGCGATACAACCAGTGTACAAGCCTCTGGAGGCAGTCTTATAATCTGGGGTTGCTTCAGTTGGTCGGGTGTAGTCTCAGCAGTGTTATGTGGCAATAAATTGAAGTCGGCTGATGACCTGAATGTAGTAAATGATCAGGTTATCACATCTATGGAGTTTCTTTCTTTCCATCCTTCTTTCCTGGGAGGATGAGGAATCCTTTTCACACATGAACTGGCCAGTACATTGCACAATCAAAGCTGAAAGTGATTAAACAACCTGTTTTTTGGCCAGCCGGTCTACAGTAAATCATGCATGTTAAACAAATGATGCTAATACAAAACCAGCTTTGGTCTTGCTTTGAATTTTACAGTCCTGGGTGGATAAACTACAGTTGTTCGCTTTCCTGCCTAGACATCTTACTTCACCTTAATAAGCCGCAGGTTTAATAGATGCCTTAGAGCAGCAACTTCGGCAAACTGTGCAGCACTGAAATCAAAGAATTCCCTTGCACATTGAGTGTTAGTAGTGCAAGCATTTCATACAGTAATGCGATGTCAACATTAATTAGGGGCCGAAACTTCGCTATAACCTCAACGCAGCATGTAATCCTAACCCAGGGCCTACTACAGTGGACACTGTTCGAATATGTAAGCATATTTTCATCTTTAGCTCAAAGTACTATTGATCTGTTTGTTCGGGTGTGCAGCAGAACGCATTGTTGGCATTCGGTATCTATACATAACACTTCTAATTTTAGATCCAGTACAGT
Source organism: Clarias magur (assembly GCA_013621035.1). NCBI lineage: Eukaryota > Metazoa > Chordata > Actinopteri > Siluriformes > Clariidae > Clarias > Clarias magur. The sequence continues at coordinate 2,346,570 of QNUK01000066.1, read as the reverse complement.
AGCGGTATCTTTTAAATACGGAAATAGCATGTGCAGGGGTCACACTTCAGAAATCATTAGTCAAGCAGCTTGTCCTCCACATCAGTGTGTTGCGAGTATGCATTAATTGTGATGTTGATCTTCTGTTCTTGTCTATCAAAACGTTAAGATTTTATTTTAATGACCAATTCTTAGACCAGTTGAGACCAGTGCCAAAACCAGTAGAGGGACTGTATTGTATATGGACTACAGTACAGCCAGACGAGTTCTTACGTTCCAGACTGAATTTATAACCGTGGTGAAATGAATAACTTATGAGAGTGTTATACGGAGGAATTGTCTCTATGTCTTGAACGACACATTACTCTACGAGACAGTATATTTTGGACTGTCTAGAGGCAGCATTTTAGCATGCATGACTTTCTTCATGCACTTTAATAAATTCATTGCATTAATGAAGGTCAATCATGGCCTTTTTCCAAGTCCAGATGGCAGAGGGACCTTGAGTGGATAACTTCAATGAAGATAACCGGGTAGGGTGCAGTTTCAGGGTAATGAGGCATAACGGACAGTTCTGGTAGATGTGCTCATTGAAGGAGAAGAAGGTCAGGAGAGGCCATGGCATCTCTAATTTACCTCATTTTTAATCAGTAGGTAAATGTGAAAAACCCTGTCAGAATATATTACTGGTTGGGCGGGCTAAAAAGTGGCTACATAAAAAAAAAAAAAAAAAAACTAATATTCTCCTGAGGAGTAAATTTACTTGCTTTTAACATTTAACAGGCTCTATAACAAACACAGATTTCATTTGCTATTGTCAAGCAGTTTTATTTGCGTGAAATGAGCTCTTTGCCACCAGTCCCTTACGCACATGCCATAAGCATACGAGACACGCCAACTTCCCCTATTATATCTCAATTACATGAAAGACCACATGATTTATGCAGGAAATGTGAAAGTGAAAAGTGAAGCAAGAAAAGGATAGCTATTAGACAACGATTTCATATCTGAGGAAATAAGTTAATGGAGATGGAAACAAATACATTTCAGTGGAGCAGTGCCAGACGTGCTTGTGTTCTGAGGCTGAGAAAAAAAACAAAAAACATTTCGCTTCACATAACAAAGATGGCCACAAAATGAAATCTTGAAATAACACCACTTTTATAGATGAGATATCCAAAGGGTTTGCCTTTTGCAAATTCCTTATTTACACAGTAATAAATGCTATTATGTAAATGTAAACAGATAGTTATTGGAGTATACCTTTTATCAAGAATGGTCAAGAATTAAATGGAAAACAGGGCAATTTCCAACTTCACAGCTAATAGAAATAGAATTTAATTTTGACTCTTCAATAGGTCTAACTGATTGAAAGCCTCTTCTATACACACAGCCAAGAAATAGCAAATAAACAAATCCTTATTTCTTAAAAAACAAATCAACACAACAAAATAAAAATAATTGGAATTCAGACTATCAAAATGTTGACCATTTATTCTGCAGTGTTTAGTGTTCATATAAAGTAAATAAAAAAAAAGCCGCGATATTGAAGCGTCACAGCTCGCCTGCCCAATAAGACTATACGTCGGAGTTTCACGCAGCCTCTTCTATACAAATGTTCCTATTACTAACTTAATCAATGCCTCATCAAGATCTAATGAGCTGATAAAGATCTGCATCTGCACATTCGGGTTCACATTAAGAAGAGACATGCTAATTCATAAACGACTCGCAAATTACATTACACTAATCCTCCTAGTGCATGGCGGCTTAGCGAGTAACACAGTCGCATCACATCTTCAGGGCTGGGGGTTCGAATCTCACTTCCAGTTTGTGTTTCAGTTTGCACGCACCTGTATTCTGCATGGCAGCTGCTTCTGGCACCCTATCCAGGTCCCTGAGCTCCCCTGCCTTGTGTCCTGAGCTCCCTGAGATCCCAGGAGCAAACACAGGATATGCAATATGGAAAGTGCATGAATAATCCCCTAAACTTGAGTGCATCATCAATTATAAACATTACTTCCTATTTTTGAATTTTATTTTTCTGTTGTTTCTTATACTACCGATGCTCATATTTAAGTACTTTTTTTATCACTGGTTCCTACCAAGATTTCCTTTTTTTGCCTTAGGGTGTTTTCTTTGCCACAGTCATGTCTGGCTCGCTCATGAGGCATAAATTTATATTTAGACTTGGATTTGGAACAAAACATTACGTAGGAAGAATAGAATACGAACATATGTGTGTGTGTATGCTACGTGATTATGGAATGTGAAAAAGCCTGAATGCAAGTGTGCAGCAATGCCTTAACAATCATGTCATTGCTAGTTAAATATGGCTAGGCATTTCCTAACAGCAGCTCTAGCACACTGATGAGCTTCAGTGCAGCTGCTTACTGCTGATCAGTGGGCAGCGTGTCTCTGATGATGAATAAGGGTGGGTCAGATTAGAGGAAACTGGGCCTGCAAATGCCTGGTCCCTAATCAGAGAAAGTGCCTAATGCTTACTGATCTAGCCCTGAGGGGCCACTTCTAGATTTCCAGCTCTTCTAATATTCGCAGTCTCATGGCGGCAGTCTTTAACACTATATACTACATATGTAGTACATGCATGACCGATACAGACCAGGAATTCGAAATGTACTGAGAAAAGTACTTGCTCAAAACTCATCTTCGTTAATGAGTTGTTACACCATTGAGAAACGTTGAGTCCTTTTCATACATCAAAGCATCCATACATACTTCAGGTAAAGCTCATTTTTGATAATTAAGCTCAAAGTCTATATAATTAATCTAATTAGAGATGGTTCTACTCAATAATTATTACATTCATTATCATGGTGATTACAGCAACAACAACAACAATAATAATAATAACCATTAATGGTAAATTTACAATTAAACTAATCAGCCATGACATAAACCACAAAAAATTAACACTCATTATTAATTATACACCAGTAACCTAGTGACAGGATCACGGGTACCCAAGTCTGACCCATACCAGGGAGACCAAACACAAGCCTGTCTGGTCCAATCCCACAGAAAAGCCTTTGCAGATCAAACTGCTGAAAGAAATACAATGCTGGTCATGATTGAAAGGCACCAGAACACCGAGTACACCACACCCACCATGCATGGGGTCCAGCAGGAAAAAAACCCAAGACTGCCGACCGGACCTCTAAACTCTCATAAACAAACATGGAGGCCCTACAACCCACAGCACCCAAAAGATCCACTGCAACCGTTCCGATGCCAGACACCGCAGCACTCAGACGTCACCAGACGTCAGGTGGAGTCAAGCTCCGTTGGCACAAAGAGAACTTGCACAATATTGGGCATTATGTTTTGCATTGTAATGTAATGGCATGTGGTTATGGTTATGTGTTACCAAGTCAATGAAGCTTAAAGTTCAGAATTAGAAAGGATGGGAAAAATTCAGTTACCAGTCGGACTGGTATCACTAAATTGCTCAACTGAATGAGCGTCTGCAATGTCTACTGTATATTCCCACCTCATGCACAGTGCAGCCTTGCCTACAGTACATCTATGACTCTTTCGTAAAAAAAATTCTATGGTGACTCTAAAAAAATATAAATCTTTTATAAATCTATACCTGTATATCTCCTACAAGTTTTCAATTAGTTTAGTTTTCTTCTCTCTTTAAACTCTGCCCTCAAAAAACTTTATCCTGTTTCGAAACCCCATGCCATAGTGCATGCTATAAGAACATGTAGACAGCATGTGCAAACCAACCAGTAGCACATTTTCATTCTAATCGCTACTGTACGTTTCGACACAACACTGTAAGCCGATGCTGGCCTTCCGAGTTAGCCATGTTGATTTAAATGCTGAATGGATCGAGACGTGAGCATCGGTGAGGTTTTCTTTAAATTATTCAGGGCAGCCAGTGAGATGCATCCCAAGATGTTGTTATACTGTAGACTAGTTTTTTCCCCTCCGTATTCTGTACAGTATACACATCACTGAGGTCCTTGGACATTAATTATACACACTGATGGGCCATTGTGCAGGCCGGTCTGAAAGGGTTCAGCTTCATTACAACCGGGACAAAGACAATCCGAGTACTGAAGATGAATGAATGAATGCTCTCATATACAATCATAAAATCATCAAGTGTTACAGTCATAATGTTATTTGAATCCAAATGCTAAATTATACAGAAATTAAAGGAAAAGTATGTCCTTCGACAGCTCGCAGTACAAAGAAATGTCTAAAATCTTATCTGTAGTAACTACACGTGATATTCATAAGAATTATTTCTTTAATGCTGGAGGGGTTTAAGCTAAAATAAAAGTGTTAGATGTAAGAGATAAATTAATAAAATATGGAGCAGGACAAGTACAAAAGCTGAGAAATAATCTAAAGGAATGAATCGGTTTCCTGTTGACCCAGCTACGTGAGGCATGATGGGTAATTTGACAAATTGGAGTGATTTTTAAGCTCCACTAGAGTTAATTGCTGTTGTCCTTCAATGCTTTCTTTCTTCCGCTCTCTCTCTCTCTTTCTCAGATGTGCACTGCTCTATATAATTTCCTTCGTTTATGTGGCAGGCCTTCGCTGGAGGTCTGTAATTTAGATTTCATCTAACGTGTCACGGCAGCTAGGAGGCCCTGAGCAGTCCCCAGACTCGACGCCTGATTGTGCTGCTGCAGCTCCGAGATTCAGCAGGGGGACGCTGGCAGGAGAAAAGAGGGCAAGCGAAAAAGCATACAGAAATGGATAACAAATGCGGAGGAAGTACTTTACATACAGAGGAAATGGATTCAGCAAGGCAGATGTAATCTAAAGTAGATGGCAATGCAAATGCTAATAATAAGATGCAGTTTTCTAGTGGAAAAAGGAAAAAGAATACACTGGAAGATAAGATTGGATTCAAAAAAAGTAGCGTCTTTAGCTCGAGACTCAGTCTATTGAATAATTTACAACACAAATTATTCTTGGACCGCTGCCCACATTCACTCCGATCTATTACACCAGGTTCTGCTCCATCCCCTTAGCTCTAAAAGCAGTGACCCTGCCTAATCCTGACCTTAAAGAGACACCTTTCAGTACGTTTGAGTTATGAAGCAGGGTCTCTGATTCACATGATCACATCTGTCCAGTCTGTTTCAAGCTAGACACTTTTAGAAGTGTGAATTCGTGCCATTTTCTACAAGCACAACGCAGGCTTTGAAATAGGCAGAGCGAGAAAAAAGTGACAGATTAATAAAACCAGAAAAGCAGGTCTCAAAAAAAAAAAAAAAAAAAAAAAACAACACCATGGCACATCTTCTATATCTGAGGAGGCTGATATCACATGCAGCCTCTCATCTCCCGCTGACATAATTCCCTCTGCGTCCCTCACTCACAATCCGGCAAGATGAGCTTGACACAAATGCAGACGAACAAAAAGAAGAGACAAAGCGATAGACGAGGAAAGAGAAGGAATCATTGAGGGGAAGTTAAACTGAAAAAATAGTAAAGAAGAAAAAGAAACAAAAAATGGACACTAATCCAGGCTCACAGCTACTGTAGTAAACATACCTAAAGGCATCATTCAATGCAATCCAATTAATATGAAATGTAATAAATCTGCAGAAAAATATGCATGACATTTGCTTTGGCAGATTTGCATTTGATGTAAGATAGCTTAAAAGTAATGGAACACAATCTCAGAGCAAATCTTTCATATAAAAACATGGAATTGTATCGCCACCACATAACTTCCTGCCTTGTGGCTCCTGAAGCCAGGAGGTTGCGGTTTGCAATCTCCTTGATGCCACTGCCAGTCATCGCTATCAGGCTATGTCTTTGTGTCTGTGAGCTTATGGATGTGAAAGAGGGCAGATAATGCTTTCGTCTCTGTCTGTTCGGGTACGCCATATTCATCAAGAGCAGCAGTGTGAACAGATGAACTGTCTGGCTTTGAATGTCTTGGAGGAATTAGTCCTCACTCTCGCTGGCTGGTGAAAAGAGGAGAACTAGCCAGTGGGCGGGAATTGGCAATTATGACTAACTTTAATGCCTATGGGGAGCAACGAGACCAAACTCTGCCATGTCCTAAACTATATGGATTTTAGTTGAGACAGACTTTCCAAAACATCTAAAATTAAATTAGCCTTGTAGAACTAGTGCAGGAACAAGGAAGCAGATTTTGGGCACTAAGCATGGATCCACAGACTGACCATATGTGTCTTTAATCATACAGATGGTTCTGTAAAACCCTGTGTACACACATCACAATTTCGGCCATATGAAGGGGAGTACAATTCAAACCGGGACTTTTGATTGTGCAAAATAACAGAACACAGTTATTAGAGTAAAAACGACCTTTATTTCTCTATATAATCCCCTGCTACACTAATGCACTCATCCCATCACTAGCGCTTGGATACCCTCAAAGTAGAAAGTTTTCTCAGTATGCTGGAGCCATGATCGGACTGTCTGAAACGCTGACCTCCCTAGAGCTCCCTTAATGACCCAAACATGGACGTAAGATCTTTGACGAAAAAATTGCATCCTTGAAATGTTTTATTGTACTTGAAGTCTTCTTTATCAGTTTTTTACGCCTTTATTCACAAGAAATTTTATCACAAGTCCCGGTTGGACTTGAACCTTGTATATTTGCCAAATGTTTACTAAGTCAAGAATACATTGATATTTAATTCATATTAAAACATTTCCCTTATACCTTGAAATAAAGCAAGGATGTTGTGCCAGCAGCCTTTTAAAGGTGGAAATAAGAGATTTCTAATGAAAGATGGAGACCAAGGACATTACACAATACTGGAGAGTTTACAACACCTACGCCATTGACTTCAGATTATCAGCCAACTCTGATATTAACCTCATGAGACCCAGACTCTCACTGTTGTGTACACTGTAATTTCTCCTTAATGTTTATGTTTATTAGCACCTGACAACTATGAACTTAATCAATGCCTTCAAAGAGAAGGTAGTTTGGCAAAATAATTATTCCTAAAAGTCCTCATATGAGGCTTGTACAAGGGTGTATAGACAATATGGCTGGAAAAGAAAAAGGTCATGTCCTCATATGAGAACATCTGTGCCTCATGAGGTAGGAATCCTTGATGGCTGCAACAACTAGGTAATTTAAAAACCTGTTCATTTTTGCTAAGAAAAACTTTGATAACGGATCTTATTATTGGTTAGGTGCTCTATCGTATCATTAAGAACATTATAACAGAGACAACTACTTTTGTGTGGCTGTTGTTAGTGACAGTTGGTATTGTCCTTGAACCATCAGCACTGCTACTCATCAATAAAGAAAAAGACTATACTAGTAGTTTACAAATATGAATGTGGGACATGCACCGGTTTGGTAACGAACAGGTTAAGGAAACGACTGCAAGCAACTAAAATTAACTGCTTTGAAATATTCAAGACAGTTTTTGGGGCCTCAAAAGAATAAATCACACCTCCATATTCATTGAGCTGTTTCAGCTTCGCTTCTGACAGCTGGTTTTAAATCTGCATGTAGCAATTTCACACCTGCCCTGCGCAATAATTAGCCCAGCAATACTTCCCGATAGAAAGGACATGCGATATCTGGAGGCAATTCCGCCACAAATCACAAACATTTGTTCTGTCTTACATGTCTGAGTGGAACAAAAAAAACAATAGAGATAACACCAAAGCCCAATGCAGTCAATCTTACACAGGCTCATTTAGCAAGTTTACAATCCCTGTTGTTGCCACTGGGGTAATCGAGGAATCAATTTCCGAGTGAGTCGGCCGCTTGTGTCGAGCCCTGATAATAAATAGATCATTAATTACAGCTCGAACAAAAAATACGACCAAATGCTTCCCAAATGGGCACAGGCCGTATATGCTGGTTATGGGAGAAGAGAGCTCGTCGGAAAGTGGTCACGTGGTTTAGCTCCTGGAAGACCTTTATCATAAAAGATGTGCTGGGCAATAAACCATTGCGCTACAATGCTAGAACGCATTGCCGCTGTGACCTGTTGCTTTTTGCTTGCCTTGTAGTTTCTCCGCAGTCATTAAAGTCCAATTAACAAGAAATTATACTTTAGTGAATGTCTGAATGTGGATAGCAAGAAGTGAGGATCACACAGAATGAGAGAGGGGGGGCTTAGAGAAGGCAAGTGTAGAATGTGCCTTGCAGGTATTTAGACTACCAAACTGACTGATTCAAGTCCTTGCATAAGTATTTATTCCTGTGACCATTTGCTTGTCTGTGGGATTGGAGTGGACAGGTTGGCCTTTGGTCCCTAAGAGCATGGGTGTGTCTTGGGTGCTTATGATTCTGTCACCAGTATACTGTATAGCTGATAATCTATTTTAATGTTTTGGCTATTCTGTGTATATCATAAGTACACAGTGAATAAAAATATTGCAAGGAAAAAAGCAATAAAACTATTTACAATTGAAAAAATTTAATTAAAAAGTTGTAACTGTGTAAGTATTTACCCTCATCCCTGAATTACAGTAGTTCTAAAACAGTCCATTTGCAGGTCATCGATGTCACGTGACTTCAAAATAAATTTAACAAAAGAAATGATGAACACCAAGGAGCTATTTGCAAAAGGACAAGGAGACGTATATTTATGCAAAGCATTGTCTGAGCTCTCTAAGGTGATGAGTAATATGACTAAAGAAGCACAATAAGCAGAAATAACCATGGATAATTCAAGAGTCATGGGTTACACAACGTTCTGACTTAGATTTAGCAAAGGAATGCTTTCTACATTTCATTGAGAGTAATCCTGCTGACCAAACATTCTGAAGTTGCTATCATCAATTTCGCCGGCCATTATTTTCCAACTTTAGTGCTCTAACAGTCTTCTAAAACAGAATATATGTTCATAATAATATTAAAGCACCTATTTTATTGGAAAATCCATGGAAATAACCTCGTAAAATTCAGCAGTGCCTAATGGTTTATTGGACACGCAGCCTTTTAAATTGAGCTTTTTCTTTGAGAACCTGCTTTGAACTGTGTCCTAATGATGTCTTCTCAAAAATAATGCATTTTCCTCCTTACAGCTCCTCTAAGAATACCACAAAACTCAAACAGATAAAGAGAGTGAGAGCGATAGAGAGAGAGAGAGAGAGAGAAAGAGAGTAGAGTAGTTTACATAATGCTGAGGTTTCCAATTTAGTTGTCAAAGATCCCCAGTCATTGCACATTTCTGCAAATGGGTTGCTTTTTCCTAACTCCCAGCATACCTGAGTCAGGTAATGATGACTGTAAATTTGGACTTGCTGCCTGGTGGTCCTTAAGGACAGCGTTGGAGACATGAGAAAATATATGCTGTGCTCTGATTCAGCACAAATAAAGACGCAAGTCTGTGACTGCACATCTGGCGATGCGAGGACAGCTGAAAAATTCCATAATGTTTGTATTTGTAGTACCTACAGTATCGCATGAAAATCTTCTGCAGCACACCCTCAATAATCATTCACCAATTACTGAGCTAATCAGGCTTGTTAGATGTAGCAATTATTTCTGAAAATTGTTTCAATACAGCATTAGCACTCTTTATTGAAAAGCAAAAGAATAGTGTATATATATATATATATATATATATATATATATATATATATATATATATATACATACACACACACACTGTGTATAAAATTCACAGAATCACTCTCTCTCACTCACATTTCCTATTCTGCTTATCCAGAACAGGGTTGTGGTTCACCTGGAGCCTATCCCAGAGAACACGGGATTACAATCAGAACGGGTTTCTTCTTATTACTATCATAAGCCAAGTTCGGTAGATAGTAAGTTAGCTATTGATGCTTAGTTTGCTGGGTGTAAAACCTTCTACAGTATGTAGCATGTTAACCTTAATCATTTGCATCTCAGACATGATGGTTTGCAGCTGTTTGCAATTATATATATATTTTATATATCGTTTCATATATTAATTTCTAGGCTTCTGCTATTATTATTCTGTCCAGGCGACACCCTGCAGCATTTAGAGTACAATAAGGGAGTAGTTGTGGCCTGTACAGTCCACTGGAGCTTGGCTAAAGACTGACAGTCTCCATCAGAGGCTGCTCGACTAATAAACCTTTATGTGCACTGATGCATCTTTTAAAACATTTGTCATAAAAGCCAGCCAAATCCTGGAGGTAATATTCCTCGATCCTACATCTCATCATCGCTTGAGGCAAGAGCCAAGTCTGTCGCAGGATGAAAAATGCCAAATATTGCCTGTCTGGTCACACGCTATTCCCTCGACTGCTTCGTTACAACTTTGAGGAAGCGAGGCTGGCTTTCAGTCAAAATGAGCGAAACAGCTCCAGAGTAAGCAGATAAACAGCTAGGGATTGTAACTCGACATACACAGACAGGTAAGAATGAGTATGCGGAGGGGAAATGTGAGGAAAGATAAATAAGACGGAATACAGATGCATAGCTTTATAAGTAGAAAAAAACAAAACAAAGAAAATGCTCATCTTTGTGCGAGCAGGGCAAGGACACGATGCTTTACTTTAATCTCTATCTCTCTTGGTCTCCCGTAATTACATAGTGCCTGGGCGTCCTTTGATCCCATTTAAGGTCTTGCATATTAGTATGTGAGCTTTCTTTATCTGACTACTGATGGGTAAGTAGGTGGGGTCCAGAGCCCAGGCACCCCATAAATCATAGCTGTGCGGGTGGCACAGTGTTCAGATCACTCCTCTATCAAATGGGCTACAGCTCTGGACAAAATGTGCATCAGGGTTATTTCCCAGGAAGCCGGATTTGTGCTTCTTCTTAATTGTATATTATGCAAACTGGGAGCGCTTCTATGCTGTATACCCGTGTGTGCATATGTATGTTTGTGTGTCCTGCACGAAGGTGTAGCTCTTCTTTGTGAGCTAGTGAGAGGAAAAAGCTGCGGCAGAACCATGTACATGGATGGAGTGAGCTATTGTTGATGATTTTTCTATCATTTTCAACACTGAGGCTTCACAAAGAGAGAGAGAATGAGAGAGAGAGATCTTCACTCTGAACTGATTCACACATTAAAACCCATTTCCTGGAACTGGTTCAGGCTTTTCCACTGAATAATGAACAGATACCAAATCAGTTCATTTTAATGGGGGGAAAAATGATTGTCTGGAGACAAGGTCCTTGTTCATACTGCCAGCCCAAATCCGATTTTTGTCAACATGATGCAGAGGATGTAGGAGCTGTAAGGAGGAAAATGCATTATTTTTGAGAGGACATCATTAGGACATATTTCAAAGATTTTTTGAGACACGGATCCATGGTGAAAACTTGTCGAAAAAAGCAAGTAGGGAGATAATTAAAGAAACAGAGATTGAAATAAAACACTATACAGTAGAACCTTGGATTACGAGCATAATTAGTTCTGGAAGCGGGCTCATATTCCAAAAACACTCATAAACCAAATAAAATTTTCCCATAAGACATAATGAAAACTCAAATTATTTGTTCCACAAACATACACACAACGGAAACACTGTTTTCACAAAAAGAAATCTCTCTAATGACACTCGCATAAGTGCATACAAACGGAATCACTGCTGTAAAGTAAAAAAAAACAAAAAAAAAAACAAATGAACCAGCACTTTACCTTTGAAAAGAATCGCGACAGAGCAGAGTTTTTGTGTAGAGCAGAGAGTGTGTGTCTGTATGTGTGTATGAAGCCGGGGAGGGGGGGTGTAAAGGCGAGAGAGTGTGTGTGTGTGTGTGTGTGTGTGTGTGTGTGTCGGTGTCAAATTACGCGTACGCGCACACACACACATGTGTGAAACAGAGAGGGAGATGTTGATTATACCAGTAAGAGACAAGCACTAAGACCCAGCAGGGGAGATGATTACCCACAATTCCGCAGCGCAAGAGATAGAAAAATTATTGGCTCAGTTGTGATCACTTGACGCTCGGTTTCAAAACAAGAGCGCATGCGTGATACATGATACACGGAACTCGTAAACCAAGACTTGCTCTTTTTTCAAGTCAAAATGTATTAAAAATCTTTGCTCGTCTTGTGGAACACTCGCAAACCGCGTTACTCGCAATCCGTGGTTCCACTGTAATTATAAATAACAATATAAGGGGGTTGCAAAGACTCTTTTTTTCCCAGTGCGTAAAAGATGCAGCCCTTGAATTGTCCATGTGGCTAAATTAACCTGGACAGAGGACAAAGTGAAATATCTGATAGCACTTTGGGGAAATGTATATGAGGAAATATTATGCTGCATGCAAGCCTCATGCACCGTTACGGTCGAATTTGAGTCTGAACATAACCAAATCCAATCTGATTGCTTTCAAATAACCGTGTGGACAGTAGTTTGCGTACAGTTTAGCCAGGTCAAAATCTGGTGGTGGGTTTGGGTACGGAATCTGTTCGACATTATGGAAAGTGCAACAAACAGGAGCTACACTGTTAAATGGTGCAGCACGAAGCCTCAGGGCTAAAGGTTTCCTAGTTCAATCCTGAGCTCATAGGTTTCATCCTGATTCTCTGGTTCCTGGCTCTGTGTGTGTGCTTGCGTGCGCTTCTTCATGTGCATCCATGATACCCTGTGATTGGCACCCAATCCAAGATGTATTGCCACTACGTGTCCAGTGTTCCCAGAACAGATCCCTGATCAGAATTAAGTGGAACAAATAAATAAGCTAATACATTGCTAAAATATACAGTACACTGCTAAAATGTATTTTTAGAAGCTATGCACAAATAAATTTGGTTACACAGTAAATGAAGGGGGAAAAAAGGGTCTAAAAAAGAGCTGATAAATCTTTGAGGAAAAAAATACTGGCTAAGCAAACCTACAAGGTTTGAAGCGACACATCAGGAAGAACAAGGGTGTGAATAAAACCCAGAGGCGCCGGAAAGCTGCTCAAAGGATATGAAAGAGATAACGGGGAAACGGTAAGGAGAAGTGTTATTAAAAAATGTTTGGATCACATCCGGCTCATTCATTTTCGACCATTTTGGTAGTTGAACATGTATGAACCTGAAGCTTTAGATGTCTTGTCACTATAAATGAAATGCCCAACATTTATCCCAAGGAAGTGTACTTGACTACAGGTTGCTGTAAAGAGTCCCACACTGTAGAAATGTGGGCTGGTTCATTAAAATCGTAGGGATAAAAGAGGTGTGTTCATATCCTCACACACTCCACACCCATAGGGTCTGAATCTTAAATCATGCCTGATGTGGAGCATAAGGTTTTTTTTTTTTCTCTGTGCCTCACCATGACTGTTTACGCAAAGCTTGAGCCATATAAAATTCCTTTACCCGTAATATAACACTGAGTGTTATACACAAGGCATATAAACACATTAATGAATTCTTCGCACATCTGTCCTGAGCCACCTGTTTGGGAGTCACACATTTCAGGAAGACCGGTCTCCCTTGACTGACTCACTCCCTAATCCCATTCCAGGCTGTAGGAGCAGCACTCTAATGTGAGTCACATCGGTAAGGTGGTAAAAACAGATATAAATCGAATCAACAGATAATGGAATCCAATATGGCTTTACCTTCAGTGGAACAAAATGCTGAGGTAATTTGACTCGGCCTGCCATGCCAACGCAAAGCCCATTTTACAAGCTACGGTGCAGAGTTAGGGGAAAACCCTCCCTGTCCCCTCCCCCTCTCATCCCGTCCCCTCCCTTTCCTTCTCCCAAGTCCCCCACCCTGTCTCCGAGGAGATGCGATGTGACAGCCTTGTCTTAAAAATGGCTTTACTCCTTCTGTAGTACGTGTAAAGGTGAGAGATCAGTGCTGGCACAAAATTGAACACAGTGCCCAGTGACACACACACACACACACACACACACACACACACACACACACACACACACACACACACACACACACACACACACACACACACACAACACCACACACACACACACACACACACACACACACACACACACACACACACACACACACACACACACAGTAACAATCCACTGCTTACAAACACAGCAAACGGCACCACCAAGAATCCTTTACCCAACGTCACTGATGCAGATGATAAACACCATTTGCTGGAGCTCATTTATAGCCTGTGTAGCTCCATGCATCATTCAATAAAATCTAGAATTTTGGGTTTTGATCCTTTGTTCCAAAACTCATACAGCCTGCGCATGAGTTAAAAATAAATATATATATAAATAAAAATGTAATTATGGGAAATTTAGATTTTTTAAAATAGACTTTTAATTATGCGTGAAGATGTAACGCCAGCAAGCGAGTGAGGCATGTGCAATACTTTATATGAATATGTCAGCAACTTCAAGGTAAAAATGGTGATGATATGATGATAGTAATATAATCGATTGACAATTTCGGCTATGCAATGATACATAACATCACAATTAAGGTTAATACCAATGAGTGTGTGTATACACTACCAGTACTAATTATAATACATTTATTAATGCCAATTTTTTTATTAATAAAAACTGCCAAAGACCCTTTAAATTTTGAAATCTGCACCAGACCATATTTGTTAAGTAATCTATTTTGTTAGGAATAAAACATACCAAGGCATGGACATTTTATCAGCTTTAACAGAGCAGCTGTGAATAGTCATTCCTTCATCACTCTCTCTAGTTTCCTCTTTCATGAAGTTAATAAAATCGCAGCTGCTCTACTGTCAGCGCTGCTTTTATCGACAAATTAATCAACAACTTCTAACCAATCGGATTCAAGAGCTCAAAAGCATTGTGGTATAAATGATTGAAGTTCATATTTCGTTCGGTTGCTATGGAAAACAGCTGTATATATTGTGTATATAAGCTGTGTAGACAGTCAGACAGACAGCAGCACACAACATTATGAATATAAGAATATAAGTTAAGTAAAGGCAACAGAGTGCCTCGCTGTCAGAGATAAACCTGCTACTGTTATGGGAGTTTACGGGTGCATTGTGGACTCTGATAAAGTGAGCATCTTTCTGGATGTTTTTTTTTTCCCTTCAAGTTCACTGTCAGGAGTACCACAAGCACACAGACAACCAAAAACGCCTCAATTTCCAAATGTAGAGTGACATTTTGTCTTTACGTCAGTTACAAAGTCTCATTTTGTTACTCGTGTACACACTACACAGTAGTAACTTACAGAAATGGTTTCCTTCTGCTTCGATTGCCTTGGTTCCTTCCCTCCTTGTTTAACTACAGACACACACACACACACACACACACACACACACACACACACACACACACACACACACACACACACACACACACACACACACACACACACACACCAATAGCTCATGCTGAGCTCATGCTCAGGCTCATTGTAATCCAGCTCAAGACAAACAATTTTACTCTTAAAAACATACACCTCACAGCTCCAGGGTCCCTGCTTCTATTCCGAGTCTGGGTGTGATATATCTGCGCATGTTCTCATCATGGGTTTTCTCTTCACATTTACTTCACCCATCTTCCAAAACATGCCGGTGTGAAAGGAGAATTCTAAACCACCCCTAGGTGTAAATGTACTGTGTGTGTGTGAGCAAAGATGGTGCACTGCAATGGATTCTCATCTCATTTGAGGTGTGTGACCACCCCATACCTAGTGCTTCGATAGATTCCAGATAGAGAACGATCCTGAGAGACTTCTGACGCAGTTTTTTCCCCCCTGTTCCTTCTGATTGATTGACCGATGAGACAGACCGAAACCCAAACATCTTTAATTAAACTTTAGTCAAGTCAAGTTTAGTCAAGTCAAAATTCATGTCTTACATCTAAGATTATGACAAAGTTCAGATTGCAACCATTTTCATGGGGGGTGGGGGATAATTTACAAAATGTGGTTAGAGCTCCAGCTTCTCCATGCATTCGCTTAGTTATATAAATTCCTTTATGCTGACTGTCTCAACTAAGCAAACTAAACTGAAGTTCATCATGTGTCCTCGAATTGGTGTTTCAATACAGTATAGTGTTCACCTCTACAGAACACTTCACAATGTATGTAATAATTAGAGCTACAAGGTGAAATGTAGATTGACGCACAAGAGCTGGATAATTTCCAGGCATGATGCATGATTCTAAAAAGTTACTGGAGGATGTTTCTAAAGGAAACTAATCAAGGAAGTTGAGTATGTTCAAAGAAGAGCCCACAGGTTTTATTTCTCACAGTAAGTTTCCAATTAATTAAAGAAAGACACATCCTACATTTTATTCATTCATACAAGGTGGGTTCAAGTCAAACTGGGACTTTTGTTTGTGCAGAATATCAGAGCACAGTTATGAAGGTAAAAAGTTCCTTTATTTCTGTATATAACCCCCTGCTACACTAATGCACCATCACTAACGCTTGGATAAAATCAAGGTAGAAAATTTTCTCTGTATGCCGGAGCCATGATCAGACTACCTGCTTCATGCTGCCCTAAACATGTGGAAATGACTTAGAGTGAGATCTGGACAGTATGGGGAGTGTGGCAGTAACTCCTAGGTGAATTCCTGTAATGTGCAAATGGTGTTTGTGTGCACAGTTCCCACAGACAGATGTGCCTCTTCTGCAAATTGGTGACAAGTTAATGATCAGGCGTTCCACTTACTGTTGGAAAGCTGGAACGACTGCGGTGGTCTCCGAGCCACCTTTTTTTTTTTTTAAAGAAGTCATCTGTAAATGTCAATCGGTTTCACACCTTTATTCATGAGAAAGTTCATCACAAGTCTCAGTTTGAACTCGAATGCCCCTGCTATTAATAGAGAATGAAAGGGAACACCAATCTTCCTAATTTAGCACTTGGTCCTTGGTCCTCAATTGATCATACTTTAGAAATCTAATCTCTGTGGATTAAAAGGCAAGGATTAATTTTTAACAGAATCTCACTTAATATTTTTAGACATTCCAACCACATGCCTATTTCCCCACTGTTTCCCTCGCTTTAAAATTTCAGATTTTCAAGACTCATGGGAAATGCTGAAAATGTTGGCGCTGCAATATGCAGGCCAATCAGATGGAAAGGTCACGAGTATAAACTCACTTCAGATGGTGCGAGCGCCACAGCAGAAAATAGGCAATAAAGGCTCAGAGAAAGCTTAATGATTCACATTCTCCTCCCCGATGTGGTGCCTCAGAGATACAGAATAATCGTTTTATACCCGTTACGTATTCACCTGCTAATCTATTTGTTTGTTCGAAGGGAGCTATCTGAAAAGATTTAATTTTCAAATCGAAGATGTAATTTTCATGGTACATTTTAAAACAGCAAACAGCGAGGACGGATAGACCGAGTGGCTTGGTTTCTATGGGGATACGATACCGAGAAGCCTATTGACTGAGACATCAGAGCTCAATTAAATTTTCATATCCCAAATTGGATTTTTAGGAAGCTAAAACATACCATTAGGTTAAGACATTAATAGCTTGAATGGGGAACAAACATTAAAGCCCTTGGACTTTAAGTTCACATTCATTATAGCCATCCTTCTTTTGATATAATGGACATCAATAAAGTTTGTTTATCAAACAGCAGTGTCTATATAGAGTAGGGAGAAAGTGTGTGTGTGTGTGTGTGTGTGTGTGTGTGTGTGTGTGTGTGTGTGTGTGTGTGTGTGTGTGTGTGTGTGGTGGCAGGGTGGGTTCGTGAGCGAGTGTGGGTGTTACTGAAAGTGTGAGTGTGAAATGTGAAATACAAAGACGGAAAGGAAGAGTGGATGAAAGCGAGCATGTGGAAGAGTGTAAATTATTCAGGCTGCATATTGATTCTGCTAGCATGTGCAGACACACATACACACATACATACACACACACACACACACACACGCACATACACGCGCACACACACGCGCACACATACACGCGCACACATACACGCGCACACATACACGCGCACACACACGCGCACACACACGCGCACACACACGCGCACACACACACACACACATGCTTACACACTCACACACACACACAGCCACCCTGCTCTGTGAATTGAGGGTGTGTTCAGTCAGGCTCCACTGTGAGAGTCTTTGTGAATATTTTACTAAGAGAGCCCAAGCAGCTTTCCAGCCTCTGGCGTGGTGTTTTCTCACAAACAGTCGTACCAGCGCTGCACAGTGAATCATATTTTAATTGTTATTATGAGTTTTTGGCTTCTGCGGTTAATTAATCATAAGTGACATAATTGAGATTAGTGCGGCTCATAAAATTACAAACAGTTTTTTATTCATTTTTAATTGAATTATTGTAAATCATGAGCTCTCTTTTCCCCCCACTTGTTTTTCCTCTCTTTTTTCATGCACTTAGTTCTCACTCTTTGGTGGCATACAAGTTCACTTAATTTGTTTTGTTAAACTTTGAATACATTTGAAAGATTTATGCATTTAGGCTGTAAAATAGGTTAAAGTTATGCAATAAAAGTGTAACAATTTTGTTTATTTGTTGGGTAGATTTTTATAATAAATAATCAAGATTTTAATATAGAGCAAAATAATTGAAATCAACGCTGTAGGTGTCTTCCTTCCAAACACACAGTCACACTCACACCCGACTCCCCGTTGCAAAGTCACACTAACAATATGAAAAAAAGATGCAGCTTTAAAAACATAATTACACAAAACAAATGAAAAATATGTTGTTCAGAGGTGTTCAGCCCAGACTCCTCTCACATTTGTTTGGTTATAATATCATTGAGATTTGTACATTTCCTTTAAAAAGTGAAATGTGATTTCTTAAACCTTAAAGGTCAATTATTCTGCAAAATCCGCTTTTTAATCATTTGAAAATGTTCAAATGGGTCTCCAGATACTGGGTATCTGTCTGGAAACCTGTGCTTGAAAATGCCTGTCAGATATACGCCCCTTTATGATGTCATAAGGGGAAAATAAATATTAACCCCAATCCCCTGAAGTGCCAACCAGAATGCTTTCCTGCATGCTTTGTGATTTCCTTACTGTAGCCGACTCTGAACAGACCTGGCACAGCTAAAAGAAACACACAATCAATGCTTTGTTGTTGGCTGTACACATGAACATAAAATTCTCTTTTTGCTCTCATCCTCTGAGGCAGTGAAGACACAGTAGATGTAGTTTATTTATGTTAAAAAGGATGTTAACTCTGAAATCAGACTGCTTTTTAAGTGAAGAATGATCAATGCTGGATTCGATTCAATACTGAAGGTGTAGATGTTGCTATTTTAAACTGACTTTATTACATGTTTGTCAATTGAGCCAGATAAACTGAGCACATGAATCTGAACTACAAAGGTAGCTTACTGTGCATGCCGAAGCAGGATAGATCTTCAGGCTAGTAATTGTGAAGAATAGTCAGAACATTAGTAGCTAGAGAATTAGTGTGAAACCGTTTAAGTTTAAGAGTAGATGGTTGGATGGTGTTAATTCTTCTCGCTGTAGTTCACCTGTTGTCACCAGCGCAGAAAACAACAGTTGCAGGAAGTTGGGAAAGACAGAGGATTTGTCCACTGCACATCTAAAAACAAGCCCAAGCCCAAGGAGAGTCAACATCAGCTCCATCAAACACTTTGTTACGAATTAACAAAAAAAATTAAGTGTTGCACCAAGTAGCATAGTTTTAACATTACCTTAAAATATACACCAAGGCACAAAATTTTATTTTACCCTTAAAAACAGCTTGATTGCTGTAGCCTCCTGCAGCTAGGAGCCAAGAGAGAGCTGATTGGCTGAGGTCTCTCTCAGAGGGGAGTGAGACAAGGCACTCATACTCATGAGCTCATGCAAGTGCTATCTATTATATATTACATCTCCCCCTTATATTCTTATATAAGATAATTCTGTTTAGAGTACTGCAGAAACACAGTTTTACACAAATAATTGTAATAAACCATACTATTAGGAGTGATAAAACTTCATACACAAGACTGAGATTATTGACAAGCTACATCGCAAAATATAAAGTACAGTTAATAAAATGGTGCCGTATACGTCGTTCAGTCATTGAGCACATTCAAATGCAGATTAAATTAGCAGCTGATGTGTTATCCTGCTTTGATATGGTTGGTTAGTAAAATGCCACTGTTGCATGAGAAGTGCAAAAAACAAAACAAAAAACAATACAAATGATGAATAATTTGAATTGCTATTTGTAAAGCACAGTCTACATGGAGTTCTTGAGCTTGATGAACATATATCTATAAGACAGAGACAGACGTTAACTGCTTTCCTACAGTATGTCTCAATTGTTAATGTAATATATGTCAGATTATATTTCTGATCATCAGCTGATGGGGAAAGAAAGCCTTGATTTAATCAGTTTTACAGTCTATGAGTTAGGATGTACAGTACTGTGGAAAAGTTTGGAGCCTAGATTTCTTCATGTTAAATTAAATGAAAGAAATGGGAAACATTTTTTTTCTGTGAAAGGCTGCAAAGTGAAAAGTTAAAAACTGGTTGTTTATGTCACAAACTAAGCAGCAACGTCTTTTACCCTCCATTCAGCATCAGCAGTATACTAATCACCGTTTCTCACTGGTTCATGCCTTAAATGTTTTTTATGCTTGAATGATTCATAGGTCACTGTGTGGCTTAATCAACAAACAAACAATATTCCTCTGAAACTGGTCAGGTGCAGGGACTGGACTAAAAAAAAAAAGAAAGCCACAAAGTCGTTCAGGAAGCTATTTGTCAAATCTATATTAAAAACACAATTAAGTCTCGCTCTTTGGACCCAATATGTAAAGAAATGAGGGGCTGTCTCAAGACTTTTGAACAGTACTTTACTGTAACATGTTTGTAGTGCAACCATAATTCACTAGGTTTAAAATGTTTACTGACTTGAAGCCTTAACCTACGCTCAAACTTCCACTTGAACAGGTTCATCAACAAATTGAGACAAATTGCAACTGGCATGGTGAAGGCAGTAGTGGTAATGACATCATTAGTGCTGCAGGCAAAAGTAGCTTTGTTTCATGTGATCAGACTTGTGGTTAAGGAGCCAATAATGACTGGAATTTCGACAGAAAAACAAATGTATAATGTAAAAAAAAATTATAATTTTTTTTTTTTTTGCATAGATCAACGTTTGATGAAATACCAAATCAACACCACTGCGCACACACCTTTGTTATGAATGCACTGAATATGACCAGAAATTGGGCAACATATTGCACTTTGTACCATAAAACATTGCTCATGCTGGCACATAAAAAACTGAATAAAAGTAAGTGTGCCTTTGCCTAAGTACATGCCATCATGTCAGTGTGAGAGAGAGCACTATGGTAATGAGAAGTGTCAGATTGCTGTAGCTTGTTATCACATTACAGTGATTACACTGCATGATTAATACGGTTCGCCAGCTTCCAATTGCAGTGCAGCAAGGCCGTGCATTTACATGCCCGATGCATGCTGAATCTCAAACACGCACGTTCACTCGCTCGCACACGGCCGTGTACAGTACATTTCCGCAGCCTGACCGTGTTCACGTGAACGCTGCAGGGTTGTCGGCAAACTCCTGACCTTCGTCGTGCACGTATCGGAAAGGTGCAGATGTTCTGTGCCTTATCTAAAACTCACCTATTTTCAGCATGATCAAAATACAAACACAAAACTTTCTAACTTGCTAATGTTCCATCAGGAGGAGACAGAAGGCTCTGGGGATGAAGCAGCTATTCGCTGACAAATTGCTAACAAAATGGTAATACCCCCAGGAAAACCTCAGTGTTGGGTGAATTTCTTGCACCTGCTCAGCTCAGTTGATGCGCAGTACACAAAAATAACTGCTCTGGAAGCACGGTGCCATGATACACATGACCACTGTCGTGCCAAGAGCTCAAGGTGAGTGCTGCCAGCGAAGTGCTTTCCCTTCAGCTCCTTAAAATAGCCATGGTATAACAGAGTTTTAATTCAACTGAAAGCACAACATGGATAACACCAAATTCTGAATGAAGTGAAAATTTAGAGCATATCTTTTGTGTTTTAGAAATTGTCCTTGTCTCTGTGCCTGGTGCTACACACTGATCTGACATTTCCATTCACTAACCTACACAAAAAAAAAATCCCTTTAAAATCACCCTTAAAATCTTACAAAACTGTAAAAGTACACAAGTAGTGCTTGTGTGTCCAGTTTCTTGCTAATCCTCTTTGGTCTCCCTTTCAATCTCAACTTTTAAGGGATACCCATCTTTCTGTCTGCTCTATCGCTCTTTCCATGTAACTCAAGACGATCGTTGGCTTTTAGGTCCCGGAACTCACAACGGGTTTTGAAACACACACACACACACACACACACACACACACACACACACACACACACACACACACACACACACACACACACACACACACACACACACACACACACACACACAGATACACATTCCCCATTTCCATCATCCCCTCCAGTATTGATCTGTAACTCTATACCACATGCATCACCTCCAACCTTTGTCTACTACAGCGAGGACAAAACACAGCCCCTAAATGATCATCTTAGTTCAGCGGACAGAGGAGTTATCTGAAATGGGATCAATGCCTCTCTTTATGGCCTGTGAGCGTGCATCCAAGTGGATACCTATATGTTTTTCTCTCGCAGTGTGTGTGTGTGTGTGTGTGTGTGTGTGTGTGTGTGTGTGTGTGTGTGCACTGAAAGTGCCTTTGTGAATACAATCAGACAGATTTAATCAATGCGAGAGGATAAAATGAAAAGATGTATTTTACCCAGAAGTATGCATACGCTAACCAAGTCTACATTTCCGTCCAATATATACGGTGTTCTTATTATCAGTTCCTAGAAGCACAAATACACAAATGTACACCCACACACATCTGCACAGTAAACACGCGACTGAGTCTCTCGGAGGAGCTGTAATTAAACGATTAGATCCACATGATCAGACTGGAGACGGCTCTTAAAACTTTCCCCCCTTCCTTTTTCTTGTGCAGCTCGTAGTTGTGTATGTACTGTAAGTGTCATACATATATTTTTTTATCTACAAATAGATTAAATCTATGAACTCTGTGTAAACCCTTTATACGGGACACAAAAAGATTAATGTCTTAATTTAAATCATGTATATTCTTTTGGCACCAGAAAAGTACAGCTGTAGAGCTGTCCTTTTTCCATTTGTTTCAGTACTAAACAAACAAACAAACAAACAAACAAAAACCCTTACCTCACTCTGTGTCAATATAACATTTCTCAAAAAGTAACTGCAACACACTTATTTTTAAAGCATGCAAAACCCAATATTCATTTTCTGGCCATATGGGGCAAAATTTAACAACCCAGCATCATGAATTCCCTTTAACAGTTGCCGCCATTAGAAGGTGGATGATTAAGCATCTGATTAAATAAGGATTCCAAAAGCTCTTCCCAGATTACGAAAAGTGTCATCACCCACCATAATAATGATGTGGCTGCCCTTACTATCGTCATAGTAACCATCACATCATCACTTAAGCTGTATTTGGATCCTTTTCTTGTATTTCTATTTTTTCATTCCTGTCTCATCATCATCATCATCATCATCATCACACCTATTCCAGGACCCATTACTACAAATCTCAATTTCTGTCCTCTCCCTTTCCCTCATCATCTCTTCTCTCTCTCTCTCTCTCTCTCTCCCTCCCCCTCTGTCCATCCAGCTTTGAGTCGTTAATGGTTTATATGGGCGGTTATCAGATAGCCTGAGCCACTCTCACTACACACTAATGAAAAAAAAAAAAAACATTTGAGACCACTCTGTGTGTATATGTGTGTGTGTGTGTGTGTGTGTATATGTGATCATACTGACCTTATCCAAGGACATGTGCTAAGTGATCACATGATGATAACTGGGGAAAATCGATAGCAAATTAAACTGTAACTTTTCTCCCACTTGAGGAATCTAACTGCATGTTTGTTCCTTGCATTAAAGCACTAAGCTTATGTTTTCGATAATAACAAATTTCTTTATGATTATTATGATCAGAACTTTCACGAGACAGCATTGTACTGCTCCTAGAACAGGCTTATTCTACTAAACATGTGAACAGTCACCTTTTATTGCTTAGCTCTTAGTGATGATTTAAGGACTATAAATACAGTAAGACACCAGGAAGTAATTTTGGTTCTTCATAACTTTAAAATTAGCGTCACAATCCGCTGCGATATGGTGTGCATTCAATATGGCACGAGCAGCAGTGGTTCCCGGGTCACGGCGCGCGCCATATCAGGAGTAGTTTGCGAGTGAAGTGACTGAATGTTACAAGCTCAGTCATGTTTAACTCTTCGTCATCAGGCGAAATCCGATAGAGTCGATATTTGGGCCTATTTTCTTCATATTGAACTGGGAAAAAAAAGCAGATGTGTAGTAATATCGGAGGGAAAACAGTGTGGGCACACAACTGCTGGGAAAAATACCACAAACCTAAAGAGACGCATCAAGGCATACCATAATAATCACCCAGTTTTACTGCCTCTTTGTGGTAATTATGTTACCACATGTTAGCATAATTATGTTGTGGTGTATTTTATTTTATAGTTAAACCATTGCCAAACACATTAGGCTAATAGGTTAGCAAATGATTGTGCCCCATAGGAGCTACAACAGTCCAAGTGTGTAAATTCATATAAAAAGTAAATAAATAAACACTATTGTTAGCACTGCTCCCATTGTTGTGTAGTTAAAAATATCAGATGAAAAGATACATTTTAAATGTTAAGATAATTATTTGGTGAAAAAGCTTTAAAATGGTTTTGGCTAGACTAGATTGACTATAGGGTTAATTAATAATAATCTTATCGCTACAATCTTACGCTTTCATTGACTAAAACTAATCTAAAATACTGAAGGATTCCTCTGACTAAAACTACACTACAATGTCCAGACTTTTAGTCGACTAAAACTTGACTAAACAAAAATAGGATAAGATTGACTAAATATGATAAAAACTACCAGGGACATTTATCCCGGGACTAAGACTAAGATTAAAATTGAAAATTAACACTATTAATAACACTTTTAACTAGTGCTCAATATGTCTGTTATAAACAATTCTCATTGTTCAACTTAAAGCAAGAAAGAAAAGCAAGTAAATACTCGCCTTGTTCTGAACTCTCGCCATGTTGATGCTCTGGTTAATGATCTGCCTTCAGCTAAATAATTTAAATAAATTCATCGTTGAATGAAGAGAGGATCTGCTACCGAAGCTGTGACGGCTTGTGTTTAGAAAATGAGAGTCAAAGATTTTTTTTCTCCATATGTCTATCAAGAGCGCTGCTGTGTTCTTTCAAGTACTTGCTTCGGTCCACTGAAACACTTTGCTCGCTCTGCCGGTTTAAAATCATTTCTCTAGAGAGACTTGTGAAGGCAGAAACAGAGAAATTTCTATAGAAATTAAAGTAGATTTATGTAAATCATCCTCTCCCTCAAGTGTCTCTTAAATGCTAAGGTGAAGCTTCTAGTGTTAAAAAAAAAGTATTAAACACCGATTAAAATAAAATAATTTTAAAGATATATTAGAAAAATAGATGAGAGTCTTCCAAGAAAGACATGTGTCGCCTGCCCACTGAATGTGCTACAATTCCCATGAATGGTTTTCGGATGAGGTGTGGAAAGAAGGATAGTGTGTTGCTGACAGACGATGCTGATGTGAGATAACAGATAGTGATCCCTATGCGTCACCTACGCGGAGCGACGGGAAGTAGGGTGCTGGGGGAGCCACCGCATCGAGGGGCTGTGGGCACATCAACAACTCATACCATGGAGTAAATAATAATAAGACTCCTGCTAACATGATTTTCAGTGTAACACACAACATCCAGCAAATACTGTTAGTGTTTGTGTACTGCACTGTTCCATAAAGCTCACCTTGAACCTACTGAATGTATTTTCTCTGCGTCTGCTTGTTATTAGTAGTGCACGTTATTTCTTTGATGGACTTGCACCCACACAAGTGTGGTCACACTGACTGAGACACACACACACGAATAATGTAATGCTTCCTTCCGACTGAGTGCAACAATGCAGAGGCTTACAAAGGAAACTGCCCACGTTGTCCACGTTAGAGAGCAGTTTCTTGTCCTCCAGTCTCCTACGCCCTGTCTTTCTGTCTGGTCAAGAGTGCTACACCCCATCTGAAAACATGTTCCCGCAGTCACGCGCCTGTGCTTCGCAGGCAGCCGACATAAAAACTGTCATTCGCTATCTTCTCCTACAACGTTTCTGGCTTGTTTCTTCAGTACAAAGTTTCCCTATAGAAAAAAAAACCCTATACAGTTCATTAGCCCTGTACCCAGATGGAATATTATAAAAGGCAATTCATCAACATTCTTAAAATAGGAAAATCACTCCCATCCCTATCAAACTGTAGGAGAGCTCTGGAGATGTTGTGAGGAAACTGCGTTCAGGCAGAGACACGTGAGGAGAGACATTTTGGCAACACAGAGTGACACAGAAATCACAAAAGATACGTTGGGACCAAAAAGTTGTACTTTTTGTGACAGATCGTAGGCAGTACATTATGCAACTGGAACATTAACAAACAATTTGCATGCTGTCTCTGCAGGTGACCCTACTTTAAGTTTGTTATTAGCAGAGAAGATGCAGCTTTGAAACAGTGATGATTTGGGTTTGTCTCAACTGACAATATGGGACATAATAATAAATCAAACTTTGTTCTTACAGCACCACAGATCATGCGAACCAGCAGCACAGATTCATACATTTCCCACCACACAGCATGAAATCAATGAAAAACAAGCTCCATGCGTATCGCTTGTTTCCCTGGAGTTGTGGGCATCACCCATGGCACACACATTAAAATAATTGGCCGGAGATGTGACGAGCTATTGGAGGGTAAGCACAGAAGCCTTAGCAGTTAGCCCGTGTAGCGTTGATGGTAAACCTAAACGTGGAAGCAACACGAGTAGGCAGGATAACCACGCAATTTGTCTAAGAACTCTCTTACACGAAGAGCTAGGATCTACACAAATAAATCCGCGTTCTAGCAACACACACTCAATCAAAGAAGCAACCCAAATCGTTGAGTACTCACAGAATAGTCGGCGAAACGTCAGACAAGGCATGGTCAAACTCAATGACTGAGCAATGTGAAGCGACCATCTTGTTTCCTTTTATGCTTCCTGAAATGCGACCGTATTACTTCCAGGTCCTAGTGCCGGTCGTGTTACTAGTGTGCATGACAGTACCCCCCTGTCCAGGACCGACTCTCGACGGTCCTGGGGTGGAGGATACCCGACGACGGTAGTCCCGGATGAGTTTGGGGTCTAGGACGTGGGCCGGAATCCAAGATCGCTCCTCGGGACCATAACCTTCCCAATCGACCAGGTACTGGAGCCCTCTGCCCCGAGGACGTGAGTCAAGGATCCGGCGAACGGTGTAGGTGGGACCACCCTCAATGATGCGGGGAGGAGGAGCAGGGTGGGTCAGGGAAACATTGGTGAAGTGATGAAGGGTTTGAGCTGGGAGGTGTGAAATACCGGATGGATCCGGAGCACCGCAGGCAGCTGGAGCCGGTAGGTGACAGGATTGATACGGAGGGTGATGCGGTATGGACCGATGAACCTGGGTGATAGCTTTTTGGATTCCGTGTGAAGGTGAAGGTTTCTGGTTGAAAGCCATACTTTGTCACCTACATTGTACAATCGCCCCGGCGGGTGTCGACGGCGATGTTGAGTGGCGTAGCGGTTGTTGGCCTGTTGGATGGCGGCGTTTGCTTGGTTCCACAGCCGGCGAACCAACTGTTGGGCTGACGGCACCTTAACCTCCGATTCTTGATGATCGAACATCGAAGGTTGGAGATTGTGAGATAACTCAGCCCATAGAAGGTAGCGGGCCCAGGAGCGCTGGCGATCAGCAACAAAGCATCTCAGGTAGCGTTCCAGTTGTTGGTTGGTCCGCTCCGTCTGACCATTGGTCTCGGGATGATAACCAAAGGATAGACTACAGATGGAATTGATCAGACGGCAGAAGGCCTTCCAGAACCGGGCGGTGAACTGGGGCCCCCTGTCCGAGACGATGTCTTTTGGGAACCCATGCAGTCAGACTACGTGTTCTAAAATCAGCTTTGCTGGTTTTTGGCTGATGGGAGTCTGGTGAGGGCCACCAGGTGCACGGCTTTGGAGAACCGGTTGACGATGGTTAAGATGGACGTTTCCAGTTCCCAGTGAAGTGGTGCAATGATCTTGGTGGGTGTGATGACAGGCGCGGGGTCCGCCCGGGGAACGTCCTCTTCGTGTTGTCGAGAGAGGGCGTCAGCTTTGGTGTTCTTGGACCCCGGGTGGTAGGATAGGTGGAAGTTGTAATGTTCAAAAAATAGTGCCCACCGCGCCTGTCTCAGGTTGAGCTGTTTTAAGTTGCGGATGGTGATCAGGTTCTGATGGTCGGTCCAGACGATGAATGGCTCTCTGGCGCCCTGGAGCCAGTGTCGCCATTCCTCCAAAGCCCACTTTATGGCCAGCAGCTCGCGGTCCCCTACCCCGTATCGCTGCTGAGTGGGGTCAAATTTTTTGGAAAAGAAACTACAGGGATGTAGCTTCTGGTCTGGACCTCCTTGAGAGAGAACAGCCCCGGCGCCCACATCCGAAGCGTCCACCTCCACAATGAATGGTTTACTTGCGTCTGGCTGCAGTAGAATTGGGCATTGCTGAACCAGTGGCATAGGTCATGAAAGGCGGTGATGGCGGCGGGGCTGAGGCTGAAGTGATGAGAAGAGGGTCGAGTCAGAGCGGTTAAAGGGGCGGCAACCGTACTGTAGTCCCGGATAAAGCGACGATAGAAGTTCGCAAACCCGAGAAACCGTTGAAGTTGCTTGAGGGTCTTGAGTAGGGGCCAATGACGCACAACTTCCAGTTTCTGCGGGTGCATGGCCACACCCTGGGGCGAAATGACAAAACCCGGGAACATGATGGATCGCTCATGAAATGCGCATTTTTCCAACTTACAGTACAGTTGGTGGGCGAGTAATCTCTTAAGGACTGCTCTGACGTGCTGGGTGTGTTCCTCGGCGGTGCGTGAATAAATAAGGATATCGTCCAGGTAAACGAACACCCACCACCCTAGCATGTCCCTAAGGACATCATTGATGAACTGTTGGAAGGCGGCGGGTGCGTTGCAGAGTCCGAATGGGATGACCAAGCTCTCGTAGTGTCCAGTAGGGGTGATGAAAGCCGTCTTCCACTCATCGCCCTCTCTGATGGTCCAACCAAGTTGTAGGCGCTCCAGAGGTCCAACTTTGTGAAAATGGTGGCGCCAGAGAGGGCGTCCAGGGCTGAGTTGGTAAGAGGCAAAGGGTGTCTGTTCTTAATGGTGATGTTATTAAGCCCCCAATAATCAACACAGGGACGTAAGTCGCCCCCTTTCTTCTTCACAAAGAAGAAACCCGCGGCGGCAGGCGAGGAGGAGGGCCGGATGGTGCCGTGGCGAAGAGCGTCAGAAACATATCTCTCCATCGCCTGCGTCTCAGCAGCGAAAAGGGAGTAAAGATGACCGCGGGGGGGGGGACCGAGCCCGGCTGAAGTTCGATAGTCAGGTCATAGGGGCGATGAGCAGGAATACTTGCAGAATCTTGCAGAATACTTCAGCCAGGTCTCGGGAAGTGACGGGGATGGCATTGGTGTCGACATCGGGTGCCTCTGACTCCCTAGAACACGTCCTAGCCGGAGCCCGCAGGCAGAGTTCGGTGCAGGTCGGCCCCCACTGCAGGATCCGGTTTTGCGTCCAGGAGATGAGGGGGTCATGTTGGAGCAGCCAGGGGTGTCCGAGGATGATGGGTGGCGATGAAATGGAGGTGAGGTGGAACTGGACCCGTTTGTGATGTTGGCCGATGACAAGGGTGAGCAGCTGAGTTTGAGTGGTGATGGGGCTGGAGGAAAGGGGCCGACCGTCGACAAATGTGATACGAACGGGTTGGGATAACGCCTCAAGTTCCACTCACAGTTCTTTGGCAAACAAAGAGTCAATAAAGTTACCTGTGGCACCGGAATCGATGAACGCAGTACTTCCGATCCGTTTGTGGCCAAACCAGAGGTGTACTTGGACCATGAGACGGGAATTATTGGGTGTCGTGACCGAGAGGTGGAGGGGGCCCGGTGAACTGCACCATTTGCTCACCGGGCCTGAGTGTTTCCTGGGCGAAGTGGACAGAGGGCCCTGTGGTGCACCGCTGACCCACAGTAGACGCAGAGCCCTTCTCTGAAGCGTCGTTCCCATTCTGCAGCGGTCAAGGAGGCGCGTCCTAGTTGCATGGGTTCCCCAGCTCCGGTGTTAACCACGGTGGGAGGTGGAGGTCCGACGGGTGCCATGGCGGTGGTGGTGAAGGAGGGACGAATCTCAGGAACCGGGGCATGAGGGTATGAAGGTGACGTAGTGGGTGGCAGGGTCCGGGGGGCTGGCCTCGGACGAGATAGCAGGCGCTGGTCACTGCAGAGGGTAAGCTGAATCAGTCCTTACAGCGTGGCGGGAATCTCTCATCTGGCGAGTTCATCTTTGTGAGGCCAGTCCCTCGTAGTAGGCCGTCCGGAGGGCGGCGTCTCCCCAGGTGGTCTGCACGGCTAGAGTATGAAAATCCGCTGTGTAGCGACTCACGGACGACCCTCCCTGCCGCAGATGATATAATTTGGTGTCGGCCTCCACCTCAGCAGAAGGATGTTCAAATGTTAGTTTCAGTTGATGGGTGACCTCTCCGTATGAGTAGGCCGTGTCTGAATCTGATCTGAGGACCGCCGTGGCCCACTCAGCTGCCTGCCCGGATAGCAACGAGACGAGAAGCGCAACGCGAAGTCGGTCTGTGGAGTATTTGGTGGAATTAAACTCAAACACAAGATCCAATGTGGTTAGAAAGACACTGCACCTCCCATCTGTGCAATCCCACTTATGCGGTAGAGCTATGAAAACATCAGAAGGGGGATGGGGTGGTGGTGCCGCAGCCACTGCGATGGGCGTGGCAACAACCGAGTGAGCAGCCGTCCTGTGGAGGGTCGCTTTCTCCTGCTGTAGCTCCGCCACCTCTTGGACTTGGATGTCCTTTTGGAGAGACACAACTTCTCCACGGAGCTTATTGATCAGTTCGGCATGCTGGTCAACCACATCACAGAGGCGAGCAAACTCCGCTGGGTTTACTGCTTACTTAGGGTAAGCACAGAAGCCTTAGCAGTTAGCCCGTGTAGCGTTGCTGGTAAACCCAAACGCAGAAGCAACACGAGTAGGCAGGATAACCACGCAATTTGTCTAAGAACTCTCTTACACGAAAAGCTAGGATCTACACAAATAAATCCGCGTTCTAGCTACACACACTCAATCAAAGAAGCAACCCAAATCGGTGAGTACTCACAGAATAGTCGGCGAAGCGTCAG
Source organism: Clarias magur (assembly GCA_013621035.1). Lineage (NCBI taxonomy): Eukaryota > Metazoa > Chordata > Actinopteri > Siluriformes > Clariidae > Clarias > Clarias magur. Next base: position 2,315,335 of record QNUK01000066.1, on the reverse strand, counting down.
ACAAGGCATGGGCAAACTCAATGACTGAGCAATGTGAAGCGCCATCTTGTTTCCTTTTTTTGCTTCCTGAAATGCGACCATATTACTTCCAGGTCCTAGTGCCGGTCGTGTTAAGAGTGTGCATGACAGGAGGCTCATGTGAACCAAAAACATTAATCAAAGCATCAATACTCAAGTGGTTATTGGCTGCAGAGCGAGCGTTTGAGGCGGTGTAACACACTCGGAGGACAGCACTATCTGCTCCTTCCGCTTGCGTGAGCTCACAGACGCCCCTGACTGGCTGTAGCGCCGTGATTAATGTGGGAGCACTAAGTACCTCTCATCCCTCCCCTCTGAGAGAGCTCGGCCAATCAGCTCTTGAGAGACCTCCGACTGCGTGAGGTTACAGCATCACCCGGGAATCGAATTTGCGATCTCTTGATGACAGGGCGAGCACTTTACCATTGCGCCACTCGGAGCACTTACTTTTTATCTTTAGAGGGAAGAATAGGGCAGGAGTTTCTTTTAATTATTCCTTTACATTTTACTACATCATCTGCAAGCAAAATGGTCTCATCTTCTCTCCAGTTTGGGTTTCTTTTTTAAAAATTAAAAACAGAATTTTCCTTTCTTTCTTTGTGATCAGATTATGACCGTCCTATCCAGCTCTATTGTAGGGGCTTGAAACAGCTGTGATTTGAGAAGTCTAATGAGAATGACGTCATACAGTGGAGTCATGCATCTAGCGGTTTTGTCTATTTACATAAACATTATAACAACAAAAAACTGTCAAACTACATCTCCCATTATAATGTGTAGCCTACTTTGCAGCTCTCAGCATCTCAAACAATGACATCACGTGCTTTCCTAGGAGCAGTTCTTCTCCTCGCTGAAAGTAGGTGTGGGAAACTTCATAAACTTTTATGTCCTACTCTAATTTAGGCATATTATCAGTCCTAAATTAACTTTAAGTGCAATTCCTAGGAGTGATTCTTATGAGGACAGATGCTTCTGAAATATGGACCCAGGTCTACAAAAGGTTTACAGTTTAGTTTTATTTCCGTAAATTTTATTACCATTGCAGTTCACCTCACATGGAGCTGAGGGATCTGGAAATGACAAGTTGATATTGAATGCTTAAAAATGCCTTTTTATTAAACTCAGGCAAATGTTTGGCATGGCTGAATATAGACACACACAAATGGAGCGGAGCTGCACATGGACAGGATGTATGTAAAGGCTGACCTACAGCTGTATATACAAAGAAAAGAGGCACAAAAGCCTGCATCAATGTGCGTAAATGATGAGATGTCCAATTACAGGGTAGGTAATCACAGTACATTATTCTGTTTGTGTGTGAGAGAGTGCACATGTGTGTGTGTGTGCCTGTATGTCAGTTATTTTTTTTGGGGGGGAGGAGGTATGGGCAGTTTGGTGCAGTAAAAGTCAGGCTACACTCTGTAGTCTGTATTTATTTCCTGAAGAGACATCTGGATGTTATACAGCTGATCAAGGACTTTTGCATTCACACCACAAGCTGTGTGTGTTCAAGAGAGTGAAAGAAACAGGCATTAAATTATAAATCACTGTAGTTGTCTTACCTTGGTCTGGCTTCAGGGTCCATCTGAAAATCAGGAAAATAAAGAAAGAATAATGAGCCTGAATAGAACAGGATCAACAAAGCAGATGTGCCATTATACAACATATCCATCATTACACATTCTATAAATCACCTGGCACTATTATTTATCACTAGATTAGAGGATGATTAAACAACCCTGTTCTGCCTTTTCACAAAAGCATGCTTAGTTCTTGACTAGCCATGGATGGGTATGCTATTTTCGGCTAGGCTCATTAGCCTAGGGCTACAATTGTGGGCTTTCACTCTGATTAAATACGCTCACTTGTAGCTGCATTTAAAGCCTGACACAAACAGCGCTAACTAGCCCGAGACCATGGCAGAATCAAAGGCATCTGAAGTCAGTTGGGTGGCGGTTATTTTAGCTTTTTCACCACAATTCCCCATCTGTGTGCATGTGTGTGTCAAGTCATCTCAGTGTGAGAAACGGAAAGGAGGTGGAAATAAAGATGGGAAGGAGAAGCATCAGTGGTAGACAGAGAGAATGTAAGAAAGAGGAAAAGACAGATGAAAGGACAGAAAAAATCTTCAACTTTAATTAGGAGACAGGACATTGTAATGAAAAGCAGATAAGAGAGAGCACAGCGTCTGTCTGTGCATTAGCGCCTCTGCCTCGGTTCTGCAGGCCACTTTGATTAGGAAGCTGAATGAGAGAACATTCTGGGCTGTCCAAAAAAAAAAAAAAGACAATATCATTTGAAACTAGATAATTGGAAAGAGTGTGTAAAAGAAATGAAGAGCAAGAAAACAGAAGCTTTGTAGGACTTTAGAGAGGGTGAGACAGAGCATCTGATTAACTGCCTGGGCTCTGCTTCCCAGAATCTAGTGCTACTATAAACTTCTTTGAACTTTGACCTCCTCACTGACCTGAGTTGAAATGGAGTCATATATTAACGGGCTGGTGACAGGCTATAGCCTGGATACACTTGAAAGCTTTCAAACTAAGGTATGTATGTTTTCTTACACACCAAGTCAGTGTTAAAATCCATCTGATGGGTGTGTTCCATTGCCTCACAGTCATGTCAAATCTTCTACAAAAAATATGACTGAAACAGTAACCAGTTAGTCCGCAGAGAACAGTCCTAGATGGCAAACTTGGGTAAATCCAATAGACTCTGATTATAAAACTGGTTCCATTTGCACATGCATGAGTTTCAGTACTAGAATATCTCCGATTGCATAAACATGTCAACTTTGGCACTATGTTTGGCAGGACCTCAACACTACTCATCACTCTGAGAGCACCATCCTCATGGTGGTAGCACTGTCAAGATTTCAACAGCTGAAAATGGTTGGAACCAAATACAGGACAATCCTCTGCAAGATACATGAAACTGAAGCAGTGTTTCAAGTTCCAACAGGACAAAGAACCTGAACTGACTGCCAGCTGAGAGTCTATTTGCATACACCAACCTGCGAAGTGGAACACGCTCAAATATCAAGATCCAGATGAGCAAAGCTGACAGAAAAATCTCTTGGGTGACTCGAAGCTGTAATCACAGCCTTAGATGGTTCTACTATTTACAGTATTGATCCAGGGGGGGGGGGGGGGTTACTTATACAAGCAACAAATGTCTTCTTTTTGATGAGTCACAAAAAAAATATTTTGCAGCTTCAAATGCAAGACAGTGTGTGTGAATTAAACAGAAAAAAATAATAAGCCTTAATTATGCCTACTTCAGTTAGGTTGTAACATTTCAGTATGTGGAAAAGTTGAATATCCAATTCAAAATAGTTTGCCTTGTTATACTGCAGTACAAACATGGTTATGGTAAAATTACAATCAAGCTCAGTAAAGCATTACTTTATCGTAACCTTACTAGTTCTTAAGAAGTGCCATGCACGTGCACAAAGTTTGCCATGTGATTATGTCCAGCTGGCATGGCTTGGTATCAAATGTAAGGAAAACTTTCTGACTACGTATTTTGTCTTCACACTATTATGCCTCGTTTAGACAGTACTAGCAGAGAGAGGGCTATGGGAATGCTTCAACTTGGTTCAACGTAAGCAGACATCGCCAGATGGTTTGGCGTTGCCAGGAATCTGAGTTCCAGACTATGAAACTGATTCTGGAATGTCAAGTGTGACAGCGCCAAGACAAGACAGACTAATTCGATGGCATCATTTGAGAAATCGTGCAGAAAATGCGGCCACTACTCATGGTGGTATTCCAGTGTTACATACGCCATAAAGTTGTAGAACTATTTAAAGATGTTTGGCTGCAGGAGGACTTGTTCGACGTGCAATGAGGCCAGATTGTGGGCCAATGTTGAATCTACGTCATTATCAATGTCGTCTGAATTTTAAATTTCTGAAGGGCACAACGAGTTTTGTACATAATTGAACTACCTTACTGATGTGACAAAAATTAAATCCGCAAGTAATTTATATGTGCAACATTTATTTTGTTCATGAGTATATTTGGGCCAGAGTCATACCACCTTAATCCACTGTGAAACTGCTTAAACGCTCTGTGTGGAACTGAATCGCTCCAGTTGCCATCTACAGGATATGAGCAGATGCTAAAAAAAAAAAAAAAAACCTGAATAGATGAGCAAAAAAAAAAAAAACCCTGCGTGTCCTCTTGAGAGTGTTTGCTTGCACTGCACAAATTCATTTCTCCTCTACTCCACTGATTCTGTGAACAGGCAATCAAAAGTCTTTCATCTTTCTCCCACTGGCCACGCTGATTCAACAAAATCAATCACCAACCATGGAGAACACAATACAAAAATCTACAGTCGATGGCTGATTCCGCTGCTGTGTCAGGCCGTGAGGATGTAAGAGTGAGTAACTGTGTCTGAGGATACAGGAAAGACAGGGTCTCTGTTTAACACATAAGAGCTCAGACCCACTTCTCCTTTAACGGAAATTATAGGGGACATGTCACAGACAAAATGGACCACATGGAACACATTTTGAAAGACGTCACATGGCATTATCCCTGACAATTTTAGGGTTAAAATGACTATGTGACAGATCACAGCTGTATTTTCTTTTTTTTATGCCTCATCGTCTCATCTCTATACCGCGTTATCCTGTATACAGGGTCGCGGGCTCTGGAGTCTATCCCAGGAGACTTGGGGAACGAGGCGGGGAACACTCTGGATGGGGTGTCAATCCATCACAGGGCACAGACATACACACACTCATTCACATATTACGGGCAGTTTGGGAACACCAATTAGCCTAAACTGCAGGTCTTTGGTCTCTGGGAGGAAACTCACCAAGCATGAGGAGAACATGCAAACTCCATGCACACAGAGATGGAAATCGGACCTTGGAGGTGCAAGGCGACAGTACTAACCATTACACCACCGTGCCGCCTAATACTTATTCATGAGGTCTAATTACTGATTTTACCAAGTTTCAGTATTTACTTCCTATTGTGTGAGCAGTACTTAACTCTGAATGCAGCCTTGAATATGGCCATGCGTCCTGACAAATTTTCACCAAACTAATTTTCGATATTGCTGAATTTAATGCCAAACTGCTACTGTTCCCTGATTGTAGGAAATCATGAAGCTTGTCATCAGAGTTTGTGCTGTGCTTCATGGTAGTGGTCAAAAAACATTCAGCCATAAAAATTAAGCTTTTTTTTTTTTGCTGACAAAAAAAAGCATCATATCTGTTCATACGTTATTGAAAGCTGGATCATAGCAGTTTGTAGGTGGTTTGAGCCTCTTTGTAATGGATCATAAGATGTGCTTACATGGACCATAGTAGTCCAGTAATAACTGAATAGTAGCCCAGGTGGCATAAAAATACATCAAGCAAACACCCTAATCAGAACATATCGACCAAATCCGGGGTGATCATAATGAATTTTCAAGTGTAACGAGAGGCATGGTGTCTTCCAGGGGAGAACATTTACTGCGTTTACCTTCATCCACTGGGTCTCTAACTGAAATGGCTCTCCATTTCACACACAGTAAAGCATCCAATAAAGTGTAGATGAGACTGACAGATAGATGATTTTAGTAGACAGATGCATCTCATCCACAAGTTGGTGACAAGTTATCCATCGATTTTTCAAAAGATCAGGCGTTCCACTCTCTGAATTTTCACAACAACAAATGCCATGGGCTCGAAGCCACCTCAGCTGGGATCATCCACAGACATACACCCTTCTTTAAAATGCTGTGTGCTTGAGATTTTCTGTAAATGTCAATCGGTTTTATGCCTTCATTCACAAGAAACTTCATCACAAATCCCAGTTTGACTTGGACACCGCTCGTGGATAAATCATAGACAATTGTGTTGGTTCATAAATGGTTCATGACGGTTCAGCATGAGTGTGGCACGATTCACAGTGGAGTTGAAAGTGACTACATCACAGTCGCAAGTACACTGTACCATTTTGTAGCTAATGTGTAGCCAATTCGTAGATGATTACAGCATGTTATGTCACAAAGACGAGCAACCAAGAACCGAGCGTTTTAATCCAGGACAATTCGATATGCTCTCATGAACAGCATGGAATTGTGGGATGTGGACTACAAAAAAAATGTACAACATAAACACAATAAAATTACTCAGTTAAGTAAAAAAAGTAAAATGTTACTTGTTAAAATAGATTTTAATTAATTATGAATGCAATAAAAGATCAAGGAGCTTTTCATTTTATACTACAACAGACAGGAGAAACATTAGCAGCAGTGTTACTGTGTGACTTTCTTAATTAAATAAAATCTTGAAAAACCAATAATCACGATTTTCTCATAAACTCTCATCATTTCAAATTTTTTACACTGAGGTGCTCATCAAGGCAAGTTTATTCACTGGAGATGCATACAAGGCTAAGTGCTATGATTTCAGCCAGGATAGAGCATGAGGTCTGTGAGAAATTTTTTCACTTTTTGAAAGCATGATTAAAGTTAAACAATTGTGTTCACGTTAGTTTAGTCCTGAGGTTCTGCCTAATCAGTGCAGAAATAAAGGTTAGCTCTATAAAGCAAACTCCTCTAGAAACTCGTTCTGCTTCGCTCCTCGCTCTGTTGCTTCACTCACAGATTTGTAGATTAGACTTCAAACTAAAGACCCATGAAGTAAGTGTGTATGGCTGACTGTGCACAGTCACAATTATTCTTGCCTTTCTTTACATTTATCATGGGAAAGAATCCACCTAGCCTGACATCACATTTTTCAAATTTGTGTCAATTCCGTGTAACAGCGGTTCGACTGTTCAATGCATTTTAGGTGGAATGTCCGCTAAATTACAGGAAAAACAAAACAAAACACTGAAGCACATTAGGATTCGTGCATGGGGCATGTGGCATTTTCATAATTTATGGTAAGGGTGAACTCTTTTTTATATATTTTTTGAGTACAAAATTTTACATTTTTGAAAGAGCAAAAGCAAAGAGTTTGCTTTAAAACCGGGGCCAGGGCTAATCTTTATTTATTGACCAATTCAGCACAACCTATTCACATTACAGTATTTGACACTTTATTTGAAGCACTGAAAACATCTGACAGACCTCATGTTCTGTCATGGCTGATTATCACTTACCGTCACAATTAGTGATGACTAGTGTACATTAAAATGTTTTGGATATACGTAGTGTGATAATTCTTAGTCTTAGACTACTAATATATTTGTTGATGACTTGACTTTATTTTTTACACAAGTAATATTACAAAAGTGATGTATGCCGTGAGTAGAGTAAGGTTTGCTGAGCTGGTGTTTTGCTGATCTAGGCTTGTAGGCTAATGCAAAATCCTGCACATATGGTCCTTCCTTAACACACACACAAAACAATGCACTGGTTGCAAATTAGCCATATCACTGACTTTTGATATAAATCTTCTCTAATAAACATTTAGCTCTGTCCTACAAAAAGCCTGATTAGTTTGCACAACAGCAAACACATCTCTCAGCAATTCAGACAGAATAAATACAGAACTTAAATGACATTTCTTGGTTGCGAATTTAAACGAGACTCTTATGCTTTTAATGAGGCATCTTTTTTTATCATTTATTTACAACTCAGTATCTAGGTGAACATGAGGTTGAATAGAGGAGATTTGTGTGTGCCTGCTTTCACTGATGGACTGTATAGAAAAGCACTCAGTAAACTTTAATTTACTAAATGACTTCTCTCGCTGGACGAAGTGTGTGTCTATGTCTTTCTCAGTGTGTTAGTGTGAGATAAAGAAAATAATCAGAGAAAAAAAAATCGACATTTAATTACAATCACAATTAACCTAGGGAGGGTCATTTCCCACTGACTGATCGGCTGATCACCGGCCAGAGTAAATAAAACTGAAAAAATTCTCGGCACTTGTCGAACGACTGGCTCATCTCTATTATAATGGTTAAAAAAAAAAAAAAAAAAAAAATATGTGGTGATACGTGAATCAGCACACAAAGGAATCACAATTCATAACTGAATAGATTTTTTCCCGCATTTTCATCAGTTAGGGTAGAACACACACGCACGCATGTACACGCATACACTGAAAGACATCTAATTTACCTGTCACTACTGCTACTGAAAAACTGTTCATGACGTGAAGACCAATGAGCTAAGGGCACCATTTAAATACTATAAGCCTTCTCAATAAATATGTGTATTTATATACACGTAGCAGAGTGTTTATTTGTGTAAACAAGTGAGAATAAGTTACTGTCTATATTAACTGACTATATTTGTGTGTGTGTATGACCTTGATATGTGCAGTTGTTCTAGCGGTAGCCTTATGTCAGTCTCAGCCTTGGAAAACATCCAGAGCAGCAATAACCTGCCTACGGTAACACGGTCCTTCATATATACATCCATGAGGATGTGTGGTAAATCCTCGTGCCTTCAGAACTCTGTGTGTGTCCTGAATGCTTACACCACTGCCCTTCATATGCCTCCCTAGATTTGCTGAGACTTTCCTCTCTCTTTCTTCTCAAGGCCCTGAAACACCACTTAATAGCCTCATACATCTGAAGACCTTCAAAACAGCCCCCTCCTTCCAGCCACCCCCTCGACCTCATTTAGGAAATTTTAGTGCTCACTCAGGAGGACTGGCTCAGAACATTACCAGGGTTCAAAGAGAAACATTTTGGAAACATTTTCCATTTTAGTTTTGACGCCTGGGGAGAGATTGGATGTTTAGTCTCCGTTTTCATGGTGACAATAGGAGCCCACAATTATTTGTCAGAAACCTTGTGCGTCTCCCTAATAAATGCAACGACCTTTGTGGTGAAGACAGAATAATAATTTACAGAAAGACTCAGGCTTAGCGTCTTCTGCATGCATATTGTATGGCTAGTTCTGTGGTAAAATAAGTCCTCAGAAAAGGAGCCCTATTTCTTAACACTTAGAACGAGTACTCAGGTCAGTAAAACTGTTTAAATAGATTAATCAAGCTTATAAACTGATTTTTTGTTTTTTTGTTTTAACCCTACCACTTTTTTGAGTTCCTTGCTTTCTCTGGAGCCCTCAATGACTGATCTTTATATTTAAAAAAAAACTGCAAATATTTATTTATTTATTCATTGTGGGTCTTAAGATGCCTATGAACTGTAGAATTAACCAAGTTCTGTTTAGTTTTTCCTGTTTGTCCAGTGTTTATTACTGTTAAAGTCATTATTCCCGAAAAGAAAATGAATGTAATTTATTTTAAACAGTTACTTTAATATTATGACGTTTAATTCATCCAGTATTACGTATGCTTGGGTGTCTGGACTTGTCTGTCATCCAACAGTCTCCATCTGTAATGTTAAGATCACACACGACCAGTTATTTTAACTCATACTGAGTTAAAATCTCTCATAACTCATGCGATGTGTAACATTACATTAGACATCCAAAAATATGTGAGTGACTAAAAACATTTCGAAACATTAACACAAGTTTCTTAAAATGGACTAAAATCCAGGAGGTTACCTTTTATGGTTTTGCACAGAAACCACAAGAAGAAACTCCTTCGAATGCCAAACCTTTGGATAACAATGTACTTTACTATTTTAGGACTTTAACCTTGCGCTCCATGCTCTGAATGAGAATGGCTGCTTACCAGAGGCATGGGTTCCAGAGCAGCAGCACCAGGTGGCCGGGGTTGTCCAACAGCCAACAGAGGTGCCAGGGCGGCTGGGGCCACGCCATTTTGCTCAGCCTGGTCGAGCTCACCCAGCTGCTGTGTTATGGAGTCCATCTCCTCCTGGAGTTTCTCGGTGTGGACGCTGATCTCGGCAATCTTCTCTGCAGCCTGTGCTGTCAAAAACGCCTCCTTCAAGTCTACCAGGTGAAGCACACGCCACTCCTCCAGACGCACCAGCTTCTGTAACTCGTCAAACTGCTGGTTCACGTAGCGCTCCAGCTCCTCAGGGCTCATCTAGAGGGAGAAAAAACAGTCAAAGCAGAGAAGGAGACAAGAGTGAGCGAGAGAGAGATGACATAAATTCAAAGAGAAAAAGATAATTGGAGAAGACATTGACACAGACTTGCCAAATGAGCCAAATCTAATTTCGGCCCTCTGATAAAAATTGCAAAATGGAAATATGGGGCACAGGCACCGATGGAAGAGCTGAGGACTAATGTATGTGAAGAAAGGGAGGACGTGGGTAACAATTATGAGATAACATGATTGAGGGCCTGGAAGTCCAGAGACGGAAATTAGTCAAAGAGCTTCAGAGATCAAACTTGTCATTTTAACAGGAAATAGTGAGGGTTTTTCACGTCCCATTTCACAATAAGGACTTTGGCTTTGAGTGCCGCAATTCTACACCATCTGTTCAGTTTGCTGCATTTAAGTGTACACCGGTAAACCCCATTCCTTACTTCGCCTACTTCGGATTTGTTTACAATCACTAATTAGAAACCATATTTTTACAGCTAAAGCACTATGACTTAACCTCTCATAACCATACCATACCTCGCAATTTTCCCCCCTAGTACAGATCTGGTACTACTGTAGGTGAACAGTGCTTGCCCCATTCCTTTTCCTTTGATACAAGCCCAGATTTATTAGCTAAAACTGTCTTTACACATTAGCATGTCTCTCTCTCCCCCTGCATCACGAGGCCACATTCCTAACTCCAACTGGCTGAAAATGCTATAGATTTTCATTAATTCTTTCCTTTATTGTCTATACCGCTTATTCTGTGTTCAGGGCGATGGGGGCCTGAAGCCTATCCAAGGAGACTTGGGGCACAAGGAGGGGTACATCCTGAACAGGGTGCCAATCCATTGCGGGGCGCACACACATTCGTAGGTGGCAATCAAACCCTCAACCCTGGAGTGCAAGGCCACACTGCTAACCACTACGCCACTGTGCCGCTGATATAGATTTATCCTTTTTTTTTTCCTGGGCAAGCTGAAGTTTTATTACTTGGATAACGTTGATGATTAGGGAAACCAAAAATAATCCATGAATAACGAAGAGAATCAGTTCTTCAGAAGTAGGGGGCACACAAGTCAATTAAATGCAGAGACAGAGATGGTTCTTTGTTCTTTGATGGTTCTTTCTGTCGATGGATTTTGTCATTTATTTTTTGAGCCTAGCCTTGACTGTCTTTCATACACCGCTAATTCCAGCTACTCTTGAACACTAGCGGATTCAGTATAAAAAGGATACAAGATGTAAGGGCATGTTTAAACTTTAGAGCAACTGTTGTCAATGTGCAAATGTTCGAAGATTCTGAATGAATCAAATACATTATTCAAATCCTGGAGTACAACACTCTAATAAAATTTTTAAATGTTCAAGCTCCCACAGCTGATTATGTAGTGGTTGAGCTCTACAACCAATGCAAACACATGCTGGTTCTTAAAAAGGCTGACGGATACCTGAACCTACTGTATATCGGCACGGTATCCATGGAAAAGGGGTATCAGGGGAGTAAAAATGGCTATAGACCTCCAGTGAGTGCAGAATCTATTCAAGAAAAGAAATACTGACTACAAAGAGCTGTCAATGAGAGAAACACATTAGAGGCACATTAACTGCAAATGGCTTTGAAATGGCCGTCACCTTAGCCAGAGTGATGGCCCCTGTCCAAGTGAGTGCTTTTTCCAGGAAGATTTCCTTCACTTTCTCTCTCCCTGCTATTGGCATTTCTCTGTGACTATAATCAGACTGTCGAAATTACATGCCAACTCAAAACAGAGAGAGAGCGAGAGAGAGAGAGAGAGAGAGAGAGAGAGAGAGGGAGAGCCCTTTTCACCAATGAGTGTAAATGTAAAAGAAGCACTTTAATGACTTTAAGCCCTGAACTATTCAAGTAGATAGTTAAAAGAGAGAGAGAGAGAGAGAGAGAGAGAAGGAGGTAGAGATGAAGGGAGGTTTGGCTAGACTACACCATGATTCTTCAGTTCATGCCTTCCCTGTTAAAATTTTTATATCGCTAAAGATTTTATAATGTTGCATTAAACAGTTTGGCAGATTTGTGAAGCACATGCACACGTGCCCCTTATTCCATTACTGTATCCATGGCCTTCACTAAGGACATTAAACACACATGAGAAAAGAACGGGGAGAGCATGATACATACTGATTACATTTGCTGTACATCTGTTGGTCTTGTGTTATTTTTTTAAACGTTTTAAAATAAGCAGAATATTCCTACTGGAGAAGAACAGTGTAAGAGCCAGAACCCTCCATGGATCAGCATGCATATATAATCTAATACGTCTAAACTTCCTTCAAATAGCTCTCCATCTTCCCAGAGGAAGACCGAGATATAAGCTGGCAGACGCACAGGTCGAAAAACATGACCCCTGAGGCAACACCCGTAATTAAACAGGCACACTAATGAGCTAACATGCCCCAGGAATGATCTTGTACATCACTATGCCGAATATTTATTTCAGAATTTGGGCATAACGATTGGAGGAGCTGTGCATTAAAAACAGTTTGTTTGTTTTTCTTTTTTAAAAGTGAATTCAATGACCTTAAGAAACTCTGATTCACAAAGTTTACATGCAGAGGATTTGACTATTTACTTTATTTATTACTATATAATCTTTTAAGGCCAGAAATGAGTTCTGCCCTTAAAGCAACACATACAGTACATAATTTCAACATCACTTAATTTAGGGGAAAGGGTAGGATCTTTGTGTTATCTTATATGACAACTAGAAAATGTGATGGTTCATCTGGCAGTTTTGAGAACAACAAGTTTTTGCCAAAGATTGACGGAGAATATTTGGTGCATGTCTTCTTTAAGCCATAAGAGAGTCAAAAAGCACAACTGCTTATAAATAATATGTCAAAATTGTTTGGTCATATTAGTCACATATTAGTGACTCCACAGCCTCCACAATCTAAATATGCAATTTAGTATCGATATGTTAGTTATTATTTTAAAAAGATAGTAGTCATGTTTTGTTGCACATACATTTTGTTTTAATTTACATAGATTGTTGAAGATTGAAGAACACATTAAAAATAGTTTATAGTTGAGTTCAGTTCAGTTTATAGCATCATCCTCTTCCTCTACCAGTTTCACTTTGGTACAGGAGGACTGTGCCTTATTATAGTAATCTACGGCTGATGGAGTGACGACAATTGCAGTTAACAGCCTGCAAACACCCTTTATCTTCTCCAGTCCATCAAACACATTCAACTCATTCACTGCAGTTGCAATTTTGGCCAGACGGTTCCACTTCACTGATCACGTGACAGACAGAAGCCATTTTTATTTATTTTTTAGACATGTCACATTTTTGAAATGCGGTCATTGACTGTCAAAACCGCACAAGTTCAACACAGGAGGATGGACTGCAATAAAAAAATATAAAAAAAATAGATAACTTTGTGTGCCTGAGAAAAGTATTTTGCCAGATTGAGTAAAAGTCCAAAAATAGAGCTTATTGAATTTCAGAAGAAGCAAAAAAAAGAAGAAGGTGTCTTTATTAGTCAAATACACATTACAGCATAGTTAAATTCTCTCCTTCGCGTATCTCTGCTTGTTAGGAAGCTCTGGTCAGATCACAAAGTCAGCCATGCTATGGTGCTCCTGGAGCACAGGAGGTTAAGAGCCTTGCTCTAGGGCCCAACAGTGGCAGAGGCTTCAACCTTCATACCAGTACCCCACAGCCTTAACCCTTTACCTCCAGTACTGAGTTACAACTGCCCTGCCCATGAAAGCTGTCCAATATCCAAATGGGAAACTTCACAAGTCTTACATCTATAATTACCTCTTACTTCTATACTGTCATAATCTTCATTTCCATATGAAACCCTGATAGGTTTAAACTTTATCATGCAGCCTAATGTTCAATACTCCCACCAGATTTGTATCTATTCCTGTGTTTTTTTTTTTTCACCAAACGCATCAAAACTACTATTTCTGAGCTTTAACCATGAGTGCACTTACATTGCTTTGGAATGATATAATTATTAATATTTTCTAAAATATAGGGTGACTTTAAGCTCTTGTAAGCTTCTCACGCACCCAGAGCCTCTTACCCTTATAAGAACTGGACTAAGCTGAGCAGAAAAATAGCAGATTATATAAATAAAGAGGCAATCGCTATGTGTGTGTGTGTACCCGCACACATAAATAAGACTAAAAGAGAAGAAGCAAGAAAAGATGATGACGAGAAATACAGAAGGACAAACAGGAAGAAACAGGGGAGGCGGAGGAGGAAAAAGGGTTGTCTGAAGTCTGAAAGCCAAAGCTGAATATTTCAGCATATTATTCAACAGCATTCCGGGAGACAGCACCAGGTAATGCTAGTTCCTTTTCACATGGCGTTCAGATTAATCTCTTATACAACTCTTTTATAATACTCACTGGTGCTGAAGTTCTTGAGACTAAAAAGCACGCCATACAAAAAGTACACTAATCACACCTGTGATTCCATTTCCAGTCGGGATACAGAGAAAAAAAATTCTCATAGTGCAAGTATGAGAGTTGCTTAAAATATATATGCTGTCAAAATCGAGGTGGTGATGAAATGTGAGATGCTTGCAGACTGAAATGCAGGACGACTGGATAATTTCCAGGCATATTTCTGAGAAGTTACTGGAGGATGTGTCTGAAGGAAACTAATCAAAGTCATAGTGGAGTAAAGTTCGTTTCTACTCTGAAGTTGAGATGTTTAAACAGTAGCACATCTTGATCGCTTTTATTTCTCATAGTAATTTGCCTTTGAGTGTAATTAATTAAAGAAAGACACATCCTATATTTTATAAATTTTTACAAGGTTCTTTCTAGTCAAACCAGCACTTTTGATTGTGCAGAATTACAGAACACAGGTACAAGAGAAAAAACTCCCTTTATTTCTCTATATAATCCCACTGTCACACTAATTCACTTATCCCAGTGATTGGATGCCATTGAGGTAGAAAGGTCTCAGTACACTGGAGCCATGATTGGACTGTCTGCTTCACGTCTAAAACGCAGACCTCCCAGAAACACCTTTGATGGCCCAAACATGTGGAAATGGCTTGGACAGATTGGAGAGATGTGGCAATAACTCCTAGCAAAGACCCAGATATGTGCAAGTGGTATAAGTGAAAGATTGTATGTACAGGTCAAACAGACAGATGTGTATCTTCTGCCTGTTGGCATCAAGTGTCCACTGATCAGGCATTCTACTTTACCAGGTTTGCCATTCACGGATGTACGGCCTTCTTTAAAACATCTGCACCATTCAAATGTTTTACTGCAGCGAAGAGTCTTTTCACTGTACCGTGCTTGACGTTTTCTGTAAACGTCAATCGTTTTCATGCCTTTATTCACGAGAAATTTAATCACAGGCTCTGGTTTGACTTGAACGCCTCTCACAGTTCATGCAGTTTTTTTCTTTTTAAAAATCCTTTAAGCATTCAGATGGGTCTCAAATTGGTGTGTACAAACAAAAAAAAAACATGAGAAAAAAATAACATTCCCTTATAAAAATTGAAATTAGATATTACCTTTTGGAGGAGGAGCGAAATAAAGGGCGTTTAAAGTACAGAATGAAGAAATGGCATTATCTAAAGGGTATTTCAACTGGAACATTAACACACTTTAGGGGACCTCTGAGACCTGTGTTAACTTGTTAAAAAAATTTTGACTTTCAAAAGGGTCGACATTAAATTTCCTTCCACTATGCTAAATACTGTAACACTAAATTGTTCTCACAAAACACTTGGTGTATTATGAACATGGGATTTGTCTTGTAGTTTAACCCGCCATCAGAGCTGCTAATGTAGAAATTTAATCAGCACCTTTTGACCAATACCAGCTGTGATCTTAACGCTGTAGTGATGCTAACTGCCTAGGCCACACTGAAGTGCCATAATGCAAACCTGGACAGATACATCTGATACATTCATAGCAAAATGTTTATGGAACTATTGTATTTATTTATTTTTTACATAACCAGATGAAGTCTCAAAAAAGAAACAAAAATAAATAAACAAGCAAACAAACAAAAACTCTTTTTTCAAGAGAGACCTGCCAGCAGGGTAGTGTATATAGTTTCAATAAGCACAAAGATAACAACAAATAGATGGAATAAAAAGATATGGAAAATAGCAATTATCTACAGCAGTGTTTTCCATTGGAGACAGCTTCCATACCCTTTAAACCTGATTTACATTCTAGTAGTGAAGCCAATTAAGCGAATTTTTGGTCCTTTTTGTACACTGCTGCATGATGAAGGGGCAGAATGCTTATATTATCTTCCGCCCAGTTCTGTCCCTACGTAGGAATAAGCCAGCTGTTTATTTATTTTTATATATATATATTCATTTTTAAATGTTTACCTTCATTATAACTTCTCACTGTATGGTTTATGTCCACTTGAGAAAAACTAGGCTATATACAGAACAAAACACATGTATTTTTATTATTGTTTGGAATTATAACCTTTGCCAAGACTTGGTAATGAAGAAATTAAAAAGTGTACTCTGGAGTGTGTCCATATTTTAGGGGAAAAAAACCCTCCTCTCTTTCCTCAGAGAGCAAGATGTAATCTTTAAATTAACCATTACCTCATCTCGCCATATAAATATCACACTTGGTAGTCAGTCTGGCGCACTTACATCTGGACTAGTCCACTTGTTCTTGATCTTCTCTGACATTTCTTGAGTGCATGCGAGCAGGTCAATGCCCTCTTTACTCTAAGAGAGAGAAACAAATATAAGAGAAAAGACATCTGAGAGACATACTTTTCTGGTCATCACACAGTATCCGCATCCAATAGGGCTGCCTAAATGACACACGGCTTTAAGTGTAAATGAGGCACAGAGCAATTGACTTCTAGCCTTTATATAGCGTTCTATTTGTCGAAGATTTTTTGAATCAATAAGATGATCCTTCATATCCTTTATGATCCTTCTATATCCCAGACAGCGAACTGGGTTTAGCTTCATTTTTCTAAACTGGGTTTAGCTTCATTTCTTTTTTGATCAGTGTGTGTGCTTTTTGTGTTGCAATTTTCTCACACTTTGTCTAATTAAATGTTTAATGCCATGTCTTGCTTAACAAGGAAAATAAAGAGTAGAAAAGTGCTGCATCGATACTGGTCTCAACAGCCTTATTGCTACCAGTTGTAGAATTCCACTGTTTCTGTGTGTAACAGTTAATTAAGGTTGTTATTGATTTGCTACCTTGTTACAGTGTCCTTAATGCCAGTCTTTAATCTCTTGCATCAGCATATTCTAAAATGTAAACCTGTCTGATATGCTACATCAGTTCACCGCACATTTTCACTACATGGTCAAAAGTATGGGGACACCCTTTATGAACAGCACATGAAAGAGGACTGGGGTGCGGATTGCAAACCGGTTCCTTCCCTACAGGTGGTAACCATTTCGAGGAACCAGACATTTGGTTCAGCAGGTGTGTTAGTAGGAGTTTGTATGCTTACAGTTGCCGCTGTACGATATTTCTCACTGATCTGGATAATAAGCCTGATACAGGGTGATTCACTCGAAAGAGGCCCAGAAAATTCTGTAATAACTCTCGCTATGATGAAGCATTCTGAAGCAAAAAAAAAACCTTGATACATATCTTGACGCATGTGCAATCAATTGCATTACATGAGATGCTGGAAGTGGTTTTGTGCCAGACACATTTCGATGCGGCGCTCCGTATTTCTGAACGCATCGGCAACGATAGCAGCAATTTCACGTTGGATGATTTCCTTCAAATCTTCATGGTCAGGAAGACCATATTTCATCCCAAATTCACTCTGACATCGCTTACTCAAATTGGTGACCTAATCGGCCCTCATTGTGTAGACACGGTGTTAATTACTGCACACCACCATCCTGGTGAGAAGTCGAGTGACTGAGAGAAGGGGTACGGCGTTAAACGGCGCAATGGCCGTCTGGCGTCTATCTTATCAGTCTGACTCTGGCGCATCCTGGCGTGTTCCCACCCATGATTGTGCTTCTAAGTTGCTATAATATTAAGAAAGTTGATCTCTTGGTCAAGATTATGGCTGTGCTTTTACATTTGCACGCAAAAACTGGGATGAATGTTAAGTATCATTGCTTACATTAGTATGTTAGGTTGACAAAGTAATAAAAGCACAAAAGAACAGAAATCTAATCCTGACTTTGCATCTTTATCTTCAATTATAAGGATGACAAGAGTCCTCTCTGTAAGTGGAGCCATTTTGATTAATAACCATGTTAGGACTGAATGTAGATCAGGATTTCAGATTTCACTTCCCGATATCTACATTTAGAACCCACCATTTTTAGTGATGAAATTATTGGCACATTTGGTTGACGGGTGCTTCTTTTTGCCCAGGTATGGCATGTTTAAAAAGGTAATAGCGCTGAATGTGTACATGTCTGAGGCCTGGGTTACTCCTGAGAAAACTGCATACGATGGTAGAAATGATGAAGACCAGAAAGCTGTCTATGGGAGAATACTAAACAATTTTGAAGCTGAGTAAAGACTGAAAGTCAATCCAAGGACAATTGAAGACAAACACTGTGAGAGAAAACCACAAAAAAAAACATCCAATGTCATCACCAACAACCTCCACAGGGCAGGTGTAAAGCACAGTCTACTGTTTGAAGAAGACTTGGAGAGAAGAAATATAGTGGGTGTAATACAAGATGCAAACCTCTCATCAGCAGTGTGAATCAGACGTTAATCTACAGCAAATATGATGGAAAGGACAAAGTGTGAAGAAAGGATCGGATCATGATCCGAATCATAGGAGTTCACAGAGGAGGTGGTGTCATGGCTTGAGCTTGCATGACTACTCCTGGAACAGACTTACTTTACTGATATAACTCGCGATTGCCTCAGTAGAATAAATTCAGACATCTTCAAAAAAAATTCTGTCTTCCATTTCACAGAGAAATGCATCCAATCTAATTTGGAGGAACTTCGCAGTGCATCAAAGCAATGAGCACAAACACTCAGCGAACAGATGAAAGTGGGTCGCAAACTTGCTGCAGTTATTGCAAGCATGGTACACACAACCAAATATTAAGTGTGATTTATTTTACTGCTATCCATTCCAAGACTTTTGCTCATTAAAATGTGTTAGGTCTGCCCTCTGAAGTGCAAAGTTCTAAGTAGTTTAACACATCCAGAACTAAATATTAGGAAATAAGATGTGAAATTCTAATCTATTGTCTTGTGGTCTCCTGTCTAAATGTCTTATATAGTAAAAACATCAGCATTGACCTCGCTGTCCCAATGCTTTTGCAGGGGACTGTATTTTGATCTTGGCACTCCATAAAAGCTAAAGCTGTATATTTTGGTGATTACCTTTGCTATTGCTGAAACATATAAAGATCATGGTATGTACACATTTTACTCATGTTAAATTTAAGAAAAGAAATCTAAAACTTTAAGATTTTGTGTTGCATGAACTGTCAGTGAAACAGCTATCATGCATCAGACCATTAGAGTGATGATGGTCTGAACACATGCTTGCAGTGTATGAAAATTTGGAAATGGCGTTGTGCTGTTTATGGGCTGCTGAAGGTGTTTTTTAAGCAATCGTCAGTAAATCATATGTAGGATGATGCGTGTGCTTTATGAGCCATATTTACACTATGTTTTGCAAGCTATATTACGCCACTCTAACATCCATTCAATCTGGTTTCAAACTTTTTTTTTTTTGCATCATCATCATTATCATTGTTGATTGTGAATTTAGCAGACTTCAGAAAGCTGAATTCACACAGTCAGACTGGTTACTTAAACATCATAATATTGAGAGGGAAATTTGGTGTACCGTATTGTAATCAAGCAAATTCAATCAAGATTTTCTTTTCTGTTCGTTTTGCATTGTGCCGAGCGGATTGACATTGGTCAATGCTTAGTGAACACTTGTGAAGAACATATTATCTGAGCAAGACTGCTGAATGGTTGTTTGGTGTGCATATGAAAATCAGAAATGTGTTTAGAACATTATTATTTTAGCATTATCTGCTTAATGTAAATCTATAGAATTAAGTTTTTTCTCTCTCTCTTTTTTTTGCTTTCCCTTTAACGTAAGAACGATTAAATTAATGTTATTCATGTCATATTTAATTTTAGAATATATATATTTTATTTAGGTATCAGGTATGTGAAAGTGAAATTTTTCAAGCAAGCTTCTATTGGTCAATATTTTCTGCGTATGAATATAATTAAGCTATAATAAAGAAGAGGAAATAAAATGATAAAATCTTTCTTTTGTAAAATCGATTAACATTCAAGGTTAACATTCATATTTTATAAAACTAAAAATGTTACTTTCATTTTTATACAATATCCCAGCAATTAAGGCCTTCGAGTCGCACTGACCTTCTGCCACATGTAGGCTTCCCGGAGTGTTATGATCTCGTGTCCTCTGTGCTCTCCCTGCACAGCACACAGCACACACACAATCTTTTCATCCTGTTTGCAGTACAACGAACCCTCCTGTCCGTGTTCCTTACATCTCAGTCTTTCTACCGTCACAGTGTCTCTCTTTCCTGATTCATACACGCTCTGCTCCTCATCCTGCTCCTTCATCCCCTCACCTCCACCTCCAGCACCCAGCTGGTCTTCATTTGCCTCGGGTTGAGCGCTGATGTGGCCGTTGACATTTAGTCTAGGCTCTGAGGGGTTGTAGGGCTGAATGGGATGTCTTGTGCTCCGTGTGTGTTTTTCGGCGTGGACGATGCAGAAGGCGAAGCGGCAAATCACACACATTTGCGCAGCGGGCTGGGGTTCATCTGGCTCACACGCATCACACGTGCCGTCCATCTGAGGCAGGTCATCTTCATCGCTGCATCTATCCCGGCATGCTCCAGGAGGATTCATATTGGAAAACAGGAGAAGGATGGGTAGCAGTCTAGGAAGCGAGAGAGTAGTCCCAGGGAAGCCTAGAAGGAGAAAAGAACAATTTAAAAATAGCCACAGCTCAGGGAACACGGTAAACACACACAGAACAAATGTACTTTACTCAGCTTTCCACAGCTGAGCTCAAGCTCACTGCACTAAATCACTCTGACTGTTCCCCCCTGCTTTACTAACAGAAAGACGGAAAATGTAAACAAAACCTGAAGTTCTGAGAACGTCCAATCTGCAGTAGTCAAGGTAGTTATTTGCAAGTCATCAGCTCTAAAGTGCAAGCTAAGACTAAAGTTCTTAATCCTCAATGCAAATCAAGTCAAAATAAAATCTGGGCAGTGGAGGGACTTTGAAATTGTAATGCAGATTGAAGGAGTAAAATGCATTGGTATTAACTGTAAAAGAAACAATTATGCATGTAGTTTATTTAAACAGAGTTGAAAAGTTCATTATGTAGCAATCCATGTAAAAGTCTTATATGCTGGAGACATTAAGTGAAATTCTAAGCCCATGTCAGAGACTATAGTAAAGATGAGGGTGAAGTCGACTGATTCAGTAACACATCATGATTCTTTTGTGTAGCAATTCATTTATTGCCACCCTGGTTTTAAAAAGTTTTTTTTTTTTTTTTCAAAATTACATTTATATACAGTACTATGCAAGACGCTTATGTACCCTGAGTTGTTCAGTTCTGCAGAATGCTCAGTAAAACGTAGTTTTATATTTCCTTATAAAACTGCACAAATTGTACCCGACACAAGGGTCCTCAAAGCCTTGTCACACCAAACTTTGTTCCATTTGTTTCTGTTTGCAGTTTTTCAATCATCCTTGTTTTATGGCATTTATTTGCATGTGCCTAAGACTTTTGCACAGCACTGTATGTTTCCATTTGAGATTGCAAAATGTTGCCATTCCACATTTAGGGACATTCCGAACCGTAGTCCAATGCCTTAAACACTGAGCTACTCCTGACATTTGTCTATACTGCAGATGTAGTGCTTTAAACTATTCAACAGCATCCTGTGCGGTAGGAACAAATGATTTGCTCCTAGCTTGTTTAGATTTTTTTTTTAATCTGGAAAAAAAAGATTCAAGAATTTATGAAACTGCAATACAAATTGAATTGCCACATACAAGAGGTCCCTGGTGATTCCTCCTCCATTTTTGTCCAGATGATGACAAAAAATATTCGCATAATTTGTAAAATTCATGTAAAGTTTGGTAAGCACTTGCAAATATAATCATCATTAGACTGCATGTCATGTAAAATAATCAATAAGAAACAAATGGAATGGTCTAGTTTCTAAAATTTAAGGTCTTGGTTGATTCACAGAGTCAATTCATGCACTGAGCAATATGCAAGGAAATATTCCACCTTAAAAGTTGCTAGTAGCACAGTGAATATTACTGTGTTTCAGAATAATTGTCTTAGTGCTGTATAATATTCTCAGCATGATAAAAACTATTCGAAAAGTCATGTAGTCGGGAAACACAAGTGCTTCAAGGGTCTAATAGAGTAGTGTGATGAAGTCTGCTGAGTTTATTAATTAATGACACTTCATGCTTTCTAACCATCCATAGTTTACATTTAATTTTATAGAAGCTGCACAAAACTAGTTAGTGTTAGTTAGTTTTCACATATGTTTCAGCAGCGACAACTACTATTTTTTTCTTTTCTTGAGACCCACTGTTCACGTAGTTGGAAAAATGCCACTTGAGGAGGTTTGGAAACATTACAAGATTATATCTCACAGCTGACTTAGGAGACGCACGATGTGCAACCACAAGGAATCGAGATAGATAGAGAGATATATGGATAGATGGATGGATGGATGGATGGATGAGTGGATGAATCAGTAAAGTTAATAAGACCATAAAATGCAGCTTGTCACTAAGAAACCGGAAAGTGAAAGTCTTCTGTCCTGAAAACTCTCCTATGGAAAACCTACCAAACGTTTTAAGCACAGATACCAGTGACTCCCACCATAAAGTTTTTTTTGTGTGTGTGTGTGTGTGTGTGTTAAATAGTACTTTCAATTTATTTTTAATTTAAACATCCACACTACACATTCTGATGAAAAATAATTTAATCAAATAAAATCCAGCATGTTCTGGTCAATATTGGAAATTCAACAGAGCTCTGGTATAAATACCTTTTTTAGATTCTGCCCCATAGGTTGCGGTTGGTTGTGGTGCTGGTTTATCTGCTTTTGAATGCACTAACTGTTTTGATAATAGCAAAATAATATGCTTTCAGGAGCTGTGAATAATAAAAACACATTCAACCATCAGCATCCATCACAAACCCACACAGACTCTTGATGACAACTGCTTGTGATGAACAATATAACAAATATATCAGAATGCTCACAAATTACACAATAATGTCAATACTGTAAACATTCTATGACAAAAGAAGGGTGCATGGGGGAATCTTTTGAAAACTTACATGAGAAATGAGATGCCCTACAAACCAAATTAAAGGAGGCATTAAAAGGAGGTGTCTGGGATAGGCCATTAGTCTTTGGAGGTAACGCTGAGAGTTTAAATCACTTAAAGCCCCAGCTTATATTATTTTTAACGCTGAGATTGCTATGATTTAGAAACCGCTATGAATTATTAATGAATATAATTAAAGTAGCATGCACGATGAGCAGTTAAAAGGTCAGTGATGTGCATCTGAGGTGTCTTTTAGAGTTCAAAGAGTGAGCTTACAGAAAGCAATGTTAAATAATGCACTGTAATATGTAACTGGTAGAGTGCTACACCATAAACCTTTTCATATCAATACTCTATTACTATACCAATTTTAATCATAGTCTAACAATTTCGAATATTAATCTTTTGCCATATCATTTTTTACAGTTTGACATTATTGGGTAATTTGTTAGCATTAGAATAGACATGATGATATTTTTTGGTCACAGCCGCTGTCATCAGGAGTCTGTGTGGGTATGTGACTGAGACTGATGTTTGAGCGTGTTTTCATTATTCACAGTTGGAGAAGGCATTTTGCGACTACAAATCAAAACAGCAGTTGCCTTTAAAACCAGGTTGAAACGTGTTATAACACAAGCCACACAATTACCTTCAAGAACCAATTACAGGGGATGGATTTGATGAGAATGGACAGCAGCAAGGTGAACGAAACAAGAGAGAAAATTTTTAGTTTTAAAAATACAGTAGAAATAATTGATTAAAATAAGTAAGGTCACTTATATCTACACTGATCAGCCATAGCATAACATTAAATACCGTAACATTATCACATTAATATTATGAAATACATACTAGTAAATCAGTGAGAGGATCATGGGAACCTAAGGCTCACCCATACCCACGGGAGCCAAAAAACAGCCCGCCCAGTCTGTTCCCACAGAAAAAACAATGCAGCAATAAGACAATGCTGATCATGATAGAATCACAGCCCACAATCACAGTCTGCAGGTAAAGAGGCCAAGCCTACAAGCCAAGCTGGGCCAAGCCTGACCCAGCCGACAAATTCCCCAGATCTCAATCCAACTGAGCATATCTGACAAATTGGTCTGATCCATGGCACAAAAGGAACCCACACAATATTGGGCATAAAATTTTGCATTATAATATAATGGCTGATTGGTGCATTTATAGTCTACCTAAACATGATTTTATAGGAAACTACTAAATGCAATCAGCTGTTTTCTCCACTATACATTATTTAAAATTTGTCAGTGTGATCCTTCTGCACTTTCAGTCTTGGTAAGGGGACTGACAAAATGATTATAAAATTCATTTGTATCAGGACAGAAAACTTTCCATTAGTCTACTTGCAATCAATTTTTTCTAATTTTCTGTTTGGAGCTTGTAGAAATGATCAGAAGCGTTTGAGTAATGACAATGAACAGAGCAAGCAACATTCAGGAATTTAATAAACTCTTAAGGGTGGCTCCAAAAAGTTTTCTTTTATGGTCTCCTCTTAAACGAATCTGAAATGTCCTACTGTGACACAACCAGAAATAGGTTTGCTAGCAGAAAAACAACTCTTTTTGCATATTACTGATAAACATAACTGTGGACAGAAGTTTTGACAATGGCACAAATAATTTTTTTTACAAAGTCTGCTGCTTCAGTGCTTTTGTCAGATGTTATTATGGTATACTTAAGTATAATTACAAGCGTTTCATAAATGTCAATTGCTGTTATTGACCCTTCTTTTTCGAGACCACTGCAACTCGCTCTGGCATGCTGTCAATCAACTTCTGGGGCACATACCATCCTGACTGATGGGCGCCCAGTCTTGCCTAATCAAAGCTTGGATTTTTCCAAATTTGTCAGTTTTATTTGTCCACCTGCTTCTTGAGGATTGACCACAAGTTAGTAATGAGATTAAAGTCTGGGAAGTTTGCATGTGCAAGCATGAACCTGTGGGTACTGAAGCTCTGGGTGACAACATGATATATGATACCGATCTGATAATGCATGTGTTCTAAAAACCAAGCAGACAAGAAGCTACAAGTTTGCTTGTTGGCTGTCTGGAGAAATCCAAGACATGTTGGAGATCTACGGTCTGTTTGGCACCAGCCATACCCACACATGTTCGTAATACAAGTTCTGACCAGGATCATGTACAGATGATTATTTATTTTACAGGGTAAATAATAATAATAATAATAATAATAATAATAATAATAATAATTCTCCCATATCATCAGGACATTCGGTAAAACTCTCCAGTTTAAAGAACTATTTTATCCTTTATTCATGTTTGCAGTTGATCTGCAGAGGGATATTTGGTCTCTCTCTCTCTCTCTCTCTCTCTCTCTCTCTCACACACACACACACACACACACACAATAGGCCTTCCTCCAAGTGTCCAGCATCAAGTCTCGACCCTCTGACGCCACTCAGTCCCTTCTTTCTGTCCCTCTGCAGGACAACAGACACAGAAAAGAGACATGCTGCTTCACCCTGCTTATTCCCATGAACTAATCCCACTCCCTCAATCCCTTTTTATTCTCTCTCTCTCTCTCACACACACACACACACGCACGCACGCACGCACGCACACACACACAGAATGAGGCATAACCTTGTTTTTTATTATTATTATTATTCCTGCAACAAAATGCCCAGGCCCAAACACACAAGCATACACACACACACACACACACACAGAGAGAGAGACACATACATACACACACACACACACACACACACACACACACACACACACACACAGAGTCACACACACACACAACACTCTCATGTGCAACTTGCTGTGTGTACATTACTGTACCCGAGATCCTGTGAACTCGTCGTGGGACTGAAAAGGCTACAGCTCGCAGTGCTTTGTCTTTTTGTTTTCCCTCTATGTCGGTTTGTGTTTCTCAGCAGTTGAAGTGAAGCTAACACTTCCTTAGCCTTGCCTGTGCGTCATCCTGCTCCTGCCTGGTTTGCTTTCACTTTCCCGCTGAGATAACCGAAGCCGCTGCACTTCCGGGTTTTTTGTAAACTTCCTGTTTCTGTCGCGACAGAATGACAGAGCGAGAGACATGCTCATACTGCAGAGGGAGTGAGAGAACAAGACATGCTCTCACCACACACACACACACACACAGAGAAAGAGAGAGACTCTGGTGGTGACAATGAAACTGCATTTACAGTTTTAGATATAAAAATAAAAACTCTTTTTTTCCCCCTTAAGAGCTGCTCGTTAACCTTAACAAACAATGACTGTTTATAAGTCATGCAGAACATTCTGGATGCATTATAAACAAGTCAAATACAGTAGTGGTCGGCACTGTAGTTTTGCACCTCCAGGGTCCGGGTTCGATTCCCACCTCAGGTCTGTGTGCATGGAGTTTGCATGTTCTCCCTGTACTTGGTGGGTTTCCACTGGGTATTCCAGTCTCCTCCTACAGTCCAGAGACGTGATAATTGGCATTCCCAAATTTGTGCCCTGCGATGGATTGGCACCCCGTCCAGGTGTAGTCTGCCGCGTGCCTTAAGTCTGCTGGGATAGGCTCAAGGCCCTCTGCAAATCCATTATCTCAAAATATAATAATATTTCCTAAATTAATAATAATAATAATAAAAAATTACAATAGAGAAATGTCCTCATTTAAAAAGCGTATGTTTATTTTTGTCCTTTACTCGTTTACAGCTTTAGCATGAATTACTGCTTCACTGCAGCATTTCATGGAGACAAGCTTGCTTTGATAGCAGCCTTCAGCTCATCTGTTATTGGATGAAGTATTTATTATTTTTCTCTTGACAATAACCCATAGATTCTCTATTCGGGTTCAGGTCAGGCAAGTTGGCTGGCCAATCAAGCCAAAACAAACCAGGTGGGCAGGTGTTAAGTCCTGCTTTTGTTACTGAGAGAGCAAGAAAGTGTGTGTGTGTGTGTGTGTGTGTGTGTGTGTGTGTGTGTGTGTGTGTGTGTGTGTGTGTGTGTGTGTGAGAGAGAGAGAGAGAGAGAGAGAGAGAGAGAGCGCCCAGAGGAGACAAACATGAATGATGAATAACACAGTAGCGTTAAGCTCAGCATGCATATCATCAATCACAGTTGTGCCTTGAAACCACCTGAATACCAGAAGAACAAGATGAGCAACATCAGGTCATTTTTGATTACTGCACTTTTATAAATAAATATTCCAACTAAATAAAAATTCCAAGAAACTAAGCCATAGTTTATCCTGGGATCGAAAATGTATCAATCAGGCAATCATTCAATCACTCAATCAATCGATCAATCAATCAATCTGTCTATCAATCTATCTATATTTGTGTACTCTGTCACCAGCAGTCGTAACTATTTCTGCGTTTCTGTCATTGCAAGATGGATTCATTAAGAGCTCTTCCTGTCTCTCTCTCCCCTTTAAGTGCCTCCCACATGCTAGTCTTTTCACATTACACAAAAGCAACCACACTAAGTGTTTAACACCAAAGCTGCTTTATGTAACCACTCTGTACACACACATTGCAATTTAATATGACTCACACATTCATGGCCAGTGGTATGTCGTATCAGAGAATGCTAGAACACAGTATCCTGCGTTTTTTAGAATGGCACAGCTTAAATGACATTATTTCACTTTGAGGTCAGCCTGCCTCAGAACCTGTCATGGATAAATAAGTGCTTTGACCAGTCATACTGCAGCCAAGCCTGCCTAATGTCGTCTGTTGTTTGGTATAACTGCTATAAATTTTCTTGCTGCTCTGTTGTCCTCGGTGTAGCTAAAAGTGAACAGACCCTCATGAAGAAATTTGTGCAAGTTGGAGGCAACCGCTTAATGCTCTGCCTTGTCCCACCCTCCTGACTGATGTTGCTGACCAATGCCTGAAGAGACCTACAGTTCCTCTTGCTTTTAGACTGACTGTTTTTCACCTTCTGTGACATAGTGAACCAGTATGAGGATGTATTTGGTGCCCTTCTGTAATTTGCTCTGGATAAGGGTGTCTGACCATAAATGTAAATGGATATATACTGTACATGAATTAATCACAATACATAGTAATGTCTCAAAATTGAAAACAACTTAGATGGTTGTTCTGATTTTACCCCAGGGGGAACCTTAGTGCACTGTTGTATAGTCTGAGGAGCACCGTGGAAGTATCTGTAGTGATTATTTTTCTCTTTTGGGTCATGCTCCCAAACAGACCCCATTTGCATTTAAAAAAAGCAAAAGACGGTTCCCCTCTTTAAGACAACAGCATGCCTCTGTTTGTGGTGTTTGGGTTCCAGGCATTGCATGATAAATGGTCACAGATCTTGCATTCCTAGGAGATTACAGCTGTGTCTGCCATTTACTATCCTAGGATCCTCAACAGAACCCGGTCTGGCACATAGAGACTTGGCTGAATCTGAATATCAGGCATAATGACATCTGCAACACTTTGGCTAGGAGTCTCAGTGGCACTATTTTCACTTCGATGAACCGTGCAGCCTGTTTTATTGTAAAGGAGCTTTTTTTTTCTAAGTCTGCTGTAATATACAGTACAGTACTGCGCAAGTAAGGAGTATGTGTCTAGAATGACTTTCTCCTTGTTGGGGGTTCATAAGATTTTGACAGTATTCTGATGCCTCTGGCCTGCAGGCAAGACAATGCTGTTTGCATAAATCCTGACCTTGTGGTACTAAACAGAGGGTGAATGTAGAACATTGAATTTGAATGCCTATCCTTTGTAGGCAAATCTAAAAAGCAGATTCCGTGTAAGTCTAAAGACAATAACCAATCCTTTGATTTCATGACATATATTATATCTGATAACCTTAGCTTACATAAAAGAAGGATCTGTAGGAACCAACCTTTCAAGTCTAGAATTGAATGAAAATGGCTATCATTCTTCTGAACGCAAGTAATTATGTTAGATAGAGTTTTTTTTTTTTATTGGACCATGGAGTCTATCATTTTTTTAATAAAACCCTCTGTCCAAGATTGATTTATTTTCTGCGTAATGGAAACATTTTTAATTTATAAACGGCATGATATTTTCCCAATGCTACCCCCTGTCCATCACTGGTGATCTGTGTAGGACCCATTAGTTAAGGGGGTGGCAATTTGGTAGGTTTGCCCTTTAATATGGATGAAGTTATAACTATTCCTGACTAATGCTTATGTTAGCCGGGAAGGGGGGGGGGGGGGGGTAGGCGTGAATGGTTCATTTTACCATGCTGTCTTATGTGCACATGTGGTCTTCTTTCCTGGGCCTCCATGGGCAAGCCCAAAAAGTACAAGCCACAGATGGTAGATTACAATGGATTCATTTGCATATGCCCAGCAGGGTGGATTGTGCACACCTCATGCATCACCATGCAAAAACAAGGTTGGAAGCGAGTCGCTCCATATAATGGCTTAGGAGTTGCACTAATATAGGTGAGAGGTTTCAATCAGTTCTTCCACAGAAGGATTAACATCTGCAGTTGTGACTGGCTATTGAACTATAAGGAGGCCCTGGTTGTCAAATATTTCATATTTTATTGCTGAAGCGCCAGACTTTCTTGCATTTATTTTTTTATGTAGTCTTGAGAAATATTTCTCCAGCCTTCCTGAAAGACCTTTTTTCTGAATACAGGAATCTTTTTGATTCATAGGTCACTATGTGGCTTAACAATCATTCAAGTATAAAAAAAATCTAACTTATAGCATGAACCAGTGAGAAACAGGTTCAGATGATGACAGATGATCAGGCCGATGATTAGTATAGCGGTGATGCTGTATGCTGAGTGGTCTGGAACAGACAAGAGGGGAAATGCTGTTGCTTTTGAAGTTGTTACATAAACAACCAATTATTTAATTGTAACTTTAGGCACTTAAATTTAAGGCTTGCATTTAAGGATTTGCATGTTCTGCTTGGTGAGTTTCCTCCAGGTGCTCCAGTTTCCTTCCACAGTCCAAAGACCTAATTGCCCATAGTGTGTGAATGAGTGTGTGCCCTGTGAGGGATTGGCACCCTGTCCAGTGTACCCCGCCTCGTGTCCTAAGTCTCCTGGGATAGGCTCCAGGCCCCCGCGAGCCTAAATACAGGAAAGCGGTATAGACAATGAGTGATGAGAGTGAGTAAAATACTGTACATATTTAACAAGGCAACAAAAAGGATAGGGAAAAATGTTGCATGACAGTGTTGTTTATAGCAAGTGCATACAAATCTGCACAAAAGCTGATTCTTACTACCTCTGGCAGGTAGGTGGGATGAAACAGAACTATTATATGCTGCCCAACCAAGGACAACTCACCATTTGGATTAAAATAAGCAAACACTTAAGAGCCTAAACACTAAATGAACAATTACTGAACATTCCTGGCATGCATCAAGCAAAATAAACAATTAAGTAAATTGCTGAAATTGGGTAAAAATTCTCTGATGTATTATAAAAACCTGTAAAGATAGTGCTGACATATCAACGACAATATGAATTACAACCATGTTTAATGAAAATAAGAGCATTTCCATACACATAATGCAATAAGAACTCACAGGATTGGATTGGAACTAAACATAAGAAATTCACTTGTCTGTGATACTAATCAGAAAAAAGAGTTTCACTATTCAAGGGAGAATATTGGACTTTGTACAAGTAGCATTGGAAAAAGGTCATAAGGCCTGGTGAGACCCTTTTCCAGAGCTATGGGTGCAAAAAGGAATGCATAAAACAATGCACCCATAATGCACAGTGCCCACTGTACAAGCTCCTGGAGGCCGTGTTATGACTTAGGGTTGCTTCAGTTGCTCAGGTCTAGACTGAGCAACATTATGTGACAATAAATTTGTAAAACTTATAAACCTTAGTCAGCTGATGACCTGAATGTATTGAATGACCAGTTTATCACATCAGTTTTCTTCCCTGACGGCACAGACATGTTCCAGGATGACAATGCCAAGATTCATTGGCCTCAAATTGTAAAAGAGCATGAGGAATCTTTGTGAAGTATTGGAGTGTTTCAACTCCCTGTCCTCAACACAAAATAAAAAAATGTATGCAATTCTGAAAAAAAGAAGATCGTAAGGTAGTACAATGAAATATTAGAGTGTGTTAAATTATCATCTTAAAAACAAAGATCTTAATTTAACTGAAAATGATCAATAATGCAAGATGAGTTCACACCAACCCAGGAAAATTATCTACAATATCAGAATATAGAATAAACGTGATTTAACTATTGAATGTAATTTAATAGTATTTAAAATGAGAGAATTTGCAGGAACTTTTGCCTTTAAATTTCTCAGTAAAAAACTCCTCAAATAAGCAATATCACAAATTCATGGTTAATGAAACATGTTAATAAATATTAATATATTTCCAACTTAAAACTGCCATCTGGATAACACCGAACTATTTGTTTCAGCTCAAAATTACATTTTGTCTTACAGTATGTGAAATACTGTTTTTCAAAATGTATTTATATTTCCTTGTAATGCTACAGACAGCAGAGAAACAAATGGTGCAGTATGCCACTGCAGTATAGTTGGCCAATATAAGACATGGCTTGGCTCTTGTCCTTACGTATAATTTAAAAGAAAAGCAAATGGTCTTCTGTGACTGAGATGTAAGCTCTCTCTTCAGATGAAAGATTTCACAAATGTAACTGAAGGATGGCTTTATTCATTATCGAGCCTGTGGGGTCTTCGGGTAAATTATAGTATATTGAATTTCTTAGTGCTGAGATTTTTTTTTTTAAATGCAGGAATTATGCATATCTTTTATGTTCATGAACATTTGTTTCAACATTAAGACAATAATACAATAACATTTTTTCTTTCTATTCAAGAGACAGAGGGCAGATACATTCTTCCGTCATTAACAACTGCAGAGATCAAAGCAAGTTGCATGGTGAATGGGTTTAAAATGCCCTTCAGGGATCCATCTAAGATGAGTTCCAAATCAAGTGCTTCAGCCAAAAAAAAAAAAAAACCTCCAATCTGAGAATTTGATCCCCCCAGACGCCTCCCTGTGTGTCTGCCTTGGAGATGGTTCAAACATTGTGACAGTGAAGTGCAGTGGGCTGTGGCCTCATAGCTGGGCCCAGATGAGAAAGCACAGGGACAGATAAAGCGTTCAGGATTCTGGCATCAAGCTGTTCCTCTCATTGCTTATGCTAGTTTAAACACTCCTGGCATTATCAGCCCATACATGCAGTTCCACTTCTGCTGTTACTGTGGTTACACCCTCCTGCTTCCAAGTTGTAAGCAGCGATGTGAATCCAGAGGTGTTTGCTTTCACCACCATTGCCCAACGTCTATTTCTGGGAACGTCTTGTTAGTAAAAGAAAGCCCATCTGCCATCTGTGCCATATTTCTATCTTTTCTATTCAGTGCTAAACCATGATTTGGGGCAATTTTTGTCTTTCAAATATGATACAATGCTCTATTAGAGTTTGGCAGCGCTGCTCTGGGAAAATCTGTCCCGCTAGCTGTTTCCCCTGAGAACAGTAAATTATTTGGATTTATTTAAGGGCTGTTTAGTGTGTGGAAGTGAGATGTTCCATTAAATATTGATTTTCAGGCCCAATAGGGGAATTAGAAAAATTGCTGCTAGTGCTCTCTTGAAATTGCTGATATTGCAGAAACGGCAGGCAGCAATGTTGTCGAACATCATATTCATATTCATGTTTTGTTTTGTTTTGTCGTGCTAAAAGCGCACAATTCTTAACTGCATCCTTCGCGGAGAAAGAAGGAACATGGGACACAGCCGGAACACAGGCGTAGATCTGGATCATGGTCATCCTGCTGGAACCCTGTGGTTAACTTGACATCAAGGCGCCAGATAC
Source organism: Clarias magur (assembly GCA_013621035.1). NCBI lineage: Eukaryota > Metazoa > Chordata > Actinopteri > Siluriformes > Clariidae > Clarias > Clarias magur. Next base: position 2,282,241 of record QNUK01000066.1, on the reverse strand, counting down.
TTTTATATCTGTGATTTATCTCTGGCAGGCAGACCCTGGCTTGCTGCTAAGTGCTGCTGTTTTTTATTATAAAGGGCTCAGCTACCTTGGGACAGCACCCAGATGCAGAGATTTAGTGCCAAATTTCCCTGTTTAATCTCTGTGTTTGTTGGCTGGGGAAAACAGTGTGACTTTACATGCGTTTTGGCAAATTAATAAGCAACATACTTTTATCCTGACGCATAGACTACACACAGCTGTTTACCTGTTTGTTTCTCACAGATCCCCCACCCCCACCCCCACCCCCCCACACACTCCCTCTCATTCAGAATGCATGCCACAAACACAGATACACATATACACACGCATGCACATAAGGAACAGAGAAGTACAGTATACTTTCTGACAGCACCATATTTTATGGTCAAGACGAGAATATTTAATAACCTGTGCTTGGTTGAGTCTGCACCTTAGTAGTTGGAGACCAGAATGCATTACATCAGAGTGCAGATTAGAACCAGTCTGCCTTTTGCATGTAACAATAACAGCCTCTCTCTAACATTTTCCAGCCAGAACACCACACCACTGCTTTGCACATCTGGGATAGACTGAGGCCAATGCTACAGTTTCTCCAAAATACTTAGTATATGAACTTGGATATAATGTGGTGACTGAGAGAATTTTACGAGGCCAGCAAAATATCAGAAAATGGCAGCATTAGTGAACAAACTGTTTTTCTCAATGGCATTGGCTCAAGTTTAGAATGTCAATTCATTAAACACTCTCCACATCATTTTTGTTATGCTCACAATCATGGGATTTCCCATAGTTTTCCTACAAATTGCAATTGTTTTGTGCAGTTTAGAAGATGCTGACGTACTAGATGAAAATCTTAATGAAAATCAATTAGACCATTCCAGAACATTTACAGGTATGTCAACTTTTACAACATCACTTTCACATTAGTTTCTTACAGCCTATCGTTGTATCAAATGACTTCCAAATGTATTTTACAGTACTGTATTGTCAATACAGTATATTTTCAAATGAAAGTGAAGAAGAAAAGCAAAGGGTTTGTATTATATCTAAACTGAGTGAATATACCACGATATCAGATAAACTTGTGTATTGGTTATCAGGATAAACCTTGAAAACTTCAACTGTTTTGGTTGATTTCTCAAATCAGAAAACCTGTACAAACTTCAAGTCATCTAGCAACTTCTTATTCCTTTGAACAACCTGCATTGCTTTTATGCAATTGATTACGTGCAAATGTCTGTCTGCTCTTTCATGTATTATCAGTTGCTTATGTCATGGTGATCAAAATGTACTATACTGTACTACTTCTCTGTTGAATAAGCTTAACTCTCAAAACAAAGATGCATTATTCATTGTATACGTCATTACATGCAGAATAGTTGAGCCAGTGTTCATAAACTGTCAGCCATATTTTCTAGACATTTATATATATATATATATATATATATATATATATATATATATATATCATATTTTCCCTGTAAATGTGTCCTGAAATGATGAATTGCTCTCAGGGAAATCTTGACTTCACCAATGGAGGGGAATGTTTAAAGCATTTGATCAATTAATGATGAAGCAGTTCTTTAAAATACCCGACTTTCATGGATGTGGTGGGTCTGCGGGGGATAGATAAGACATTTCAAAATATTCTTTCAGTGCTACGTTGTGATGTGGATGAGAATCTATTGCGTAACAGACCGGAATGTCAGGAGGTGTAGAAAGACAGCTCTTTAATTCTTCATACCGAACTGCATGTGCAGTTTTGCATATGCAGTGTTTTCCATATTTATATTTCTTTTTATTTAGATTTTATTTGTGTTGTAAAATGATGCAGAACACTCTCATGCATAAATTCTCTATACCACCTATCATGTACAGGGTCAACAGAGGTTTTGAGCCTATCCCAGAGGACTCGGGACACCCTGGATGGGATGCCAGTCCATTGCAGGGTGCACAAGCAAACATTCACTACTTAGAATTTGGAAATTACCCTTGACCGTGCCACCATTAGTGCACATTTTGAAACTTATTTCACTGCTACTAAGCTTTTCCATGCTCAGATGTGTTTTGTTTACCAATATGAGTCTAAAGGTCACATCCATAACCCTGGAACTGCTCACCAAATAAACAACAAATACTGTACGCATTTCATATCTTGATATTAGACTAAATTCTAAATTAAATTCTATCTTGATATTAGAACATTACTATCATTATGAACATTAATATGAGCATTTAGGATCTTTTCAAAGTTAAGCGGTTTAAACCATTTACATCACAGTGCCTTCCAAAACACTCAGTCAAATGGAAACTGGTTAACACTTTGCTCCCACCATTCTTTTCACCGTTTTTACATTAAATAAGGAAAATAAAATAAAAAAAATCAGCCAGCAAATTCCTCTATGAATGAAGGTTAAGTTCAAGAACAAAGCATAATAGCATCATATTTATTGGTAACTAATGGTAAATAATAAGAGCAAAACAGCTGAAAGCACTATTTTTTATGATATATTTTGCATGTTTTTATCTCCACTTCAGGCAGCGGCTCATTGCTCCTGCATTCGAGTATGTATATTTCCAAAGTTAGCTAAATGAACTGCGACTGCTACATGTTCATTATTAATCTATGATACTTGTTTACATAGGTATCAGCAAGTAAGTAGTTGCCATGGTTAATCTGTACGTAGTTAATGCATGGCTGCATAGTGGCTTAGTGGTTAGCACTGTTGCATGGCACCTCCAGGGTCCAGGTTCGATTTCCAGGTCTGTGTGCATGGAATTTGCATGTTCTCCCCCTGCGTGGTGGGTTTCCTCCTGGTATCCCGGTTTCCTCACACAGTCCAAATATATGCAGAATAGGCTAATTGGTGTTCCCAACTTGCACATAGTGTGTGAATGTGAGTGTGTGTATATGCGTGTGTGTGTACCCTGCAATGGATTGGCACCCTGTCCAGGGTGTACCACGCTTCGTGGCCTACAGTAGGTCTCCTGGCATAGGCTTCAGGCCCCAGTGACAATATATATATAAGATAAAGTGGTACTGTATAGATGATGGGTGAGTGGTTAGTGCATTACTTTATCTTCACAGCACATAAAGCCCATCTTACATTTACCATACCTCTTTGTGCAGCTTCACGGTACAGCAATAATAAACTAAGCCAGCAAAGATAATATTAGCCAGTTATTGCTTGATATAGATTTTTTTTTGTTATGCGTTGTGTCCAAAATAAAAACAGTCTTTATATTTACTTTTCACCTGTTTGAAAGTTGTTACGCTGTTATGTATGAAAGTTGTGTGAAATCTTGTCAAAAAAATTTAATCCACTGTTAAAATAAATAAAATATGATTAAAAACAAAGAACAATCTAACAGATGTAACAGTTAGTAAGAATGTATAACAGACATCCCCGTCTCAAAACCTTATTACAGGGAGAACCACAAGCTTTTACACTACAGCTGGAAATACCAATCAGCCTATTTGTACTTAAGGAGGAAAACAGAGTACCCAGAGGAAACCCACCATGCACAAGGAAAACTCCACGAATACAGAACAGAGATGAGATTCAAACCCTTAACTCTGTTTATGCAAGGTGACAGTGCTAACCACTAAGCACCCATCTATTCATAGTTCTCGGAATCTCTGTAGTTCAACTAGGGACCGTGGACGCCAGTGGTGCCCATTGTATTTATTTACATTTTTTTGACCATAGTAGGACCTCTGACAAAATTCACACACATATTCACACACCACAGGCAATTTGGGAACGTTAATTAGCCTAATTTGCATGCTTGTATAACAGTATAGATTTACTGTTTTCTGAAAATAACTCACTTACAGCCATTATTGTCAAACTAGCAGGCAACAACAGTGAGTACACCCTACGTGATAACAGCTGTATATCTTTAACCATGCAAAATCCCATGTCCTATTCATGTTTATGTCTCCAGACCTGAACCCTATTGAGCACCTGTGGGGCATCCTCAAGCGTAAGGTGGCAAAGCGCCGTGTGTCTACCATCCAGCAGCTCTGTGACATCATTATGGAGGAGTAGAAGAGGATCCCAGCAACAACATGTGCAGCTCTGGTGGTTTCCATGCCCAGATGCCTATATAACAATGGTGCTCACACAAAATATTGACACTTTGGACACAGTTTTGACATGTTCACTTAGGGTGTACTTATTTTTGGTTCCCTTTATTTAGACAATAAAGTCTGCATGTAGACATTGTAAATATGTCCTGCTATACAAGCTGAATATTGACTAAGCTAAAGTATATCCATTTTCTTTTATTTCTATAGTATTATCCCTTGAGAACATATAATAAAGTTGTGGCAGAAATGTGAGGGGGGTACTCACTTTTTTTTAAGATAAAGTAACCACCAAAACAACTAGCCAGCTAGTCTAAATAAGGTTAGCTGTGCAATCCAAATAAAAGAAAGAAAGAATTTACTTCACAGTGTCTGAAGCAGTCATTTAACACACTCTTGGCAACAGAAAAATCACTGTTGTAAAGACTGCAGTGAGCAAAATGAAAAGGTTTCCCAGCACAATGGCTTCAGGGCCAGATAACAAGTACATTTGATTCTGAGCTCATTTTTGGCCTCTTCAGTGCCTGATGAAGTCTTATTTTTGGCAGACGTTTGAGTTTGCTGGTCCTGATGCAGTGCGGTTTTGGTGGGACTTAGTAGAGAGTTGGACTTTGCTTTGTGCTCAGCTTTTGG